>CM052798.1:22746980-22782096 GCA_028533885.1 Nasua narica | reverse complement strand
ATATCAGACCTTTGTCTGTAGTGTCATTTGTGAATATCTTCTCCCATTCTGTGGGTTGCCTGTTTGTTTTGTTGACTGTTTACTTTGCTGTGCAGAAGCTTTTTATCTTGATGAAGTCCCAAAAGTTCATTTTCGCTTTTGTTTCCTTTGCCTTTGGAGACGTGTCCTGAAAGAAGTTGCTGTGGCTGATGTCATAGAGGCTATGTCTATGTTCTTCTCTAGGATTTTGATAGATTCCTGCCTCACGTTGAGGTCTTTTATCCATTTTGAGTTTATCTTTGTGTATGGTGTAAGAGAATGGTCAAGTTTCATTCTTCTACATATAGCTATCCAGTTTTCTCAGCACCATTTATTGAAGAGACTGTCTTTTTTCTACTGGATATTTTTGCCTGTTTTGTTGAAGATGATTTGACCATAGAGTTGTGGGTCCATCTCTGGGCTCTCTATTCTGTTCCACTGGTTTATGTATCAACATGGACAGGACTAGAAGAGATTATGCGGAGTGAAATAAGTCAAGCGGAGAGAGTCAATTATCTTATGGTCTCACTTACATGTTGAGTATAAAGAAAATCATGAAGGGCATTGTAAGAAGGAAGGGAAGGGTGAATGGGGGGAAATCGGAGAGGGTGATGAACCAGGAGAGACTGTGGACTCTGAGCAACAAACTGAGGGTTTTGGAAGGGAAGGGGTGGAGGGGTGGGCGAGCCTGGTGGTGGGTATTGAGAAGGGCACGTATTGCATGGAGCACTGGGTGTGGTGCATGAACAATCAATCTTGTAACACTGAAAAATTAAAATAAACATATTTGGGGAGAAAAAAATAAAATTACGAAATAAGACATGAAATAAGAAGAACCATGCGTCACGGGGCAGAAGAATATCAAAGGTAGATAGAAGAGGATTTGTAAAGCCTGATAGCAAGATGCTTGTTGTGTTTGAGAAGGTGAAAAGTCAGTGGGGGCTGGAATAGAGCTGATAGGAAAAGAATGGAATGAGAACACCATTGACGTAGACACAGTGCACATCACCTCAGCCTGGTTTAGCCAGAATAAGGAGTGTTCATTTTTCTCTAACGCATAATGGAAAGCATTGGAAGTTTTAGCAGGGAAACACTATGGTCCAGTTTGTGTTTTTAAAATACTATCCTCACTTTTGGGTGGGGGATAATTCAAAGAAGCTGAGAGCCAAACCAAGGACAACAGAAGAGGCTGGTGTAGTTGTCTGTTTAAGAAATTTGAAAGATGTTGGACTAAAAGGCAGCAACAACAGAGAAGAGAAAGTCCATTGTTTCCAATTATGTTTAGGAGATGGAGAGAATTGGACTTGAAAATAGATTGGATGTGGGAGAAGGGATGGAAAGAGAGGGAGGAGCAAGGCCGGCATCCAGGTTTCCCGCCTGAGAGGTTGAGTAGAAGGTAGCAGCATTTGCAGAGGTGGCTAAGACTAATGAAGATTCAGATTTGGCAACATGTTAAATCCAAGGTTTTCTGCTATGCATGTATAATGCTATTCTGTAAGGGTATGAATTAGGGAGTCACCAGCCTGGGATGTCACAGAAAGCTCTAAAATGGATGACAGTGGGAAGAGAAAGCAGAGGTCCCAAGGTGAGTCCTGGAGAGCATAGAGAAGACCACACAGAAGTCCAATATGCAGCAATTGGATACGGGAGGGAAAATCTGAGAAGTCACCAGAGGAGAGGGGGGGAAAAGGAAGAGAGTGATATCATGGAAAGTGTGTTGAGAAGGGGGGAATAATCAGCTGTGTTAAATTAAGCCAAGAGGTCAAGAGTAAAAAGAAGCATTAAAGTGCAGGATTTAATAACAAGGAGGTGGCTGGTAACCCTGACCAAATCAATTACACTTGAAGTTGTGGTAGCTATATTGAATGCTCTGAGTAAAAGAATAACAGGAATCGAGTAAATATAAAGTAAATGCAGTCATCTCTTTCTAGAACCTTTGCTATGAAAAAGCCAAGAGAACAGGCACAGGAGGTTTGCAAGAGGGAGAGCAGGAAGTAGGCTTCTTGGAGAGTGGAAATTGAGGTACCAGGAAAACCTATAGGCTTGCTGGCCACTACTGAGGGTCCTCATAAGACAGGCTGATCTTCCTTTGGGATCAGTAGGATATTTCTTAGTGTAAGTGTCAGTGAAGAAAGGGGTAAATTAAAAAATGAAACAAAGATAACCTTGTCAGCATGGATGTGTGCTTGGAAGCAGACATGGAGAACAAAATGGTTGAGCTCACCTGTAGTTGGAGTTTTTCAGAAGAGTGTGTTAAATGAAGAGATGAGCAAGAAGGTGAGGCTCTTTACAAGGGGTTGGTTATAGCAATGGACCGCAAAGTCTCAGTGATAAAACAAGGGAAGTGATAACCAAGGGGAACTAGTGGACAAAGAGAAAGTATACATGTGTTGGAGGAGATGAGACTCACTCACTGAGTTTTAGAATAATCAGTGGGAGCACTTAAGAAAATAAATATAGGGGGGAAAAAAGGAAATAAATATAGGGATAGGGTGCAGTCAGAGGGCAGAGTTCTGGGATTATAATTTTGGAGGTAGCAATGCTATTTTGGTTGGATATTTTAGAGTTTGGGGAAAGTCTGGGGCATCAGTTTTGGGGTAGAATCAAGTGTCACTGGAGGATGAGGAGGTACAAACTCCAAAAGATTATCCTATTAGTTTGCTAGGGCTGTCATCACACAACACTACAGACTGGGAGTCTGGAATTTATTTTCCAGGCAGGGATTTATGTTCTTAGCATTCTGGAGATTCTAGAGGGTAGAAGTCCAAGATCAAGGTGTTGGCAGGTTTGGTTTCTTCGAAAGACTCTCCTTGGCTTGCAGATAGCTGTTTCCTCACCATATCCTCCTACAATCGTCCCCCAGTCTCTGGGTTTATGTGTGCCCTGATCTCCTCTTCTTGTAAGGACACCAGGCATATTATACCAGGGCCCACCCATATACCTTATTTTACCTTGTTTACCTTGTTAAAGACCATATCTTGACAAAGATTCTCTCCTTTGTCCAAACTCCACTCTTCCAAGCTCTCATCTCAAAAAGGTCTTTACTTTGGGGCTTCCATGGTCATCTCTGCATTGTCCAATTTTAGCAAGGATCCTGCTAAGTCACTTTAACCAGAATGCCCCACCATCAAAGTCTGATCACCCTTAATGTCTAGTCTGATTCCTCATCCTCCATCATCTCCAAGTGATGTCGGATTATACTGGCCTGCCCCCAGTGAGACTCTCATTAGGTCCTTTATTCAAATCCCACTCTTTATCCCTGTGGCTTCACCTTAGTAACGTTCCATCCATAGACCACTCACTCACTGCCCCATCCCCACCCCCAGCTCCTTGGCTGTAAAATCTCCACTTTTCCTTCTTGTATTAGGAGTTGAGCCTGATCTCTCCCCTACTACAAAATCCCAGTGTGGCAATCCCTACACCTAGTGAGATAGTCCTGAAAACGGTCTGCCTTAACGTTCTTCAACAAGTGTCAAGAATATATATTTTTTCCATCTTATTCCTTATGCTCCACAAGTAAGTGGAACCATATAATTGACTCTCTCTGCTTCACTTATTTCACTCAGCATAATCTCCTCCATTCCCGTCCATGTTGATGCAAAAGTTGGGTATTCATCCTTTCTGATGGCTAAGTAATATTCCATCATATATACGGACCACATCTTCTTTATCCATTTGCCTGTTGAAGGGCATCTTGGCTCTTACCACAGTTGATACTGTAGACATTGCTGCTATGAACAATGGAGTACATATGGCCCTTCTTTTCACTACATCTGTATCTTTGGGGTAAATACCCAGTAGTACAATTGCTGGGTTACATAGGGTAGTTCTATTTTTAATTTTTTGATAAATCTCCACACTGTTTTCCAAAGTGGCTGCACAAACTTGCACTCCCACCAACAGTGTAAGAGGGTTCCCCTTTCTCCATTAGGAGAAGGAAAGGAAAAGTGAAGTGGGGGAATCAGAGGGGGAGACGAACCATGAGAGACTGTGGACTCTGAGAAACAAGCTGAGGATTTTAGAGGGGAGTGGGGTGGGGAGATGTGTGAGCCTGGTGATGAATATTTAGGAGGGCATTATTGCATGGAGCACTGGGTGTTATATGTATACAACAAATCTTGGAACGCTACATCAAAAACTAATGATGTATTGTATGTTGACTAACATAACACAGTAATAATAATAAAACACACACACTCACACACACACAAAGAAAATAATATATTTCTTTTTCTTTAAAAATCTCCAAATAAGGGTGCCAGGGTGGCTCAGTCAGTTAAGTGTCTGACTTGGTTTTGGCTCACGTCATGATCTCAGGGTTGTGAAATTGATCCATGTTATCAGGCTCTGTGCTCAGTGAGGAGTCTGCTTGAGATTATTTCCCCCTTCCTCTCCCTTCCTCCCTGCTCCTCCCCCTGTTCACACTCTCTCTCAAATAAATAAATAAATAATATTTTAAAAAATATCTCTAAACATAGTCACATTCTGAGGTACTGGGACTTAGGACTTGGAGGGGGGAATACAAGTTAGTCCTAACAACAGAGTATTAGTAAGTCATTTATGTGGACCTTATGGCACATAGCAACTAGGACACAGAAGAACATAAAGAACCAGGAGCTAAGTCCTCAGTGAATGAGTAGGGGTGACCAAGCCAGCACTGGCAGCAGTGTATGTGAGTGTTTGAGGGGGGCAGGGTGTATTCTCATGCATGAGTCTCAAAGAAGAGATGGCTTTTGAAAAGAGGAACAGAAGTGGTCTTGAAGTAGCCAAAGGGTCAAGGAGAAGAATCAGGCTTTCCTCCCTGGTCCTGAGGTATTTGGAAATACAAATCTGAAAATACAGGCTCCACCTGAGAGGGCTACATGAGCAGTGACATCCTCAGGCAAAAGCCATGTTTTTACAAAGGCAAGAAGTGGACAGGATGTTGGGAGAAGGGGCTGAGGATACAGGGGACTTAGCCAATCAGAGCAGGAGTCTACATTGGTGGTGTCTGGGTCCCAGCCTACAGCGTCCACACATATGTGCACCGGTGTGGGTGTGTGTACATTCCATCTATTTCAAGACCACCAATCAGCCTTTCCCATCTCCAAAGCAATAATTCTTATTGTCTAGAGCCTATGTGGGACATTTTCACCACTGCGAATTGGTGGCTGAAAGAACCAAACTCACTCAATGGTAACATTGGGCCACCTGTGAAATGGCAGCTGACTCTCCAATTGAACTTTCAAATCCATCTGTCAATTTGTTCCCCATGAGTAGTGCCCCCAAGAGCTCACACAGTCAGCTTTCTCTCCATTATTCCAAGGACAGCTTGAAGTTAAAGAATCACATTCTGGGATTTGGTGTCTCCATTGGCCTCTCCCATCAAAAGGATTCAATTAAAATGCCACGGGCTGAAATGCTTCTTTATTTCACTGATGTAAGGCCAGGTGATTCCTCCCTTCAGATTTGTACATTAATGTTCAAAATAAGAAGTCAGCTGCATGCAGTGGCCTAAACTAATCCTACAAGATACATTTAGCCAAATAAGCATGTGCAAATGCAGAAATTTGAGTTTTGAGCTGGAACATCTGAAGGACAGGATGTGCCCGCACGTTTAGTACATTTTACTCCGTGGAATGAGCCAGGCACTTTACTAAGATGATGCATTGCTGAAAACTGTCTAGAAACAGAAAAATGAACCTGAGCCAGGACAGGCTTTGCTTAAATAGACAGGAATCCAAAATGAGGACCTTAAGGAAATGGGCTGAATTTGAATTATCTTAATCACTAGGAGGAAAAAAAAAATCAGGGCTTTTTTTTTTTTAATAGAAATTGAATATGTGATTTTATCTGGATATCTGGGCATCTCTCTTTAAATAATAATAAAATCATCATGTAAATAATTCTCTTTTCATTCATTCAACCAGAATTTTTAAAAACCATTTTGTCTTCTGTCCTATACTAGGTGCTGGGGATATTGAAAGGCACAATTTCTCTGCCTGAGGATCTCCCAGTCTAGGGGGAAGACAGATAGTTACAGATGGTATGAATTGCCATTTGTCAATGTTTTAGACTAGATCCTGATTTCCAACCTGTAGACAGAATGCTGGGGCTTAGAGCATCCTGATTTGCAAAGTTTTACTGCACCAGGCATTTCCTAGGGAAAAAAAAAATATTTCACACATATATATGCTACTTTAAAGGTGAGTGAATAAAGCTGTGATTAACAAAAAGAAAAGCTTTTCCGAATTCATGAAGTTTCTTACCATTATGTAGTTTTTAATCAATGGATATTAAAAGTATAGCTACCATCTGGAAGAACAAGAAATATTTTGAAGTTCAAAGAGGAGCTTCAATTGAGGAAGAGCTGAGAACCAGGGGTCTCATCACCAGTATGGGACCTCTGTTTCCAGTGTAATCCCAGCTCAGTAGGAGTGCAAGACTAGTTCTTTCCTCTGATTCAAGGCTGATTGCCCACCTGGGTTCCAGATTCCATGCCCCTCTCCTTAGGACTCTCACTCTGTTGATTACCTCTTCAATTTGAGATCTTCACTTTCTTCTTGCCAGAGCTTTCTCTTATCCATAGTCATGCTCAAGTCTCTTTATCTTTACAAGAATATTTTCTATCATGTTAGTTCCACAGATATTTATTTGGATTGTGTACAACCTCATCTGGAATATCAGAGAAAGACTCTCTGAGAAGGTAGACGTTGACCTCAAAAAAATAAGTAGGTGTTAGCCACAAAGCCGAGGAGCAGGGAGTAGAATGGGTATTCCAAACCTTTCATTTTATCTTCTAAAGTGTCTCTCAAAGCTATTTGCTTTTCTCCATCTCCAAAACCAGCTAGTACAAGCTGTCATTAATTCCTGCCTGGATGTTTTAATGTCCTCGTAAGTGTTCTAACTGTGCCTCCTGTCTGTTCTCCATACTGCAAACAGAGTAGTGGTCTTTTCAAAATGTGACTCTTCCCAACTTCTTGCCACCAGTCCCTCCAGGGCCCCAGTGGCCCAGCCTCTGCCTGATCCTCCTGCCTCACTGAACATATCTCATTTCCTCACTCTTTCCTCCCTAACCTACACTGGCCTCACAGTATTCTGTACTTGCTCCACTTGCTCCCATCCCAAGAACTTTTCACATGATTCTTCAGCCTCAACTCAATGGTGGGGAATTTGATTTCATTTTAATAGTGATGGGGGATCTTGAAAGGATGTTTGAGCAGAGGAATGACTACATATGATCTGACTTATATTTCTGAAAGAGCAGCCTGGCTACTGTGTGAAGAGTAAGTTTGAGGGAGCAGAGGATGAAGCAATAAGACCATTGGAGTGGCTATTTCTCAGGGGAAATCATGGTGGCTTGGACCCAAGTGCTGGTGGTACAAATGGAGAAAAGTAAACAGAATTGAGATATATTGGGAACTGGAACCAATAGAATTTGGTGATGGATTCAGTGAGAGTGAGGGAAATGGGGTTTTCAAAGATGATTCCCAAGAGTTTGGCTTGAGCAACCAAGTGGGTGCTGGTTTCATTTACTGAGAGCCTGTGGAAGGGACAGATATGGAGGCTCACTGCCCCACCTCTACTGAGAAGCTGCTCTTTCCAGCTCTTTTTGGGTTGTGAGTTGTTAGGGTAATTGGGGTGTGGAGTGTTTGGTTAACAAACTGAAAGGCATTGTGAAGTTCACTCCTTAGAGATGAACTTGAGATGTTATTTTGCTAACCCATGGCATCAGCATTCATTTCTCTATGTATACTAACTCCCTCCTGTCTTTCTTTCCTTCCCTATCCAGACTAGATCCCATTTCATGTCACTTCAGCCTCTCTCTTACCAAATACCCTTGCCCACTGTTTCCCCAATTCAACTTCTGGCAAAACACCAACTTGGATGAATCCAATTATTGCCCATCTCTGGTTGCTAAGCACTGCTGGAAATCCACACAGATTGGTGTCACTGTAAATCACTGGTACCACACTGAATTTATGGTCTCCAGCTCCAAATGGACCCTCAGTGCTGCCTGGCAATCCTTCTCTATTTCCCTTGTCAGCTTTCTCTCATTCTCCACAGTGGCTATTTGAGATTTTAACCATTTCTTTTTTTTTTTTTTTTTTAATTTTTTTTAAAGATTTTATTTATTTATTTATTAGGAAAGAGAGAGAGTGAGAGAGAGAAGGTCAGAGTGAGAAGCGGACTCCCCATGGAGCTGGGAGCCCGATGTGGGACTCGATCCCGGAACTCCGGGATCATGACCTGAGCCGAAGGCAGTCGCTCAACCAACTGCGCCACCCAGGGGCCCGAGATTTTAACCATTTCTTAAACCCTACTTCCCCTTCTCTCTGAGCAGATGAAGTCACTCCTACTTCACAGAGAATATACAAGCCGCCAGAATGAAGAACTGCCTCAGCCTTCTCCCATCAACCTATATTCTTACTTGAGTCTAAAACTATCCTTTCTTATCCCTCTCCAGTTACATGTCTCTTCCTGTATCTAAAAGTAATACTTCAGCTGGCTCTCATTCCCTCTTACTTTTTAGGAATCTTCTTTATTTATCCCATTCTTCCCTATATTGTTCAACCATTCCTTTACCAGCTCCTTCCCAATAGCACTGAAACTTCCTCAGGGTTCCCCTATCTTAAAAAAAAATTTTTTTTAAGAATCTATTCTTCTCTCTATTCCTATCAGATTTCTCTTCTTTCTTCTCATTAAAACTTTCTGAAAATACTGTCAACACTGGTTTTGTCTCCAATTCTTACAGCCCACTCTCTTCACAAACCATGGAAGTCTCGCTTTCACTATGAACCTGCCCTCACCATTGTCACCAACGATCTCCATTTGGAATTCTAATAGTCACCTTTTGGTCACTATGTTCCTTGGAGTCTTAGCAGCCTCAATATTGTTCACCACATCTCTCATCTAGAACTCTCCCTTCCCCCTAGGTTTCTGTGAACCATACTCTCCTGGTTTTCCTGTGACCTCTTAGGCTATTGTTCAGTCTTCTTCTTCTTGATGATGAATGACAGTGCTGGGTTTTCCTCTCTTTTTCTTCTGTACCTTAATATTGGATGTATTCTGTGGTAGATTATTTGCAAAAAAATAGTACCAATTTTCTATCCCTCCTTATATCTATATTCTTTGTTATGCAACTTTGCAACTCCTCCTGGGAAGAGATAGTCTATTTCTCTACTTCTTGAACCTAGACAGGCCTTGGCTTATTTAAACAAAAGAATATGACAAACCAATATTATGCTGATTCTCAGCCTGGGTCTCACTTCCATGTGAGCAGACCTGGGCTGCCTTCCTGGACAATGAGAGTCCCATGACCCAGTCTCCTCAGCCAATAAGCAAACAAGCAGCTGGTGAGTGAGGCCATCTGACACCAGTTGGCCTCAGCCATTCTGCCAGCTGACCATTGACACATGAATAAGCCCATCTGAGATCAGCTGAGCTTGGCCCAGATCATAGAGCTTATAAACTCATGAACAGTTTCACATGGTTGTTTTAAGCTAGTAAACTTTGGGGTGATTTGTTATGTAGCAAAAGCTAATTGATATAGTTTCACTCCCTTTCATGCCTCAGTGGTCATCTTTATGTTGGTAATTCCCCAGACTATATCTCTAACATAGATCTACCTTCCTAAGACCAAATTCACATTCATATTTACCTAATAGATAAGAGCATTTATCCACATATATATATATATAATTATAATATAATAATATATTTTGTGTATAGTATAATATATATATAATTTTATATAGGTCCAGATACAGTGCAGTGATATACAACATTTCTCTTCTTCTCAACACCCCATGTGGTAGATTTGGTTAATTACTTCATCTTACAGAAGAAAAAAATGGAAGCAAAGGGAAATTAATTGCATGTGCATGATCTTACAGTATAAACTGGTAGGTCTAGGATTTACACATAGGTCTGTCAGACTCCAAACCTGATGATTGCCACCACTATATTGCCTTACCCAATACTTGCATTCCAAGGACATACCACATTCTCCTATGTCTCACTTTAGGCACATTGACTTTTCTTCCTTGGGTGTTTTACCCTTCTGCTCTTCCTGTTTTACCCTTCTGCTCTTATTGGCTAATTTCTCTGGCTTCCCCTCAGAATAGACTAGGTGACTCCTTTCTCAGCCACCATAGTACCCCTTGCATACCTCTACCTGCTTTCATGGTGTCATATTGAAGTTGTATCTTTCTCCCTAGATTGTGAACCCCTTGAGGACAGGGATTCTTGCCCTAGGATGGGGATCCAGTGGGCATCCGATTCATTTCACCCAGCCAGGCACCATGATTCAATATATTCTAAAAGAATAGTTGCTCAGATATCACCTTGGCACCGCCCAAAGTCAGAACAGCTCCAAATGCCAGCTATTCATATAGAAATGGAAATTTCAGTCCATTTGACAATTTCTAAGACAGTGGATATTAGAATAGACTTTTTACAGACCGAGAATTTGCAAAGCCACTCACCCCAAACTCTAACACATGGCTTGAAGACAAACTGCAAGAAGATTACAAAGTTCCTGCCCCTCTTTCTTCTGTTGATAGACACCTTCCTATGAAAGCACTCTAGAAGGTCCTGGAAATGAGTGATTTAAGGAATGGAACGAGACACACTGGCCATATCTCGGGCAATGCAAGATTCAAATAGCTCTGCAGGGTATTTTGCTTTTGACAATAAGAGCAAACCCTCTCTAGGGTGACCAGGGCTTCCCCAGAGACCCCATCTCAGAAGCTGCTGTCATCAAGGTGGGAGGGAAGATGCCATATAGAATAGGGCCATCAATTCCACTTCAGGCATCTTTGATGTGATGAGACAGTGATGAAAAAAGCTGCCTTCAAGAGAGGAGAATCTTTAGAGAACAGAATCCTGGATCCTAGCAAATGTCTCAAGCAATTAAAAAAAAAACACTTCAAAGTATGAAGGGTGCAAAATCTTATATGATGATATAAAATGTCTAGAATATATTTTGCAAGGTTTCTCAGAGAAACATCTACCTTTTAAACCATTAAGCTTTTTAGAGCTTTCTCTTAAAAGTCCTAAATTCTAAAATTAAGCACACACCCATGAGGAACTATGGAGCCAGTATAATCATGTGGAGCTTTGGGTTAGTTTGTCCTGGAGTTAGTGGTGTTTGCATTGTAATAATGACTTGGCATTATTTTGGCATGTAGATGTGTTGGAGTGGAGAATGGCTAGTGATGACTGCACAGTGATGTGAATGTATTTAATACCACTGTACTGTATACTTAAAAATGGTTAGAGTGGTCAAGTTTACATTCTGTATAGTTTACTACAACTTAAAAAAATTTTTAAACAAGTTTTGAAAAAATTCCCACGCAAGCTCAATCACTCTCTACCTTCCAACTGGCTGAAATGGAGACAACTTTCAGATGATCTTGGAAGCCACTGAAAATATTGAAAATGACAGTCTCTATACACATGGTTACAAGAACTAGAAATAAGTTTCTATTGTATTTGAACTATTAAACATATCTGGGTCTGTATTAATTATCTACTGCTGTGTAAAAAATTGCCCCAAATTATAGTGGCTCAAAACAACACCATTTATTATCTCACAGTTTCTGTGGGTCAGGAATCTAGATGCAGCTTAGCTGCAACGTCCCTCATAGGCTGAAATCAAGATGTCAGCTGGGGTTATAGTCATCTCAGCCTTGACTGGGGAAGAAAGTACCTGCTTCCAAGCTCACCTGTGTGATTGTTGGTGGGATCTATTTCCTCAAGGGCTGTTGGCTAGAGGCAGCTCTCAGTTCCTGGCTATGTGGACCTCCACATGGGGCAGCTCACAACATGGCAGCTTGCTTCATCAGAGCAAGCAAACAAGAAGAGCCAGAGAGAGTGAACAAGACAGAAATCACCATCTTTTATGAACTAACCTCAGAAGTGACATCCCATCTTTTTTGCTGCATTCTACTCATTAGAAGCAGGTCACTAGGTCTGGCACACACTCGAAGGAATTACACAAAAGTGTGAAAGCCAGGAGACAGGGATCATTAGATGCTATTTCAGAGTCTTCCTACTACAGGGTCTATTTGTTACAGCAGCTAGCCTATACTAACTGTTATGAGAAGCCTAATGGAGCAATTTGCAGCTTTGGTATTAGTGAGAGCTTTGAAGATTGAACATTTTACTCCATGCATCCTGCCTATTCCTGGGATCAGAAGCAGAAATACCCAATTTCAGGTTATCCATAACTGAAGAGATAAGTGATGACATTTCAAAGAGGACTGAGTTTTCCTGGCATGATTAACAGCACCATCATACCACAGCTGACCACATCCAAGACCAAACGGAGAATTAGTTTCTTATCACTGCCAGATGCTCCCTCTTCCCTACATCCAGTGACTAAAAACTATGACAGCAGGATTTTCCCCACATTGGCTTTGCCACCAAGCTGTGTAAAGGGTGGGGCCAGTTTCTGATACTTTGGAAGGTGGAGAAGAGCACTTTGTTTTGGCTTCCATAAACTTTGGATCGAGGAGGGGTTGGCCAGACAGCTGTCAGATGCAAGGATCTTCCCTATGTGTATAGTTCAACTTAATTGCTCATCTGGCTAAGCCCCATTCCTCTCCAGATGTTGTATCACGGCGCTGCTGGAATTGCTGCTTTCAGCCTCCTCTCATCACCCTCATTAAGCCAAAATAATAAGGCAACATGTTAGACACGATGATCAAGTTTTAATTAGACTTTGATAAACCCAATGTGAATTTGGTCTCGTCAGGTGCAACATTTTTGACGTGCGGTGAGGCCAGTGAATCATGAGATGGTTTTGGTATAAATAGCAGCTTTGGTTTCAATCTCTTCTATGTGGAGGGAAGCCAGAGATTGGGTTTGTGCATAACCATAATCACCCTTTACATTAGAGGAACACTTTACAGTTTGCAAAGTTCTTTCAGCCCTTTGCTACGTGATTGCGTGGGCTGAGGCTCATTTGGCAGCAAGGCATCTAGGTCCAGATGGGGAGAAGAAGGAAGCAGCTAACATTTAGTCAGTTCCTAAGACATGCCAGGAACCGTGCTAAGAATGTCATATATGGAATAGAAGTCAAACGTCTCACCCCGAGTCTCAGGACTTAAGAAGTGTCAGGGAGAGAATGCCCACCAAGGTCTGTTCATTTTCTCTGTAGGACTCTCTTCACCACTTCACACAAATAGTCTCCCAAAGCCAACCTAAAAGGCAGCTATCACAGAGGCAGAGCCACGGAATTAGGGCTGAAAGTGCCCTTAGAGATAGCTCCAACTTTTTCATGGTACAGATGGGGAAACTGAGTTACAGAAAGGCAAAGGCATGCACCCTGGTCACACAAGGACTTGGTGGCAGAACCAGACAAAAACTTAAGTCTGAAAGTCACTCTCTCAATTCATTTGATTCAATGTGGTTCAACAAATATTTGTTGAGCATTTATTATGTGCCAAGCACTGTTTTAGGGATGTGCCAGTGGATTAAAAGAGATAACCCATTCTGGGTGATGGGGAACCAAGAGTAAACAATAGATAAGTAAACTATAAATCTGTGAAGAAAGACTGAGTGACTGGGGTCAAAATAAAAAGGTGGAGCAGGATAAAGGGGACTGAGAACAGAAGAGATGGGTGAGCTTAAATTTAGAACAGGATGGTTAGGGTGGGTCTTATTGTGACAGAGAAAGCTCCCTAAAGGAAAAGTTTCCCATTCATTCATTCAGTCAGTCAGTCATTCACTTATTCATTCATTCAGAATTTATTGAACAGTTACTGTGTCCAGTCTTTTGACAGTGGTAGGCATTGATGTCATTAGAACACAGCCAATCATCTCTCTCAAAGATCTCTGCTGAATTCCCAGGAACACAACTGTGGTCTGAGGTACTTTTTGCTAACAAATGGCATTCCCCAAGCTTATGACCAGTGAAATGGCTTCAGTGCTACTAACCACTTGTACATGGCACAGAACATCTACACACAACATGCAAAGTCTGATAGCCAAGCTGTGGTTGGGCCTGGAAGGGACAAGGCATTCCTCGTTGGGGCTGGGGGGCAAGCAGGAAGTCTGCAGGAGTCTTCCTCTCCTCCTTGATGCACCATACTTTGCATCCCTACAGGTCTCTTTGGAAATGCCCCACCCAACCTTTACCTGCCTTTCTCCTTCAAAATTTCCCTAGACTGAATTGAAGGCCTGTTTGAAACCCCAGGGAGACAGCTAATTAACCCTGTAGGCTAAACGAAACTGTGGATTCCCGTGTCTACTCCAGTCTGCTAATTGGATTCCACTGTCCCCAGACCATTCATTTTCTCCCTCCTTCTAATTTGTTGAAGTAGCATTCTGGACATAAGGGGTCTCTGTCAGAGGCCTTCATGGTACCCTATGTAGGAACAATAAACTTTTGCATTTAGACAGAATTTCACAAGTGACAAGACACTTTCATATCCATCATATTATTCAAGCCCCACAAAAGTGCTGGGTTATTATTTCTTCTCTTTTGTCCAGATTAGTTAGCCTACACTCTTAGAAACAAAGAGTTTTTCAACATCACACAGCCACTGAAACACAATTGGATATCCAGCGCTGTTTCTCAAACCCCAAACCAGCTGGCCCTGTGAACATTTGGTGACAGGCCAGATGGACAAAGTAGAGGTGGCCCAGCCTCAAGTTGAATGAAAAAGTAATAGAGAGAAAAGCATGAAATCCAGGAGCAGTAGACTGTAGTATTTCCCAGACTTCAATGTGTACAAAAATCTGCTGGGAATCCTGTCAAAATGCAGATTCTGGGTCCATAGGTCTGAGAAGAGCCTAAAATTCTGCATTTCCTTAAAACTGTCGGGTGATGCCAATACAGCTGGTCCTCAGGCCACACTTTGAGTAGCAGGAGGATGATGTAAGTCCACACACTGAATCATCCGACTGGAAAGAGCTCAAATCCCAGTTCTGCCCTTTAGCTGCCTGTGACTTCAGGCAAGTCTCTTCAAGCTGAAACTCGGGGTGATTGTTCTTTTTTTTCCCCCCAAGCTTAGCAACAGAGAAGTGCCATGGTAGGCACTCAAATCAGTCCTGAAGAAGACCTCAATGGGCCAATGGCCTGAGATTGTCCGGTAGGCTTATGCAAGGTGTGCTCTGCACCCATGGGAGGGTGGCTTTCAGCTGAAATCAGCCCACATCGCACTTACCATGCAGCACCCCCTGCACAAGGCTACATCTATGCAGAGGAAGGAGCACCATTTCCCTCATTTACACAAGGGCCCAATGCGGACCAGTGGAGTGGAGGCCTTCTACAGCTTGCCACCATCCTTGACAACTGCTCATGGTCTAACTGATCTACTTTCATCAGGCTTAATCTAGTTGCCAGGCTTCTTATTCACATTCACACTGTCTCCTCATTCTGATGATGACCTCTTCCAGGCCTCTACTAAGTCCCACCCCCATCAACAGCCTCGTGGGGTCCATGGTGGGGTCCATGGTGGGGTCCATGTTCATTACCCTTCACTTGTTCAATAGCAAATATTTATGTGGCATCCTCTGTGTGCCAGGTATGGTTCCAAGCACTGAGAATAGAGTAGTGAACAAAAACAGAGAATGCCCCCACCCTTCTGGAGTTACTTTCCTAAAGGGAAGAGACAATCAAATAATGTTTAAGATAATGGCAGGCAATCACATGCATAGTGAGGAAAGTAAGGCAGGAGGTGACATGTGAACTGAAACCAGGAGGTAAGGGAGTGAGCCTTATGGGGTGGTGGTGGAGAAGTACATTTTGACTAGAGGGACAGTCTCTGTGACAGATCCTAGAGCAGCTGTGTGCTGGCATGGTCAGCAAAGCTGCAAGAAGGCCAGCATGCTGGGAGCGCTGTGTATCAACAGGAGCCCCTGGGTCATGTGGAGAGCTCTGGGTTTTATTCTAAACACAATGGGATAGCATTTAAGAGCTTTGTGCCATGACCATTGTTGTCATTACAGTTATGCCCCCTGCATAAACCGCCCTCCAGTTTAAATGTTTTAAGGGGTTTGGGCTGTGGAATAGTTCATTTAACAAATTCAATCTATGTATCTTGAGTCTCTAGCATGTGCCAGGCACTTTTCCAGGCCCCAGTCTAGGTCCTGGGAATATTAGCAGTGAGCTAGATAAGCAAACTCCCCACTCTGGTGGGGCTTACATTTTTTTTAATTGAAGTATAATTAACATACAATGCTATGTTAGTTTGTGATGTTACTTTCAGGCATACAACACTTTGATTCAACAATTCTATACATTACTCCACGCTCACCTTGGTAAATGTAGTCATTGTCTGTCCCCATACATTATTTTTTTTTAAGATTTTATTCATTTATTTATTTATTAGGAAAGAGAGAGAGTGAGAGAGAACATGAGAAGGGAGAAGGTCAGAGTGAGAAGCGGACTCCCCATGGAGCTGGGAGCCCGATGTGGGACTTGATCCCGGGACTCCGGGATCATGACCCAAGCCGAAGGCAGTCGCTCAACCAACTACGCCACCCAGGCGCCCCTGTCCCCATACATTATTACTATACTGTAATATCCCCTAGGCTGTACTTTCCATCTCCATGACTTACTTATTTTATAACTGGAAGTTAGCACTGCTTAATCCCCTTTATCTACTTCACCCACCCTCCCACCCACTTCTCACCAGCAATATCAGTTTCTTCTCTGTATTTAAGAGTCTGGTTTTTTGGTTTGTTTATTTCTTTGCTCATTTGTTTTGTTTTTTTAGATTCCACGTGCAAGAGAAATCACATGGTATTTATTTTTCTCTGACTTATTTTACTTAGCATAATACTCTCTAGGCCCATCCGTATTGCTATAAAGCGCAAAACCTCCTATTTTATGGCTGAGTAATATTCCACTGTATATATGTACCACATCTTCTTTATCCGTTCTGTTGATGGACACTTGGGTTGCTTCTGTATCTTAGCTATTGTAAATAATGTTGCTATAAACAAGGGGTGTATTTATCTTTTAAATCAGTGTTTTTGTTTTCTTTGGGTAAATATCCAGTAATGAGATTTCTGGATTATACCAATGGGACATGAATGTCCACACTGCCCTCTTCCTAATGAGATCCACATGGGGAGGAAAGTAAAATGACACTCTTTAACAGAGCCTCCCTCTCTTTAGATTTGCAAATTGGGTTGGGGGGTGGGACAAGTCAGAAAGTGTTGAGAGACACCCTACTACCTAGACATAAATGTTTTGTGTTGGTGACCCTTGTGGAAATCAAGAACAAGAAGTTGATACCATGTTTGGGTTAACATAAGGAAAAGCCTGTGCTGCTGAGCTTTCTGAAGGACCTGGAATTGACCTTTGTATGGACATCAACCCTGGGAATGCACATAAATTCTGGGAAGGAAAAAAAACTGGGACAGGACGCTTGACGTTGCTTGTATTTGCATACATGCACACAAGAATTCTGCCAAGTTGTGCTTGTCCTTCAAGATCTAGCTTAAAAATCATCTCCTTTACAGAACCATCCTTAAAAATTTTCATCACTTCTGCCTTCCAGTGCCTATCACAGAACCTGGCTCATAGCACTCAATAAATACTTGCTGAGTAGTGGGTGGATGGGTAGATGGATGGATGGATAGACGGATGGTGTGATGCCCACTGGGGTACAGTTGTATCTAAGACTGGCTTGTTGGTTCCAAAGTATAAGCCTGTGGGGTAAGGAAGTCTGCAGGAAAGATCTGAGACTGATTAATCTATTTCTCCTACAGCACCTACACTGTGGCCTTATACATAATAAGAGTCCAATAAGTGTGTGCTGAATGAAAGAAGATAAGCTTTGACCAGAAATATGAGCCCAAGGGTTCAGTTTTCCCCATGAAACTTTAATGCCAAAAAGGATTTCTGAATATGAAATTCACCCTTCTCTGCTCACCTTTACATAATTCAAGCAGCATGTGGTTCCTTGGGGACTTCTTGGACATTAAGTTCTCTCTCAACAGTCCAAGGATTGAACAGCTGCACTTAAGCAATTACCATTGATTTGTCATCGTGAGGCCGGTATGGGAGACATGGGAGGAAGGGCATGGAGATGAGAGCCAGGGACAGAAGGATCCAGCGGTTGAGAAACACGGGAACTGCATTTGTGGAGGCAGGGAACTTGGAGAAGTCAGTGTCCCTGGAAGTGCTAAAATGCTGGACAAGGCTATTAACACACCCCAGAGGCACCGGAGCCTTTAAGCTGTTTCTTGGCACACTTGTTTCTTTCCCCCTGATCAGTATCTAGCTCATGCCCCTCAACATCTGCTCGACAAGCACATTTCAACACGGCAAGACAGAAAAGGGAAGAGGTTGGAGAAGCCGTCTTTGTTTTGCAGTGAAAACCCAGGAGATGGTGAGGAAAAGCATCGAGGCACTCTGAAGATGAGAGTCCCCTGGGAGCTGTCAGAGGAGCGGGAAATGGCTCAGGCAGAGTTTGCAGGCTTCCCCATCCTCAGCTCCCAGAAACGCCTCCCTGATGTTGGACAAGGAGAGAGGACCTGGTGAGTACGAAAGTCTGGATAAGGACAGGTCCAGGCTGGAGATGACCAGGGCTGCAGAGGAGCAGCTGGCTAGGACCTTCCCAAAGAGGAGAGAGAGTGGATGACTTCCGTGAGGGCTCAGAACTCAGAAAGTGGAAGCCCTGAGAAAAAGAGGAGTGATCTCTCTCCCCTGACTCCTCATTGAGAAGGAAATTTCCTCCACTGTGGGGGCGGGATGGACGGGAGAAGATATCCCTCCGTCCCTCCCACTTCATTATGAATTAGCTAACCCCTCTTGAGGACAGAGACACCTGGAGGAGAAGAAGTGGGGAGAAAACCATACATCCACCCCCACTCCAAGGTGAGCAACTTCACAGACCTTGTCTTGCCAAACCCTTACCACGATCCTCTGAAACAAGTCCTGTGACTCCCATCTATAGTTTGTTGAATTGTGGTCCCCCCAAAATATGTCCTTGGGATGTTATTTGGAAAAAGGGTCCTTGCAGATGGAATTAAGTTAAGGGTCTTGAGATGAGATCATCCTGGATTGTGGGGTGGGAGCCCTAAAGCCTATGTCCCGTGTCCCTATAAGAGACAGGGCAGAAGACACCAACACATACGAAGATGGAGGCAGAGGTCGAAGCAATGCAGCCACAAGTCGAGGGACTGGGGCCTCCAAAAACTGGCAGAGGCAAAAGAGGATCCTGTCCTGGAGGCTTCAGGTGGATTACAGCCCTGCTCACACCTTGATTTCACATTTCTGGCCTCCAGAACGGTACGAGAATAAGTAGGTTTGTGGTCATTTATATAGCAGCCATATCATATCACTATGTCTCTTCATAGATGAGAAAAACGAGGCCCAGAGAGGGTGAGCAACTTCTCTCAAGACACCTGGCTCCAGCAGGCTTGCTCTGGGTTACAGACTTTGGAGTAGAGCAACAACACCTGCAGAAATGAGTCCAGAAGGGTCACCTGAACACACTACCCTAGTCAAAGAGTTGGGGACCACTGTGTTCCAAAAGTTCTCTCTGCTAGTGTGCATGCTAAAAGTTCTTAGAAAAAAAAAGAAAAAAAAAAAAGTTCTTAGAAACCTGCTGACCCGTCACTTCCTCAGTAAGACCTGCCTTCATGCTGCAGAAGGTAAGGACATCACTCTGGTTATTCCTTTTCATAGTACCTTCCCTGGGCTTCTGTTCTTTGCACGTACAACCACAAGCCTGAGGAAATGCGTATTTGAAGCTTGTTTCTTATGTCTTGTCTTATGTCTTCCTCCCCAACCATTCCACAAGTTCCATGAGAAACAGGACTGTGTCCAATTTCTTCCCCAAGGTGCTCCTAGTTCTGGACCCAACGCTTGGTACAGGGCATGTGTCCATTAATATCTGCTAAAGGGATGATCAAGAAAAAATTGTTTACTTAACCTAAGGCTTTCCAAACTTACTTAACCATTAAAGCCATCTCCCTATAGCACCTGAGAATATCAGATCTGGGGAAAGGTGGGGGTTACTGCCAGCAAGCTGGGTTGATGACACTGTTTTCCCCTGAGGCAGGCATGAGTGCAAACCTCTCCATCCAAAGGGTGCCCTGACCCAAGGAGAATCTGCTCTCTCCTTGGGAAGGAAACACACTCATAAGTCAGTGAAATCCAATGCTAAGACGTAAGGGATTTGCAGGGTGAGAAGGAATAGTCAAGGCAATTTAAAGTCTGTAGGGAAAAACAAACATGATACTAGCCAAGAACATTCTGAAATTTAAAGGAAAGAATAAATAAAAATGACAAGTCTTGCCAGATATTAAGACATAATAGAGGGGCGCCTGGGTGGCTCAGTGGGTTAAAGCCTCTGCCTTCAGCTCAGGTCATGATCTCAGAGTCCTGGGATTGAGCCCCGCATCAGGCTCTCTGCTCGGTGGGGAGCCTGCTTCCCCCTCTCTCTCTGCCTGCCTCTCTGCCTGCTTGTGATCTCTCTCTCCCTCTGTGTCAAATAAATAAATAAAATCTTTAATAAAAAAAAGACATAATAGAAATCTATAATACTTAAAACTGTTTGGTATCAAGACAAGCCAGTCGAGTACAGGAAAATAGAATCTACCAGAAAGAAATCCAAGAACACACAGGAATTTTGTATATATTGAATATGGTGTTTCAAATGAGGCAAAAGGATTCTTCACTGAGGAGTGTGAAGACAACCAACTTGCCATCTGGAGAAAAGTAAAGCTGGATCTTCTCTTCACTTCTCAGGTCAAAGCAAATTCCAGATGGAGCAAAAATTCCAGCATAAAAAATAAACCCATAAAAATACTAGAAAGGAACATGGAAAACTTTTTTTTTTTATGACTATAGAGTAGAGACAGCCTTTGTAAGCAAGATACAACCTCTTAATGGAAAAAGTAAAGAATTGACTCATTTGAGTAGAAAAATTAAAATTTTAGAACTTTGAAAAGTACTAAAGTAAACTCAGAAGTCAACCAACAAACTAGGGGGAAAAATATCTGACAAACAAAGGCTTGGTTTACTTAATATATCAAAAGCTCTTATAGATCGATAAGAAAATGACAAATAACCTGACGGGAAAAAGAAATGGACAAAATCCAAAGCCAAACAAAAAACACAGACAACACAGAGAAAAAGACCTGCAGATGGCTAATAATTTAAAGATATTTAAAGCATCTTTTATAATTAAGGAAATGCACATTTAAAATGAGAAGCTATTTTTTTTACCTATCAGGTGAGCACACTTCAGAAATGTGATAAGACACAGTGGCAACAGAGGTAGGGAAATAGGTACCATAAGGCCTGTTGGTGGAACGTAAATTGGTACAGGCGCTTTGCTGGGGAATTTGGTGACATTTTTGAAAACGGAAAGGGTGAGCCAGATGCTCAATGGATACAGTTTCCTGCTTTAGCAGTGCCAGCCACTCTGGTGTCCTAAGGCCACCTCTCCTCTGCCACCTGCTAAGATCCACATAACCCCTCAACTACCACCAGCACCAGAGACCTCCCTCGGGCCCAGACCATCCCGGGGTTCTGGGCCTCCTACACGGACTGTCCTTGTCTTAGCATCCTCCCCGCCCCACCCCCACGGGAAGTGGAGTGGCTTTGGAGAACTCTGCCGGATCTTTTCTTCTCGGATCCCGTTAAGAGATGGAACACACTGAGAAATCACAGGGACTGAAGAACAAGCAATGTGGCTGAACTTTCTTCAGAGCACCAAGGAAGGAGCCTATAGCCATGGGGAATGCCGCACGATGTGCATTTCCATTTGAACAAAAGTGTGAATATGTTGTTAACAGAAATTGCACAACTTAGCTGTCGACCAAATGGTCCCCACTTTGTGAATTGTCTGAAACCCTCACCTGCTGAATACATGTGATCCATCAAAGAATGACTGGTGAACCAACTTCTCCACCATGGAACCTACTTCCACAAGAGGTGGTCCAGGAGTCTAGCATAGTACGGTGTCTTTTCGACAAGCATGTCCTGAAAGACAGTGACAGAGGGAGCTAAGGCCCAGGCTTCCTTATAGCCACAGGGGTGGCTTCCCAGCGCAGTGTGTCTGCATTGCTGGGTCACCTTTATCTTCTGCAAGCTGCACCAAAACATCCACCATGTTTTCTTTGAACATTTCCACTCTTCCTCCCATGACGGAATCTCGTACCCTTTTGTCAGTACAAAAAGTATACAATAAAAAGACCCATCCTGTATTACCGCTGGCCAACCCCACCCTAACTCTAAGGGAAGGGAGATCTGTTCTCTGAAAAGTGAGGTATGCCTTCGGGTATGCCTGTTCTCTCAACCCAAGAGTCTAGAGCATAAAATTGGGCTCTTATTTAGGCTCGTCATCCAAAATGTGCTTCAGCACCTGGGATGCCAGCAAGGAGAGGGTCAGGCTGCTCTGCTCCAGCCGGACCCCTGACATCCAGCCTGGAGGCAGAAACCCATTCCTGGCACACGTGTCTCTGTTACCAGGCGCCCCTGACATGTGCGGTGTAGTCGGCAGGGAATACCCCGCACCATCTCCTGGAGCCCTGAGTCATACCTCCTGCATGAACGCCGTCTCTTGGAGCGTTTACAACTGACATCTGGAGTATCCGGCAGCACTTCCTAGAGTGCTGAGCTCTGCCCTCAGGAAAGCCAGATCCTACCTGCTAGAGTCAACTGCCTGACGAGCACCGCCTGCAGTCCTCGGTGCTGTTCTCTGGGGTCCTGAGTGCTCTGCCTTGACTGCTGATGGCCGGCTGGCGGGAGCACAGAGCCCTGCTTGCCTGGAGGTCAGAACACTTCAGTCCCGAGCCCTTGCTGCTGGGGACCCGAGCAGGGCCCCCGAGTACTGAGCACTACATGCGTGGGCCGCGGGGTGTGCTGAGGGTTTTGAGTGCTCATAGAGACAGGATCCTTGTACCCGGAAGACTGGAAAGGAACCCCACCCAGCACCGCCGCTTCGTCGTGAACCACCATGGCTGCAGACCAGGTTTTTCCCTTCCTGCCATCTGACCTGCTCTTCGGCATCTTCCCCAGGATAGCTCCACCCCACGACACAGTCACATATTTAGTGAACGCCTACTGTGTGCTGCGCACACAGCACATGGAAGTCCCACAGGATTAGTAGTAATAGCAGAAGATGGGCAAGACCTTGACCCAGGTCTTGCTCAAATGCATGCAGGGTGGTCTGTTTGGCAGTTTTCTGAGTTGCTCAGAGTGAGTTTAGCAGCCAGCATATAGATCTTGGCTGGCCAAGATCCCAGAAAGCTGAGGACTAGAAAGATGGATTGACTTCATTTCAGGAGAGGCCAGAAGATCTCAGATTGCTTGTGCATGTTGATAGATTGGAGCCCAAGATGTGCCAATTTAGTCTCAGTATGGATCAGGGAAACCCATGCACATCCTATGGGTCAGAGGCTAGACCAGAGGGGGTCCAGGCTATGCCACAGTACCCAAGACCCTGTCACTCTCTTGTCTTGGCCTCTGCACTGCCCACTCCTTCCCCCAGCAACAATTCAGGTTAGAGTTATAATTAAACCACTCCAAGTCATGATTGCAGATTTTGCCAGGTGCTCCCTAGTAGGTGGCATCAGTAGCTGGCTTGCCTCTGGGCTGCCAACCTGGGCACGTGGTCAACGGTTAATATGTGGTGAATTTAGTAGTCAGTCTCTGTGGGCGATCACTTTCTCTCCCACTCCTTCCCCAGGCTGATCTTTATCCCCTATGCTGACCCAGGCTTTCTAGAGAAAGATGGCTCCAGGCAGTCTCATGCCTACTTGAGATACACCGCAGATTGTAATTCTACCAGAAAGTTCTGTAGCCTTGACTATCGCGTGTGACACCCCTCATGGTGTTCAGTCGTAACTCAGCATATGAGCACGAAGCTGGAGCACCTGGCTGCGAATCGTAGTCACAGGGAGTTGCTTAACTTCTCCATGCCTTGGTTTTTTTCCCCCCACCCCGGCAAAAAAAAAAAAAAAAAGGATGAAACGTGTATCTATTTCATAGGGTTGTCGTGAAGACTGAATGGATTAACATATTGAAAAGCACTTAAAATGATGTCATCACACACTGAGTGCTCAATGAATGTTAGCTAATGTCACCACTCACAATGGTACGCTGCCCGTCAGATGCTGTCCTTCACATACACCGTCTTACTAGAGGTGTGGGGTTGACATGGGCAACAAGGGTGTGGTCCTAGGGCCCATTTGGACTCTAACCACTATGCTGTATAGCCCAGCAAAGCAGCCTGCTCAGACGGGTTTGTTAGAAGCATCTCTGGACACCAGGTTTCTTCAGAGACAAGCAGCCGGCAGAGTTCCCTTTCTGGTATGCCACTCCTTCCTTGTGGCACAGAAGGTTACCTGGCTGAGGTCACTGAAAAAGTAGTTCTTGGTATCAGTGAGCTAGCTGCAGCGAGTGCAGGGAAATCAAGGCAGGAGTCAGGACTCACACCGGCCTGCATTTACCCAGCTGAGTTAAACACTTCCTCCTCAATTTAAACTTCAAGTAGCCCTATGAGTCATGGGATATTTTAACCCCATTTTACAGATGATGAAGCTGAGACACAAACAAGTAATCTACAAGATCACACAGCTAGGAAGTGACAGAACCAAGACTTAACCCCAGGCAGTCTGGGGTCATGTTTTAAACATGACCTCAAACTGTGTCTGAAGTTGGCAGCCTAGAGCGCATCCCCAGAGAGTTAAGGGTTAGTCCCCTAGGACCCCCTATACTTTATCAAAGCAAGAAGTCCAGAGTCTGAGAGATCCAGGAAAATCCGACAGTCTAACAGGAGCATATATTTGGAACTCGCCAGGAGGTGCAGGACTCCGGTCACCCCCTTGTGTTGCAGTAAGACCTGCAGGGAGGAGGCTACAGAGAAAGGGGCTGGGGATCTGGGGAACTGGGTTTTGATCTTAGATGTGTGGCCCATGGAACATTATTTCTCCTCTCTAAGCTTTAGTTCTCTTGTTTGTGAATTAAGGTGATCGGTTCTCTTTTGTTCTGCCATTCTTTTATGGCAAGAGAATTATGGCCCATTCTGGGGACAGAGACTTGTCATGGGTTGATCCATCTGAAGCTGACACTTCCCAGAGGGTAGGGATATTATCCCTCTATTTGTCTTGAGAGGGGCCTGGCTGGGTACGGCCAATCTCTTTAGCGATGGCAGATGTCAAGAAGGCAATGCCTGCAGCTCTGATGTGAGTGGTCCCTCAAAGGGCCCAATGACCCTAGGCAGCTCCCAGGTAAACATGTGAGCAGAATGTAGGAGCTGAAGAAGGACAGAACTCAGCTCTGAACGGGAAAATCGGTGTAATGAGTTATCTTATGAAAGAGGGAGCTCTCCGTCACTGAAACGATCATGTAGAGACAAATGTTCATCTACAGGGGCCTTGGAGAGGAAGTTCTTGCCCTTCCCCAGTGGATTTAGGATGCATTATATCTTAGTCCACTCATTTACTAATCATTTACTCACCCAATGGATATTTAATGAGCATCTACTTTGTGCCAGATCCTGGGCTAAGGACAATTGATATAAAGATGAAGAAGGTTCAGACCTGCCTCTGACCACAAATGCATACTGTGGTATCAGCGGCGTTAAAGAGGACTCTCAGTTACCGAGCTGTAAGCTGTTGGTGAGTCAGGCACCCACATGCAGAAAGCTTTGGACAAGCATATCTACACAGTATTTTATATCCAAACTTGAAGTCCACAGAGGAATGAAAGATGGCCTCCGAGAGCCCATGCTTCCAGCCTATCAGCTCCCATGCCTGCACAGCTGAGCAGGGACCGGCTTGGGGCCGGCCACGCCGGGAAGATGGCAGACAAGTCCAGGCACAAGAGTAAGGAGCTGGAAGGGATGCAGGGCCCCTGTGGACTGAACTAGTGTCGAGGGATGTCTGCCATGGTGACAGAATCCAAGATCTAAGAGGGCACGGACAGACCTCTTCCATTAGTTTAGGGTCCAAGAGAAATTAATATTTCTGGTAGGACGAGCAGGGAAGGCTGTTTCGGAAGTGCAGGGTGTGGACTAGAGGAGAGACACTCTGAGCCAGGTATTCCCTGGAATTTCAGGAGGAAAACCAAACTAGGCTCACTAGGCTCATCCTGGAGCCGTGGGAGTTGAAATCCCAGACAAAATGTAGGGCCCCTTCAGTCTCTTGAAGGATTAGTTGGAGAGGTCTGGTCAGAGAAGAGCAGGCAGCTAGCCCAATCTCCCACAGGGATTTCTCTGCTTTTTCCCTGCAGAGAGCAGTGAAAACAATTTCTATTCCACTGCTGTTTCCAGGACGAAATCTCTTTCCACTGGGCTCAGTGGGTGGATAAGGCTGGCCACAGGCCAGGCGTGCCCAGAAGGGTGGAACTTGAATGGGTGAGGGCCGCCAAGAACCCGCAGAAAGGCCAAGCCCAAGATTCCAAGCCCAGAGTCAGTCCGGGTCGTGGGGGTGAGCCAGGGCCTCCAAGCGGCTTTTGCAGGGGCCGCCCTGGAGAACGGAGGGCCCAGGACCTCTCCTGAACAGGCCTTAGTGACCACAAAAAACTAGATAAAAGTTAGGATTAGACGACCAGCCTCAGAGACGAAGCTGACCATCGATTCATCTTCCATCAAGAAGAGATTCAAAGAGCTTCTGTCAGGGTGACGTCGTTCCCAGCACTGGTCTTTCATCATGAAAGCCCGGGGTAGCTGCTCTCACCGTCAGGAAAGCCCATAGCACAGTGGTGGCCTGTCCCCATCCATCTCACCATCGACTTTCAAAACACAGAGCCCACGGTGTCCCTCCTACTGTATGCCAGACACTTCCGGCTACTTTGCCCACACGTCTCCTACAATTCCCAATGACCATTATTGTCTTTATTAGCCAGGTGGGTGGGGTGGGGGGAAAGCTGAGATGGGGAGAGATTCAGTAATTGTCTGGGATCACAAGTTAGTAAGAGTAGAGCTGGGACTCAGAGCCAGTCAATCTGATAGCTGCCTGGGCAACTCTGCCCCCTTGTCACTTGTTGGGGCCTGGCGCCTCCGGTGATGCCACAGGAGCACCTTGCTTCATGGTTTTTCCTACTTTGGCATCTTATGACCTCAACAACCACACTGTGTCTCGGTGAAGATCTGGACTCAGCTTCTAGTTGGTCACCTCTTGGGCTTTCTCCCTCAGATGGCAGCATGAGCTCCAGGCAGCTGGCCCATCTCCATTTCCACCCCCACTCTCAGCTTCCTCCGCGTGGCAACTGACACCTCCGTGCCACCAATCCTTAATGCCAGGGTTCTTCTTTTGGTAATATTTTTGCAAACTTTACAACCGTGCTATTGCTCTGCCTAATCCTCACTTGAGTATCAGCCCACCCACAACTCTGCCAGCTGAGACACTGGAGGCCGGCCGGCTGGACCTGATGCCATCCATTTTGTCTCCCCTCACAGTAATCCCTCCCTAAATATCCTCCGATGATGTCACAGGCTTTAAGCCTGAGCCTCATCCACATTTAGTGGATCATCTTTTTTCCAAAACTGGTCCTGCCAGCTGAGATTTTCTATCCTCAAATGGTCTAGTCCAGGATGTCCAAAAATCTGTCTCTAAGTTAAGTGAGGTCTGCTCTGCTGCCTCTCAGCCCAGGGTAGATCTGGAAGTTCAGCATATTGGCCACCAGGATCCATAGGAAGAGATGGACCCACTGTTCCATCTGGCACATTTCTGAACAAGCGCATTTGGTTCTTAAACAATTGCCACTGTGAGTCATGACTTAACTGTTTTGTCTTCTCTCCCCACCTAGATTATAGTATCTCAAGGTTAGTCTCATACTACATGTTCAAAATAGCTAATTAAATCAATGACTAGATGAGGAGGAGAGGGGAGCTCTCATTTACTGGACACCTATTTTGGAAAAGGCACTAAGGGACTTCTGTGGACTGAAGAGTGTCATCCTCCAAAGCGCTGTGTTGAAGTCCTAAATCCCAGTGTGATGGTGTTTGGAGATGGAGCCTTTGGGAGGTTATTAGGGTTAGGTGAGGTCATGAGGGTGGGGCCTCCGTGATGGGATTAGTGCCCATGTTTGAAGAGACACCAGAATGTTCTCCCCCTCCACCTCTCCTATCCCCCTTCTCTTTCCCTCTCCCTCTGTCTCTCTTTCTCTCACATGCACACGAAGGAGAAGTCATGTGAGTACACAGCATGATGGCAGCTGCCCAGCACCCAAGAGAAGAGGCCTCAAAATGAAACCTACCTTGCTGTCACTTTGACCTTGGATTTCCCCGCCTCCAGAACTGTGGGAAATAAATATCTCTTGTGGAAGCCTCCAGGTCTATAGAATTTATTATGGCATCCAAGCAGATTAGGACAGGATCATTCCATCTTTTACCTGACAGCTGTAGGAGGTATCAGGGTGGGCATCTCTGGTTTCTATCTCAAGCCAACTCCTCTTCTGCCTTATAAAACCCCAAATTGGCTTGTGTACTAGGCAAGTCTAATGCATATGGGAAGGTAAGTCCCTTTCCCAGCTCCGGCTTCTCAAATTTCACCAGAATCTAAAGCTGGACAAGTGAACATGGCCTCCATTTAAGTCTAGCTAGAGAGCCTGGACTCCACACACAAATCCCTGGGTTCACATCTTACCTCTGACAATTATCTGTTGAGTAGCTTTGGGCATGTTTGTTTGCTTTTTTTTTTTTTTTTAATGCCTTTTGCACCTTAAAAATGGCATCTATTTATCGGGATTATTTTGAGTATTAAGCTAGCCCACGTAGGTATTATTTATTTATTTAGAAGATTTTATTTATTTCTTTGAAAGAGAGAGAGTGAGCGAGACAGAGAGAGAGAGAGAACACAAGCAGGGGAGGGGCAGAGGGAGAAAGAGCAGCAGATTCTCTGCTGAACAGGAAGCCCTACACGGGGCTCCATCCCGGGACTCCAGGATCATGACCTGAGTAGAAGGCCAATGCTTAACTGACTGAGCCACCCAGGCACCCCCACCCCCCATGTAAGTATTTAGAAGGTGCCTGTTATGAACTAAATACTCCATAAATGTCACTATTATTGTTATTGTTGCTGTTCCCATGAGCTGTAATGGGGAAGTCTCCTGGGTGCTTCTATGTAAGATCATGCTCCTCGGTAAAAAGGGAAGTGACAAAAAAGACCACCCCCTTCTTTCTACCTTGAATTTGATGGTGATGTGATGTGATGCCTGGTGCTGCCATCTTGGGGTACTGAACCCGTAACCTCAGGACGAAAAAGAAAACATGCTGGTATGGCAAGATCGAAACTTGGAACAGGCCTATTTCCAAACTTCTCTCTCTTTGAGATAAGGATTAGCTGTACTATGAGATTTTTTAATTTTTTTGAGTGTAGTCGACGCACAGCGTTACATTAATTTCAGGCGCACAGCATGGTGATTCAACAGGTCATCACATCTGTTATGCTCATCACAATGGTGCTATTATTATCCCACTGGACCAATGAGGAAAGAGGGTGGGGGAGGGCTGGGGAGTGGTGAAGTAATTTGCACAGGATCAGCTCAATGGCAGATCTGGGATTCTAACCCAAAGCCCAGGCTCTTCCCTTAGAACCTATAGGCCCAGAGGCTTGGAGAGAAAAGTGCCTGCTTGGAGAGGAGGGGGGGAGGAGTGTGCTCTGCCCGACTCTGAGCTTCCTCTGGGAGAGGTGTATTGGAGCAGGTGCCTGCCTGCCTCCAGTGCCTTGGCTGTCAATAAAACCCCCAGCCTGGCTGTGGCAAGCTGCAGATTCATGCAAATTCAGGGCCTATATTTAGCAGTAATTTAGCTGTCATCAGTCAGAGGGAGAAGAAAAAGCCCTCCCCAATGTAATGGTTATTCATATCAACTACCTACTCCTCTGGTGCCTTATAAATCCAACGGAATCTGACTCAAAGCGGTGGTGGTGCTCCGGGGGTGCTGGATGGTTTGGGTTATTCGACCCCTCCCCGCCCCCTCCCCCAGCCCCGGGAAAGATGATGGGGCAATGGCCTGAGTACAAAGGGAAGGAAGTTTCATTTTTCATGGAGGGTGATGATAAGGAAGAGAGATGGAAAGAGATGAGCCAATCGTAGAAATCTAATAAAAAACCTGAAACAAGAAGGATGCCAGTGAGTCAGAGGATGTCAGAGCCGGGAGGGCCATGGGAAAGAAAGCAGTCCAACCCTGAGGAAACCAAGGCCAGGGAGGAGAGTAATCCCAATAAAAGCTATCATAATTCCCATAATTGAAAGCTTATTCTCTGTGCCAGGCACAGTTTGGACCACTTCACAGGCGTGGGCCGCTCGGTCCTCCCAGTAACCCTGCAAGATCAGAATTATTGTCCCCATTGTACAGAAGAGGGACCAGAGATGTGGAGAGATTCCGTCACTTGCCCCATGTGCAAAAATGACAGAGTCAGAATTTGAACCCAGGCCTGCCTGACGCCACAATCATCGCTCATAACACTAGCAATACCGTGTGACGTGTCAACAGTTTCGGGGTCGGTGTCAGAGCTGGACCTGGTCCATTCTGTGTCCTCCAAGTCGAAAAATGATTGCAGGACGGAAGGAGGAGAAAGTGAACATGATAGGTAGAAGGAGAGTGGGTTTGTGCTTGAGGTGGTCAGAAGCTTGGGGAAAAAATGAAGGCGCATCCATTGGATTCATTTGGGGGTGCGGTGGGGTGTCTGAAGCTGAGACGAGAGGCTGCTTTGGGAAGGGATGAGCGAGGCACGTCGGGGGAGCATGACGATGGGGGTTTCAGGCATCATGGACACCCAGTGGGTGGAGAGACTGGACACAGAAAAGGGGATGCAATGAAGTTAACTCCACCTTCCTGTGCCAAAGGTCTTCTGCTCCCTTGCCTAAAACAGACCAGGCATCACTTTACAGGAGGAATTTCAGGAAAAGAAAGAGTCCTGGGAGGGAGTAAGATTCAGGCAACACATGTGATCTTACAACGGCTGGGCCAGGAGGGAGCCACGTCTCTGCTCTTAGCCCGCAGAACCTGACCACAGACTTCAAGAGAACTCCGAACGCGTGTCCTGAGCTGGGGCCAGGACCCCGCACGAGCACCCCCTCCAGAACTAAGCACATGGGCTCTGGGGCCAAAGTGACTGGCTTCCGATCCCTATTAGCTGGCTGACCTTGAGCAAGTCACTTGACTTTGCCGTGCCTCAGTTTCCTCACCCATACAACGGGAATAATAATAGTCCCACTTCCCAGGGTTGATGTGAGGATGAAATGAGTGAATCTTTGTGAGGCGCTTAGCACAGCGCCTGGCACGGAGTCAGTGCTGTGTAAGTGTTAGCTATTACTATTCATTCGGAGATGCTTTTGCCTGCCAAAGCAGAAGGTCTACAGGACTGAGCATTTTCCCTCCGTAAATTCAAGATGATTAAATTATCCCCGGCTATGCCACAGAATATACACGCCACTCAGATCATATGCAAAAATATCACATTTCTATCCCCATCGTTCTCCACCATTTCTTCCCACCTCGCCCTCCCCGCCACCTCGCACACCACCCCTGCATCACTACATTGGTCTGGATAATAATAAGAAATAAGTCCGCTGCTCTCTCCTCGGATTGCTCAGGTAGCTCAAGGCCAGTTCATCTGGGGCTACTCTGGCCCAGAGTGACTGACTATGGCCAGATTCTCCTTCTGCCTGCACCACCGCCCCTGCCCCTGCCTCGTGCCGCTCTGGTCCCCTGGGTCACAGACCATCATATCCCGCCTCTCTGGCCTGGAAGTTTCAGACATCAAGTGTGGCTCCGCAGTCAGCACTTTATATCCTGAGCAGCCAGGAAGAGGAATTGCCACAGATAACCGTGCTAATGGAGGTAATGGAAGGAGGGAGACTGATGTCTCCGGTTCCCCCGGGAGCGCTGGCGGCTTGAGCTCGCTGAGCCAAGCCCGGCCATAGCCCTCCAGCCAGCTGCTAACTTCTCGAAGGAAAACTCTGTGGACCGGGCTACCTATAGCAACTGCATTTCAGGAGGGAGTCCTGCAATTCTCAGGTCTCAGACACTCTGTCCATTCTCCTGCCTCTGAAATGCTTCCCCCAGTTTAGCCCTTCAGAGCCCCTCACAGCAGGGAATGCACAGAGAGCACGCGGTAGCCTCCAGCAGTGGCTCTCCGGATACGAGCCTGGACCAGCAGCACCAGCACCACCTGGGAACTTGTTAGAAATCCAAATTCCAGGGCTCCACCCCACATCTGCGAAACACTGAATCAGAGACTGGAGGTGGATCCCTGCAATCTGGGTTTTTAACAGGCCCTTCAGGGAATTCTGCGGCACGTTCAAGTTTGCGAACCACTGGTCCAGTCGATAGTTCTCCAACTTGGCTGAATATTAGAATCACCTGGGGAGCTTTTAAAACTCCCAGCGGCCAGGCCACCCTCCAGCCCATTATATCAGAGTCCCTCAGGGTGGGATTCAGATATCAGTGTTTTTAGGTTCCTCCAGGTGATTCTGATCTTTGTTGTGGGCTGTGAACCACTGATGTAAATATTTAATAGGCAATCTACAATCATCCTCTTTTTAATACAACTGTTTGGTAAAAGCTGTAAAGACAGTTTGCCTTCGGGCAAGGAAATCAAGTTTGTGTGCCTCTATTGGATATCAAGATGGTATTGTGTCTATTTTACCCAGCATAAAGAAGGCACGTATTTGTTAAGGAGCTTGTCCAAAGTCAGAAGCAAAGTCCCCGTAAGGCAAAGTGTCCATGTCGTAACCCAGGGCCTCTCCGGCTAGAGCGGACCACAGGCAGGGTCAAAGGCGTGCACCACTGCTATCTCGACCACAGCCATTCCTTAAACTGCCTCAGCTCTGGGGAAGGACATCCTCGGCTGACAGACCTCCAGTCCACGCAGTCAGTGAGGACTCAGCAAGGTCCAGACCCACACCAGCCGGAGTCATTTGTCTACACTAAAAGCACAAGATGGAAATTAAACTGTAGATCTAGAAGGGGTGGTATACTACTTGAAACATGAAAAATTCATCACGTCTGACTAGTACCTAAGAATATAAATTAGAAATCTTTAAACACCACAAATGGGAGATACAGTGTTACAGGTGAGAAATTGAAATCCGATTAGGAAACAAAACCAAAACAGTGATTTCCTCTTTGCTGGTTTCACACACCTTCTGGCTTTGCTCCTCAATGAGTAAGTTTCAGAGGTGGAAGCTGACTCCTCCTTCACCAGATCCCAAAGCTCGAGCACTCAATACTTCTCTTGGGGATTAATCATTAGGGAACAAACTTCTGCCTAAGGATGTTCACTGAAACACTACCTATAATTGCAAAAAAACCCCCCACAAAAACCTGAAAAAACACAAAAACAGAAAATTAATAACAATAATGATAGTGTCTGTCCTTCCAGAATGCTCTCACATTCCTGAGACACTGTGCTAAGAACTTTACATGAGTCATTCCATTGTAATTATATGTTGTGAATATTATCAAAGTTTTCTAGTTGTCCCTAAGATGCAAGATAAGATTTACTTCCAGTCCCTATTGTTGGTGGGCGGGGCCAGGTTATTCGGTTATGATAGTTGTAAACATGTGATACATAATTCTTCATCAGTCTGAGTCCCTAAGTAACTGCAGTGAAGAGAACCACAGTACCACCAACCCCTTCCCACCACCCGTTAATCCAGGATGCATATGTAACATGAGGAAAGGATAACATTTTCTTTACTTAACTGAGACTTGGGGGTTGCTTATTACCACAAAGTAACAGCCTATGTTGACTGATATATAATATATTTATAATATAAAATATTATATCATTTTAAAACATCCCTGAGTGATTAATATTGATTCCATTTTATAGATGTAGAAGCTGAGGCTTCATGATTAAGACCATGTTCTTAATCACTACACTAAAGAAATGGTATATCCACTCCAAAGGACTATTATGAAATCATTAAGATCAATAATTTTAAAGATAATATGGGAACAGAGAAATAATATGTATGATGAAATAAGAGATGAAATAAGCAGATTAGGGCGCCTGGGTGGCTCAGTTGGTTAAGCAAATGCCTTCAGCTCAGGTCATGATCCTGGGAGTCCCAGGATCAAGTCCCACATTGGGCTTCCTGCTCAGCAGGGAGTCTGCTTCTCCCTCTGACCTTACGCCTTTCATGCTCTCTCTCTCATTCTCTCTGTAACAAATAAATAAATAAAATCTTTAAAAAAAGAAATAATCTTGTAACACTGAAAAAGTAAAATAAACATAGTCTGGAAAAAAATTAAAAAAGAAATAAGCAGATTAAGTGGAAACACTGTGAGATATATATATATATCTCACATATTTATATATATATATATAAAATATATATATTTATATATATATATATATAAATAAATTTGAGATGAGCCAAACCAGGAAGGAAATATGCAAAAGTAGAAATGGTTGTTATTTTAGAACAATGGGATTATGTGTGGCTTGTCAAAAGTCTCTCCAGTGCTATTTCATCACTGTTTCATTAATAAAACAAATCAATCTTTTTCAAATGTCTATATCTGCACAATGTCAAACACGTGGGTGCAAGGTAAAAAGTGCCACACGTCAGCATCATGTACCTCTTGCCCAACATCAGACATCTGGAAAGTCTGAATGAACCAAATGACTGAATTTTTCATGCTTCCCTGAAGATTGTGGGGAGTGGGGAAGACAGAGCTCTCTGAATAGCTGGCGAGCTCCATGGAGAAACTGACTTAGGTAGAAATGCTGCGGACAGCAATGCCCCACTGAGAAAAAGAATGGGAGGAAACAGAGAGTCTCCGGGCAAATCAAATGAAAGATATTTCTCTGTTCAGCCACCTCTGCCTCAGGTCCTAATGAGAAATGTGGTCACTGGGGAGTGAATGTTTAGCTGGTCACAGTGTTGGAGTTTGCAAGTGCTGTCTGGCCAGATCCCTACCACTGAATGTGGGAAGCTCTAAAGACTGCCTCACCCCTCCCCCGCCCCTGAAAGGAAATGATGCTCGGGTCAATATTCATCAAAAGACAGTGCAGCTTTGTAGTAAAGTTTGAAATCAGGCAATGTGATGCCCCCAGCTTGGTTTTTCTTTTTCAACGTTTCCTTAGCAATTCTGGGTCTTTTCTGGTTCCATACAAATTTTAGGATTGTTTGTTCAAGATAAAACGCTTCTGCACAGCGAAGGAAACAGTCAACAAAACA
>CM052798.1:22727724-22746880 GCA_028533885.1 Nasua narica | reverse complement strand
GAAGGGAAGGGCGAATGGGGGGAAATCGGAGGGGGTGTTGAACCAGGAGAGACTGTGGACTCTGAGCAACAAACTGAGGGTTTTGGAGGGGAGGGGGTGGGGGGGGTTAGCCTGGTGGTGGGTATCGAGAGGGGCACGTACTGCATGGAGCACTGGGTGTGGTGCATGAACAATCAATCTTGTAACACTGAAAAATTAACATAAATTTGGGAAAAAAAAAAGCTAAACAAAACACAAAAGTATAAATCACATTGGTAAGGGTAAATATAAAGACAAATACAGAATAATGTAATACTATAATGCTGGTATATAAATCACTTTTGACTCAAGTTCAAAAGCTAAAAGACAAAGTATTAAGAATAACTTTAGGGGCACCTGGGTGGCTCAGTGGGTGAAAGCCTCTGCCTTTGGCTCAGGTGATGACCTCAGGGTCGAGCCCCACGTCGGGCTCTCTGCTCAGCAGGGAGCCTACTTCCCCCTGTCTCTCTGCCTGCCTCTCTGCCTACTTGTGATCTCTCTCTCTCTCTGTGTCAAATAAATAAATAAATTTTTTTAAAAAAAGAATAACTTTTAAAAAGTTAAAGATAACTGTGGCCACAAAAATTTATTAATGGATACACAGTGTAAGAAGAAGCAAATTCTAATAATAACATGAAGTATTAGGGACATAAAAGTGTAGAGTTTTTCTATGTGATTGTTACCAGCTTAAACAATCCCTGATGAATATGGATGCCAAGATTCTCAATAAGATCCTAGCTAATAGGATCCAACAGCACATTAAAATATTATTCATCATGACCAGGTGGGATTTATCCCTGGAATGCAAGGGTGGTTCAACATTCACAAATCAATCAATGTGATAGAACAAATCAAGAAGAGAAGAGAGAACCACATGGTCCTCTCAATTGTTGCAGAAAAAGCATTTGACAAAATTCAGCATCCGTTCCTGATTAAAACTCTCCAAAGTATAGGGATAGAAGAAATATTCCTCAACTTCATAAAATCTATCTATGAAAAGCCCACAGCAAATATCATTCTCAAAGGGGAAAAGCTTACAGCCTTCCTTTTGAGATCAGGAACATGACAAGGATGCCCACTCTCCCCACTCTTGTTCAACATAGTACTAGAAGTCCTAGCAACAGCAATCAGACAACGAAAAGAAATAAAAGGTATTCAAATTGGCAAAGAAGAAGTCAAACTTTCTCTCTTCGCAGATGACATGATGCTTTATATGGAAAACCCAAAAGCCTCCACCCCCAAACTACTAGAACTCGTACAGCAATTCAGTAATGTGTCAGGATACAAAATCAATGCACAGAAATCAGTTGCTTTCCTATACACTAACAATGAAAATATGGAAAGGGAAATTAGAGAATCGATTCCATGTACTGTAGCACCAAGAATCATAAGATACCTGGGAATAAACCTAACCAAAGACGTAAAGGATCTGTACTCGAGGAACTCCAGAACACTCATGAAAGATATTGAAGAAGACACAAAAAGGTGGAAAAGCATTTCATGCTCATGGATCGGAAGAATAAACATTGTTAAAATGTCTATATTGCCCAGAGCAATCTATACTTTCAATGCCATTCTGATCAAAATTTCACGGGCTTTTTTCAAAGGGCTGGAACAAACAATCCTAAAATTTGTACGGAACCAGAAAAGACCCCAAATTGCTAAGGAAATGTTGAAAAAGAAAAACAAAGTTGAAGGCATCACATTGTCTGATTTCAAACTTTACTACAAAGCAGTGATCACCAAGAAAGCATGGTACTGGCACAAAAACGGACAAATAGACCAGTGGAACAGAATAGAGAGCCCAGAAATGGGCCCGCAACTCTATGGTCAAATAATCTTTGACAAAACAGGAAAAAATATCCAGTGGAAAAAAGACAGTCTCTTCAACAAATGGTGCTGGGAAAATTGGACTATATGTAGAAGAATGAAACTTGACCGTTCTCTTACACCATACATGAAGATAAACTCGAAATGGATAAAAAACCTCAACATGAGGCAGGAATCTATCAAAACCCTAGAGAAGAACACAGGCAGTAGCCTCTATGACATCAGCCACAGCAACTTCTTTCAGGACACGTCTCCAAAGGCAAAGGAAACAAAAGCGAAAATGAACTTTTGGACTTCATCAAGATAAAAAGCTTCTGCACAGTGAAGGAAACAGTCAACAAAACAAACAGGCAACCCACAGAATGTGAGAAGATACTCACAAATGACACTACAGACACAGGTCTGATATCTAAGACCTATAAAGAACTCCTCAAACTCAACACTCACAAAATGGATAATCACATCAAAAAATGGGCAGAAGACATGAACAGACACTTCTCCAAAGAAGACATACAAATGGCTAACAGACACATGAAAAAATGTTCATCATCTTTAGCCGTCAGAGAGATTCAAATCAAAACCACACTGAGATACCACCTTACACCAGTTAGAATGGCCAAAATCAACAACACAGTAAACAACAAATGCTGGAGAGGATGTGGAGAAAGGGGAACCCTCTTCCACTGTTGGTGGGAATGCAAGTTGGTGCAGCCACTTTGGAAAACAGTGTGGAGATTCCTCAAGAAATTAAAAATAGAGCTACCCTATGACCCTGCACTTGCACTACTGGGTATTTACCCCAAAGAAGCAGATGCAGGACAAAGAAGGGCCACATGTACCCCAATTTTCATAGCAGCATTGGCCACAATTGCCAAACCGTGGAAAGAACCAAGATGCCCTTCAACAGATGAATGGAAAAAGAAGATATGGTCCATATATACAATGGAATATTATGCCTCCAGCAGAAAGGATGAATACCCAACTTTTGTATCAACATGGACGGGACTAGAAGAGATTATGCGGAGTGAAATAAGTCAAGTGGAGAGAGTCAATTATCTTATGGTCTCACTTACATGTGAGCATAAGGAAAAACATGGAGGACATCATGAGAAGGAAAGGAAGGGTGAATGGTGGGAAATCGGAGGGGGAGATGAACCAAAAGACTGTGGACTCTGAGCAACAAACTGAGGGTTTGGGGGGGCGGGTTGGGCAAGTCTGGTGGTGGGTATTGAGGAGGGCGCATATTGCATGGAGCACTGGGTGTGGTGCATGAACAATTAATATTGTAACACTGAAAAAATAAAATAAAAGTATTTGGGGAAAAAATAAAAATGAAAAAAAATTAATATGGTTGTTGATAAAACAATAAAATAAACAAAAAAATTAATATGGTTGTTGATAGTGAGCTTGATCAAGAAATAAAGAAAGAAGATATAAATTACCACTATGAGGAATAAAGATGAACTATCACTACAAATCCTACCAGAAATACTATTAACTTTATGCTAACAAATTCAACACTTGAGAAGAAATGGGCAAATTCTTTGAAAGACAAAATATACTATAGCTCACTTAAAAAGAAGTATGAATCTGAATAGTCTTATTTCTATTAATGAAATTGACTTCTAAATTTAAAACCTTTCCATAAACAAAACACATGATCATATGGTTTTGCTAGTGGATTCTATAAAATATTTAAGGTGAAAAATAATACCAGTTTTATATAAGATCTTTTAGAAAATGGAATAAAAAGAAATAATTCCAAAATAATTTATGAGTCCAGAATTACCATGAGCCAAACTAGACAAAGATATTACAAGAAAAGCAAACCATAGGCTAATCTCACTTGTGAGCATAGACACAAAATCCTTAGCAAAATACCAGCAAATTCAATTCAGCAATATATAAAAAGATAATACATCTTGACTAATTGGGGTTTATTCCAGGAAGGCAATATTGGTTAACATTAAAAATAAATCAATGTAATTTAGCATATTAACAGAATAAAAGAGAAAAACCCTATTATCACCTCAATAGATGGGAAAAAAGCATTTGAAAACTTCAAGACCTAATCATGACACAATCTCTCAGCAAACCAGGAATAAAAAAGAACTTTCTCAACCTGATAAAGGACAGCTATAAAAAACTCTACAGCTAGCGTCATACTTAATATTGAAAGATTAAATGTATTACCTCCTAAATTGGGAACAAGGCAAAGATGTCTTCTCTCACTGCTTCTATCCAGTGTTGTACTGGTGGTCCTAGGCAATTTAAAACAAAATATAAAACAGGGAGATAACAAAAGCTCTAAGTAGAAAATTCTTAGCAATGTAAAAAATAATCCACCAAGATTGTGCTTGTATAAATTACCAGCATTCAACTGGAAACTGGAATAAGAAAACAATGAATGCCATTTATAGTAACATCACAAAACATCAAATTCTTAAGTATAAATATAATAAAATATGCTCAGACTTATATACTAAAACTACAAAATAAAGATAGAAAGTGAAGAAGACTAACTAATAGAAAAATAAATCATGTTGATGGATCAGGACTCGATATTATTATGATCTTTGTCAATTTTCCCCAAACTGATCTACAGATTCCGTACAATCTCAATCAGAACTCCAGGGGGCTTTTACATAAAAATTAAAAAGACGATCCTAAAATTTATATGGACACGCAAAAGAACTAGAATAACAAAGACTATTTTTTAAAAGAAGAATAGAGAATTTACACTAATTTTAAGATTTACTATAAAACTAAATACAAAGTTTTAGTAAGCAAGGAAATGTGGCACTGTGAAAGGTATAAGGGTAGACATCTAGATCAATGGAACTATATGGAAATAGATCCACATCTATATGGTCAATTGATGGTGCCATATTAGTTTTCCATCACTGCTATAACAAATTACCATCAATTTAGTGGCTTGAAACAACACAAATTTATTTTATGGTTCTGTAAATTGGAAATCCAATATTGCCCTCACAGAGTTGAGGTCAAGATGTCAGGAAGGTTATGCACCTTCTGGAAGTTCCAGGGAAGAATTTGTTTCCTTGCCTTTTCCACTTTTTAGAAGGCACCATTAATCACTGGCTTATGGTCCCCTTCTTCCATCTTCAAATTCAGCAGCGTTGGGTCAAGTACTTTTCACATACTTAATATTGAAAGATTAAATGTATTACCTCCTAAATTGGGAACAAGGCAAAGATGTCTTCTCTCACTGCTTCTATCCAGCGTTGTAATGATCTCTAACTTCTATTCTTTTGCTTTTTCCATTGTTAAGGATCTTTCTGACTGCATCGAACCAACCCAGACAAGCAGGAATAATCTCCCTATTTTAGGGTCACTCCTATAACCTTAATTACCCTTTGCCATGTTACCTAGTATTTACCTGTTTGGTTAGATCATGAACATTGTAGGTCATTGTTCTGCCCACCACATACAGATGTCAAGGTAAGTCCATGGGGAAAGGGTAGTCTTTTTAACATCTAGTGTTGGTACAACTGGATATCCACGTGGAAAAAAATAAATCTGATCATGACTTACCCCACCCACAAAATTATCTTGAAAAAGATCATATATCTAAACATAATAATGAAAACTATAAAACTTCTAGAAGAAAATCTTTATGATTGAAAAGGAGACAGATTTCTTAGAACAGAAAGGACACAAACTACAAAAGAAAACTCGGCCAATTGTTTTGCAACAATATTAAAAATTTTTTACTTTAAACGATGCTGTTAAGAAGTCAAAAGCAAGTCTCAGACTAGGAGAAAATATTCACATGTGTATATCTGACAAAGAATTTGTATATAGAGTATATAAAGAATTCTTACAATTCAATGATAGGAAGACAAAAACCTCAATTTAAAACATGGGCTAAAGGTTTGAACAGATGTGTCTCCAAAAAAGATATAGAATAGAAAATAAGTACATGAAAAGATGTTGGACATTATTAGAATTCAAGAAAATGAAAATCACAGTGAGCTAAAACTAGCAAACCTGATAATGCTAAGCGTTGACAAGGATTTTGTGCAATCGGAACTCTCGGATTCCATGATAGGACTATAAAATAGTTCAACTACTTTGGAAGTTTCTTTTCTTTTCTTTAAAAAAAGATGTTATTTATTTATTTGAGAGAGAACACAAGTGAAGAGGAGAGGCAGAGGGAGAGGGAGAAGCAGACTCCCCACTGAGCAAGGAGTCTGATGTGGGGCTTGAGCCCAGGATCCCAAGAACATGACATGAGCTGAAGGCAGACGCTTAACCTACTGAGCCAGCCAGGTGCCCCATTTTGGAAGTTTCTTATGTTAAACCTGCACTTAACACACAACCCAGCAATTCCACTTCTAGCTATTTACCTAAATGAATACATTTGTCCATACAAAGATCTGGACTTAATGTTCATTGCAGCTTTATTTATAACAGCCATTAATTAGAAACAATCCGCAGATTCACCTTTAGGAAAATTATAGTTTATTCATACAGTGGGATGTAACAAGCAGTGAAAATGAGTTAACAACTATTAAGCACAATGTTGGTTGAAAAAAAAGTCACAGAAGAATACATAGAGAATGGAGTCCATATATAAAATGCATAAACATGTATATCATTTCTGTGATTACATATGTGGAAGAATTATTTTTAAAAACCAGGGAAAGAGAAACATAAAATGCAACATGGTGGTTACCTCTGGAAGAGTAAGGAAGGATATGGGTTTATGGCAAGGCATGAAGAAAAATTCAAAAGTATTGGCAACGTCCTTGCACCCCAATGTTTATAGCAGCCATGTCCATAATAGCCAAACTATAGAAAGAGCCCAGATGTCCACTGACAGGTGAATAGATAAATATGTGGTATACGTATACAATGGAATATTACTCAGCCATCGAAAAGAATGAAATCTTGCCATTTGCAACGATGTGGAAGGAACGAGAGGGTATTACGCTAAGTGAAATGAGTCAGTCAGAGAAAGACAAATACCATATGATTTCACTCATATGTGGAATTTAAGAAACAAAACAAGTGAACATAGGGGAAGGGAAGGAAAAATAAAATAAGATAAAAACAGAGAGGGAGACAAACCATAAAAGACCCTTACCTATAAAAAATAAACTGGGAGGGGGGCGCCTGTGTGGCTCAGTGGGTTAAAGCTTCTGCCTTCGGCTGAGGTCATGATCTCAGGATCCTGGGATCGAGCCCGGCTTCCCCCTCTCTCTCTGTCTGCCTCTCTGCCTACTTGAGATCTCTCTCTCTCTGTGTCAAATAAATAAATAAAATCTTTAAAAAAATAATAAACTGGGGGTTGCTGGAGGGGAGGCAGGTTGGGGGATTGGGTAACTGGGTGACAGGCATTAAGGAAGGCCCTTGATATAATGAGCACTGGATGTTATATGAAACTAATGAATCACTAAATTCTACCTCTGAAACTAATAATACACTATATGTTAACTAAATTGAATTTAAATAAAACACTTATTAAAAAGGTATTGGCAATGTTCTCTCTCTTATGCTGAAAGTAACACAGATTTTTATTCTTTATAAGCATATATTATAATTATTATCTTTTTGTATAATATTTGTTTAAAATTTTAAAATCACACAGCACTTCAAATGGCAGAACTGGGACTTGAATACAGGCCTCTTAACCACAACCTCCCTGAGTCTATGGACCCTGAGCAAGGGGGAGAGAAACAGATCTTCTCTCTCTGCTTCCAGGTTGAATTTGAATTTTGTGGGGGAGGTAGGCAGTGCAGCAGCTGGCTGGGAAGATAACCTTTGCCCTGCTCTCCATCATCTGTGGATACAGTTGATATTATCTGCCTCTCTCTCCATCAAGTGTCTCCTCCAAGTACTCAGACACTGGACAGCAGATTAGATCCTGCACAGGTTAGATCCCCACCACAAGGGGAATTTTCTCCTTCCTAATGAAAAGTGATAGACAATGAGGGTGCTGGCTACCAGATGTTCATACCATCCTGAAGCAGTTGGGATCATGGGGGCAAGCTCTCCAGGAGGTAAAAAGCAATCCACTGGGCTCCCTTCCCTAACCACAAGCAGAATGGACAACCACCTCTGACCCAAAGGAAAGGCTCATGAGGCTCTCTGGAAAAGATGGTCTCCATGTGCCCCCTACCCTCCTGGTTTACATGAGCGGGGCCAGCATTGGCTGCTCCCCTGGGACTATATTAAAAGGCACATCCTTTACCTTGGGTGGCCTGTTGGCCCTCTCCCATTAACCATTGACACTCATGAGCTCAAATCTCTTCAGAGGTTGCCCTTTCATCCTTTCACTGGTCTAACATTTATTAAGCAGGAACCAATCGCAAGAGCTGTCTTAGTGGATGGGGCAGAGATGATAACGCCAACAAGGTATCTTTGCACAGGGAGCTTATAAAGGGAGAGAAAAATATATCAACATATAATTACAACACATTAAGCTTGTGCTAATTGAGTTTTGGACAGAAGAAAGTGTAGCAAATTAGTGGCCTCATCGAGGAGGTGACATTTGATATAGGGTTTGAAAAAGGAGTAAGAATTCCCCAGAGGAGGCGGTGGGTACAGAGACCCTCTGAGAAAGGGTGAGAGGCTCTGGTGGGCTCTGGAGAAACAAAGGAGACCCCCGTGGATGGAGCTTGGATAGATGTAGGAAGATAATGTGCACAGAGGCCCTTTAGGAGAGCTGGAGGGTGCAAAAAGTTTGGAACTTCTAGGCCAATTTTCTTCAACCTGTGAGCCCCCAGAGACTTTGGGGGGTCACAAAGTTATGTGGAAGAAGTCCTCAAATTCCTATGTGCGCTGACCTATAACTGTTGAATGAATAAATACTGTCGATATACGTGCTACTATTTTTAAATAGAAAAAAATTTTACAATGATTTTTAAAATTCAGATATATTTGAAAGTCGTGGTACTTTTTGGCATTATGCATTTTTTTCCAAATGACAGTTACTGCTAGTTCAACTGCCGTCGTGGGTTGAGGTGCAAGGAGGCCTCTCGTAACATTTTCAATGTCAACAGTGGGGACCGATGGTCCTAACTGAAGTCTGGGCCTTCTCTGAGGGAATGAGGAGAAACAGGACAGTTTTAAGTAAGGGAAGGACTTGGCAGCTTTCCGGTTCAGAAAGGTTGCATACAGGCTGCCTCTGGGGGGAGAGGAGGCAGGATGCTTACAGAAGGGAAGCCCCCCCCCCCCCCAGGGGACAGAGCCACCAGTTCAGGGATACTTGGAGTGATGAAATGAGAGGTCCAGGTGACCTAAGCCAGATAGACGTGGTGAAGATGGAAGAGGGAGGCATTTCAGGAGGCTTTAAAGTCAGAATTGTTGGGGAGAGATGAGTAGGCAGAACACAGAGGGATTTTTAGGGCAGTGAAAATATTCTGTATGATATAGCGATGGATACCTACCCTTATGCATTGGTCCGAGCCCATAAGATGTACAACACCAAAAGTGAGCTCTCATGTAAGCTATGGACTTTGGGCAATTAGCATGTGTCAATGCAGGTTCGCCAACTGTAGCAAATGTACCACTTGGGAAGGGGAATATCAATAGTGGGGAGGCCAATACATGTTGGGGGGCAGAGGGGATATGGCACACCTTTGTTTCTTCCTCTCAATTGTGTTGTGAACCTAAGTTGTGCTTTTAAAAAATTGAATCTTTAAAAAGCAGTAAGTAGAAAAAAGTCAGATTTGGTAGAAAGCAACTAGATGTCAGAGGTGCAGCAGAGGAAGGAGTCCAGGAGGGCTCCCAGGTTTCCAACTCTGATAGTCACTGACTGGGGCCATTCTCAAGGCCATCTGCACAATCTCCTAAAATCCTATGCTTAACCCCATTCTTGAAATGTCCTGGGCTTTGCATTTGGAAATCACTAAATTCAGCATTAAAAAAAAAAAAAGCCATGAAACCTTGACGAAGTGTTTAAGATGTAAAGAGGCGAAAGAAATGAAGTGAGAAGGTATAACTACAGACGGATCCCTATATAGGGGAGAAGAAAATGAATGACACAAGTCACTATATACAGGGGAGTGGTCATTGTCAGGGTCATGGCCAAGAAAACTAAAAACATTCTGAGCCAGAGGGTAAAAAAGCCTGCTTGTTAATTAATTAACTGCTTTGGCTGCTCCTGGGAGTGAATGCACTGCTGCAGGATGTAGAGGAGAGTAGTTCTGAATCTGGAGCCCTGATTAAATCATGTGCACACGGGTTCACAGCTGGTAAGCAGAGAGAGGTTTCAAATAATATCTAACGCTTGCGGGTCACTAACTGTCAAGAACTGTCCCCAGCTCACGACATGCATGAATTCATTGAATAAACATCCTAGCTCTGTGAAGTAGGTAATATTCTTCTTCTTTCTTTCATTCATTCATTCATTCCCAGATGGAGAAAACTAAAGCCCATAGAAGTTAAATAAGTATCCAAGAAAGCACATGTGGTAAATGCAGGAAGCTAGGAATTAGATCCCAGCAACCTGGAACCAAAGCTTGCTGTCTTGGCCCCTACTCAACACCCTGAGTCTGCCTGTCCACGTTTGAGACTCACTGAGATGCTATGCTTAACTACAGAGCCACATTGCCCTAACACAGGAGGGAGTCCAGGTGTAAGGGGAGGTGGTGAAACCAGTCCAAGCTCAGGGCAGTGAGGCCTGCAGGGGGGGTAGGGGGACACCTGGAGACATCTTTGCTCAGTGAGGCGGGTCCAAGGGACCAGCGGCAGCAGGATGGGTGGCCACAGCCCGCTCTGGACAAAAGCAGGTGAAGGATGGAAAGGCTGCAGGTTTCCATTCAGGCTGAAACAAAGATGTGGTCCAGGGAGGGTTTAGGAGACTGGGGTTGGGGGGGCGGTGCAGAAGTATGTTGAGATTCTATGAGGATACTTCACAAGAATCGGGCTTTCTGGGTCCTTTGGAATTGATTTTATTTTTATGTCTTAAGTTTGTGCCAGGATGTTATTTCTCAGTTGAATTCCTTTGACTACTTCTATCTCCCAATTACACTCTCGTCTTCCTCCTGCAGCCGTGCATTCATTCCCATGTGCGAACAGCAACCACAAGCAGAAAAACCTTATCTCCTGGAGGCTAAGCATGTTGTCTACCTGTTGGCCTTGACCCAGAAAAGGAGCGCTTTTCCAAGTCTTGGAACCTGTGTGAAGTCAGACCTTCTTCCTTAATCAGCAGTCACTGGTTCTGTATGTTCTTCCTTTTTCAAAATTTCTATCTGCCACATCCCCCCCTTTTTTTTGTAACTGTAGAAATTCAGTGACTACCCAAGTTTAAAAACTACCAGGAGCACTAACCTTTACTTCCTGCTTTTGGCCTCTGCCGACAGGCTCCACCCAAACTTCGGTGCCCTTGGGCAAGGCTATGTCCCATTTAAGACTCTCTACCTTCCTGGAGGTCTATCTAATAGAAGCAGGTGGGGGGGTGTGCATATTCACTGAGCCCCAGTTTTGTACCCAGCAAACACTAGGCATTCTCCAGTTTAATAGTCACATTTACTAGCTACTGGACTCCATGCTAAGGACTTTATGAAAACCATTGGCCTTTAAAAATATAAATCGAAGCCTGCCATCTTCCTACTAAAAACTATTCAAGGGTTGCCCACTCACTGCTCTTAGGACGGAGTTCAAAGTGGAGTTATTGCCACGAGCTACGAGGCTGGCTGTGGTCTGGTCCCTGACTACACAACCCCCTTCCCTTTTGACCCCTACCTGAACTCTGCTACTCATCCTCAGAACTCAGCTCAGAAACCAGAATATATGGGAGGAAGGGGGACGCAGTGGTTTCAGGCCCTTTAGCCAAACTATTTGGGTTCAAATCCCAGCTCTGGGCCTGGCTGGTCTGGTTGGATCAGGTGCCCATCCATAATTCAAGTGCTGGCCAAGGCGATAAGATAGCCAGGACTGCCCCCCAGGGTCCAGGAGTGAAATCAACTTTATCGTGAGCACCTGGCTTATAATTGGGGCCAGTGATTCACCAAGGCATGTCGGGAAATGTTGCCCAAGAAAGGCAAGCAGATGTAGGAATAACGAATGTCCACTTTGCTGTGGTCCTATGTTTTCCAGACCGTGACCACTGTGCTCCCTCTGTGATACTTACTTTATTCTATTATTTCATTTTCCACCCCTCCCTTTTGGTACTTAGAGCCTCATTTAAAAATAAATGTATTTACATCAGTGCTGCCAGTGAAAAGCAAATATTGCTTGCCACAAAGAGGAGGTAATCTTACGTAGTTTTTTTACGGTGAAAACAAAACAATGTTATTAAATTCTAGCTGGAGACAGTGGCCTGCTAAAAATGCTCTGGGATTGTGGCCTTGTTCTCTCTTTGTTAAAAAGAGAGATTATCAAGTGTTCGAGAGGCGTAAAGACATACTAACACCAAACTGAGCCTTTCTCCCTGATGTAATCAGAAGGCCTAAGAAAGAATCGAAAAGGAAATTACTTTCTCACTGTGTGATTCGATGTGATGTGATTCCGTATCCATACAGCATGGAGAAGTCATTTTCCATGCCACCCGCAATCACTGGGTAAACCCCAGAGCTACCTGCCTGGCACTTTAGGGAACGTGGTCTTGGAGTATTTGAACTTGGTCAAAATGGTTGAATGAATGACCAAAGACAGTGAACCTGAGGACTCGTTGGTTATCACGGAGGGTGGGAAGCAAAACAGCCAGCACATTTTAACAACAGGAAATTACCTCTTTGTCTAATCAGAACTTTTTGATGAGCTCTGAAAGGAATTAGTTTAGGTCATCTTGTTTCTCTCCTTGCTTCCAGCCAGCTGCTCCTCCTCTGTGTCAGACATTGTCCTTCCAGGCTGGTGCCTACGTAGTCTTCCCAGTGACTGACCCCTCCTTCTGCCCAGCCAGGGACCTGACCTCCAATCTCGACACCCCTATTCACTCATCCCCATCACATGACAATTTCCCTGGCGTAGTCAACCATTTCCACCATCTAAATATTTTCTCACATCTGCCCATTTTTGTTCCTCTCCACTGCAGTGGCCGTAGTTCACACCACTATCTCCCCTCTGGACATCTGCAAGTGCCCCTTATCATTCTGCCTCCCTGTTTGCCCTCATTCCTTGATCCACTTTCTGCCTACCATCCGGAGTGAATTTTTTTAAGAAAGGGAATTGGAGCACTCACTGCCTTACATTAAGACTTCAATGATTTAAGGGTTCCTGGGTGGCTCAGTTGGTTGAGCATCCACCTCTTAATTTTAGCTCAGGTCATGATCTCAGGGTTGTGAGATCGAGCCCAGTATCAGGTTCCATACTGGGCATGGATCCTGCTTAAGATTCTCTCCCTTTTTTCTCTTTCCCTCTCTTAAAAAAAAAAAAAAAAAAAAGACGATTTTAATGGTTTATTGAGGTTAGAATAAAAGCAATAGCTAGGCCTACCCGACTGTGCCATCTGGGCCTGCCTCAGTCTTACACCTCACTGGATTGCACCCACAAAGCATAAAGTCCATCCCTGCACTGGAGCCCCATTCTCCTTCCTACAACCAGTTGGCCCCCAGTCCTTGGTGCCTGCACTCTGCCCCAGCTCTTACTCTGGCTTGTTCCTTCTCATCCTTCACGAATGCCTTCCCTCACCCCCATACAAAATATATCCCCTATCATAGAACCCCATTCTTGGCCCATATAGCACTTCTCACTGTTTTAATTATATATATTTGCATGTGTGTTCGCCCAGTGTCATTCCCTCCATCTGACTAAAAGCTCCATAAAAGGAGGGAAGAAATTTATCTTTCTTCTTCACTGAGACATCCCCAACCGTTAGCCTAGAGCCTGGCACTCGTTCATGTTTGTTGAAAAGCATGAATAAATACTTGCTATAAAGCAAATAATGTCCTTAATGTCTGAAATTGGCTAAGAGGGAAATGCATTGCGTTAGAAGAGGGGAATTTGTAGAGTAAGAATTAAGGGTATTGGATGTATTTGGTAAGAGGTTTGATAGTGGATAAGGTATAATTATGTGGCTAAATATGTTCCGGGATGATTTGTGTTTTATGTTTAGCTGGAAAATTTCAAAAATCTGTTAAGTTGGGGAATTCAAGAAAACACGAAGAGCTCATTAAAACATTGGACAAAGTAGGCTGGACAACTCAAAGGAAGCTAAGTGTTCACCTCCTTGAGACCACAGGTGTGAAGTGAGCACGGACATGGCTGGATTCCAAATACGCAGAAAAAAGGACCTCACAAAGACTAAACCGTGTGGCCACCACTCGACTTACCCTGTTCCTCCTGCAAATTACACCAGAAATGGAAAATTCCCCTACAAAGGGGGTGGTACAACATGGAGTCAGGCTAGCTCCACCTCAGAGAGGAATTGGGTAGAAACAGGAGGGGCTTGGAGGGATTATGACAGCATAAGGGGATGACACTGAGGGGGAATTAATTTAAAAATATACGGAGCTTTTGCGCTTGAGAATATCTCTAGCAAGGTGCCTTGCTGCACGTCTCTTCTGCAAGCACGTGGCAGCCAGTGTTAAGAAATTAGGGATTTCTTCAGGAACCTGAAGGTAGCTGCACCAGGTGGGTGCAGGTAGCTGCACCAACTTGCATTCCCACCAACAGTGTAAGAAATTAAAAACAGAGCTACCCTATGACCCTGCAATTGCACTACTGGGTATTTACCCCAAAGAAGCAGATGCAGTACAAAGAAGGGCCACATGTACTCCGATGTTCATAGCAGCAACGGCCACAATTGCCAAACTGTGGAAAGAACCAAGATGCCCTTCAATAGAACGAATAGAAAAAGAAGATCTGGTCCATATACAATGGAATATTATGCCTCCATCAGAAAGGATGAATACCCAACTTTTGTTATCGACATGGAAGGGACTGGAAGAGATTATGTTGAGTGAAATAAGTCAAGCAGAGAGAGTCAATTATCATATGGTTTCGCTTACATGTGGAGCATGAGGAAAATCATGGAGGACACTGGGAGAAGGAAAGGAAAAGTGAATGGAGGGTATCAGAGGGGGAGACTAAGCATGAGAGAGTGTGGACTCTGAGAAACAAACTGAGGGTTTTGGAGGGCAGGGGTAGGGGCTTTGGTGAGCCTGGTGGTGGGTATTGAGGAGGGCATGTATTGCATGGAGCACTGGGTGTGGTACATGAACAATGACTCTGGGAACACTAAAAAAATAAAATGAAATAAAAAAAAAAGAAATTAGGGATTTGTGTAGCCACATTCCTCCTCCCCATCCCCGTCCTATTCACCACTGCTGCTGCTTAGAAGGGAATCTCACAGGGAACAGGCCAAGGAAAAGTCGATAGTTTCCACCAGCTTTTAAAAGTCAGATATCTTCTTCCCATTGTGCTGATAAGGCCAATACGGCCATAGGACATGAAATGTAGGCAGGATGGGCTGTGATGATGTGGTCCATATGTACATCAACAGTGTGTGCATAGTCAGTGTACAATCCCCGGAATTTAGAAAGAAGATCACACTCCCAACTTTTGTATCAACATGGACGGCACTGGAGGAGATTATGCTGAGTGAAATAAGTCAAGCAGAGAAAGTCAATTATCATATGGTTTCGCTTACGTGTGGATCATAAGGAAAAACATGGAAAACATTGGGAGAAGGAAAAGAGAAGTGAATTGGGGGAAATCGGAGGGGAAGAGGAAGGATGAGAGACTGTGGACTCTGAGCAACAAACTGAGGGTTTTGGAGGGGAGGGGATGGAGGGGTTGGACGAGCCTTGTGGTGGGTATTGAGGAGGGCACATATTGCATGGAGCACTGGGTGTGGTGCATAAACAATGAATCTTGGAACACTGAAAAAATAAAAAATAAAAAAAAATAAGAAAGAAGATCACTCTTTGTGAGTAGATCTGTTAGAAGTGTCAATGAGGGTGAATTTGGCCATTAGCATAAGGACCAAACTAAGTAAACCAGAGGTATGTCGGAGCCAGATCTGACCAACTCTCAAATGCCGATGGGTAAATTTCCTGGAATTTTGCAAACTGGTTGTTAAGCACAGACATTATTAAAAGTTAAATTCTCTCACCTTAGAATTTTATTACAAAGATAACAAATACTCAGAACTCTGACTTCTTAATTATTTTACACTTTACTACTATCCGTGCTCTTGCAGTTATTTGCTGCTATTATATCTGTATGGTGGAAATACTTCAGCACCGTGTACTTACTGTCTCCTCCCCACTCAGGGTTTAGTGACATTATGTTGGTGGCTTGAAATCGGCCAAAGTGGGAGTATTTTTACCGTGGAAATCAGAAAATGTTACAAATTACAACTTGATTTATTGTTTTGTTGATTGTCTAGACATAAGAAAGTGACGGGGAAAAAGTTAACAATGCAGATAAAACTTAAAAACCTGCCATGTCTGTAAATGTCACATCGGGAATGGCACAAAAATTGAGGAAATATTCTTCCAGTATTTGAAAACTATTATCTGGTTCAGCAAAGCAGTCCCTCACATCACTGATAAGCAAATGGAGTTCCTCATGCTCTTGCTGTTTTACTTCCATCTTACTTGTTAATGTGAAAGAAAATATCGGCCAATATCCATGTCACCATTTACCAATTCCTTCCTTAGGTTGGCGGTAGATACAAGCGTTCAGCAACATTCGATGAAAGCATTCTACGAGAATCTACAAGAAATGGTGTTGCATGTTATATTATCTGCAAATTGTGTGCTACACATCCTTTGTCAGTACAGTATGTACATATCTTTTTGAGAGCTGGTTATTGAACACTGACCAGCACATGGCTTGGTATCTCCCAAACCAAAGCAGAAGAATGAGCACAAGAAGTCACCGGGTCCAAATCAATGACCTTGATGGTATTGCAGAAAGATATGCCAATGGAAGGAAGCTGGACTTCCCAAATCCCAAGAGGATCTCACAAAGGGGAATTCCACTCTTTATCCAATCCTGCCCAAGTGACAGGACTTGTGAAGACATGTTTTTTTCTGCTGGGAGAACAAAGGCTTCCTCAGATCTTAGTCTACACCACGCTTTCTCAACATTGGTGCTATTTTGGACCGAAAGACTCTTAGTTGTGAAGGGCTGTCCTGTGAGTTGCCCGGTGTTCAGCAGCATCGCCCACCTCTACCTCCTAGACTCCAGTAGCACCTCCCCAGCTGTGGCCACCAAAAATGTCTGCAGACCTTGGCCCAGGAGCTAAAATTGCCCCTGGTTGAAAATCACCAGCTTTGATGAACTATCACCTCCATTCCAGTCAACTCAACAAATAGCTATTATCACCTGTTACGAGCAAGAGGCACTGTTGTAGGAGCTCAGGAGACAGAAGCGAGCAAAACCAACAAGGAGGCTTGCTTGTTCTTGTGGACTGCCACGTTCCATGCCTTTGATGAGCCACTGAGTTGATTGTCTCCACCATGCCGCAAGCTCCTCAAGAGCAGAAATTGTGTCTCTGGGTCTCCAGCCTGTTTCAGCACAAGGCGTGGAACCCAGATCCTCAGGAAATGTTGAGCTAGAGTGACCCAAAAACCTCGACTGGGTGAACACACTCCCTAGCTCTCAGCCGCACCCCTTTATCCACCACTGAGCTTCAGCCGCTCTGAGCTGATGCAGTTCCCCAAGGTCTCATCCCCTCTCTCTCTTCAAGATGTCTCTTAACGTCACCCCCTCCTGGGTGTGTTAGTTTTCTGTTGGTGTGTAACAACTTACTACAAACACAGCAACTTAAAACCACACTCATTTATTATCTCATGATTTCCACAAATCAGAAATCTAGGCATGCCATGCCTGGGTTCTCTGCTCAGATTCTCACAAGTCTAAAATCAAGGAGTCAGCTGAATGCATGCTCCTCGGGACCTCGGGGTTCCTCTTCCAAGTGCATTTGGGTTGTTAGCACATTTCAGAGCCTTGCTGGCTGTCTGGGGGGTTGGGGTTCGCATTCAATGGTGAGAGGCCTCTCTCCTGTCCTTGTTATGTGAGCCACTCCACCTTCGAAGCCCGCAGTAGAGACCTTGTCGCACATCAGATCCCTCTCATACTTTGAATCTCTCTGACTTTGATCTCTTTCTCCAGGAAGGGCCTCGTGCCTTTTAAGGGCTCATGTGAATATGTCAGGCTCACCAAGGATCATCTCCCTTCCTTCCTCATGGGTGCCGTGAGATATAAATTAATCATGGAAACAATGTCCCATTATATTCATAGGTACCTCCCACCGCAAAAGAGAGAGAGGGTTATACAAGGGTGGGGATCCTTAGGGATCATCTTAGAATTCTGCCTGTTACATGTGGGTGCCCCCACTCTCCCCAACCCGCCTTCAACTTGGCTACCTCAGCCCTCTTGCCTGTTAGGTCTCAGCTTAGATGTCAATAATAACACTATTTTCCTCTTAACGAGTTATTTCTAAAAGCTGTGCACCATACTTTACATACAGTGCTGTATTTGCTTTTCACAACAGCCCTCTGAGGTTGGCATTGTTTTTATGCTTTGCACTTAGGTTTCCATCTGGCTAAGATCTTCCAGATAAATTTTCTGTTCATTCCTTCACTCCTTTTTGGTCTCCCCTCAAATGTCACCTCCTCAGTGAAGCCTTCCCTGATGACCCCATCTAAAAACAGTTCAGAATAGAATACCCACTAATGAATGCAGAAGGAATGGAATGAGAAAACCACCACCTGGCAACCATCATATTAGTGATTGGTTCGGGCAGGAATCATCAGTGGATGCTAAAACTGGTGAGTAGCATCTCGATGAGGAGCAAGATAATTCCATAGGCTCAGGATATCTCCCCCCAAAATATTTATTAATTATAAAAGAAAAAATAGTGACTTTATAACGAACAAATCTGGCAAACACCACCTTAATTAAATGATTAGAGTCAATATCACCAGTAATGGCACAAAGCTACCTCGCGGCCCTCCTAATATGATGCACCAAGAACACATTACTTCTGTGATTTTCCTATTTTACCAGATTTGCCCAAATTGAGGAATCAGACTACAAAATAACTAGGGTGTATTCTCCAAAAGTGTCACGACCAAAAAAGCTGAGCAGCTATTCCTGATTAAAGGAGATTAAAGAGACATGACAACTAAGTGGGACATATGATCTTGGATTGGGTCCTGGACCAGAAAAGAGAAGCTTGCTTTTTTTTTTTTTTTTTAGTATAAAGGACATTATTGCTACAAATGTTAAACTTTTAATAAGATCTGCAGAATAGATAACAATATTAAGTTAATTTCCTGATTTTGATCATTATACTATGGTTGTGTTAAAAATATATATATATATTCTTGCTCTTAGAAACTATACATTGAAGTAGTTAGGGGTAAAGGGGCATTATATCTGT
>CM052798.1:22691177-22727624 GCA_028533885.1 Nasua narica | reverse complement strand
GAAAGGAGGGAGGAGCAAAAGTAGTAAAATGTTACTGCTAGGGGACCTGAGTGAAAGGCCTATGGGAGCCCCTTGTACTCTTCTTGCAACTTTTCTGTATATTTGAAGTTGTTTCAAAATAAAATTTACCAAAAGAAAAGAAAATATAGTAAGAACAGTTCACTTCCCCAGTCTTCATGCCTTACTCTGCTTGGCTTTTCTGCATAACCCTTATCACCACTGGCTAGAGCGTGTACTTACTCAACTTTGACAACACTATATGAGATAGGTACTGTTATTATTCTTTGCTTTTGTCACCCTCTCTGCCTGCAAGGCCCTCTTCCCCAGGTCTCTACAGGTCACTCCCTCACTTCCTTCTGGCCTCCATTCAGGTGTCACTGGTGAAGCCAGCAATGTTAATTTCTTCTTTCATTAGACTGCAAACCCCATGAGAACAGGAACTTTTATTTTGTTACTGATCTTCATCTCCTTCCACAATAGTGGGCACATAATATGTATTCAATGAATATATGTTGAATAGAACACCTCCATTTTAAAGAAGAGACTTAGAAAAGATTGTAGGTATTGAACCCAGGCTTTGAATTAAGGAAAAGTGATTCTAGAATTACTATTAACTACTCTGCTTTACTGGCTTCATTTTTCTAGGAAGACCCCTGGCCTCTGTGTACTCCCCTCCTTTTGGGTGTGGGCTGGACCTTGTAACTCAGTTTTAATGAACGAAATATGGCTAAAGTGATGGGATGTCACTTCCATGGTCAAATTCATTGCAAAAAGTTTGCGATTTCCATTTTGCTGTCACTTTGTCTTGCTTTCTTGCTTGTTTGATGCCATATTGTGAGATGATCTATAGAGAGGTCCATGTGGCAAGCAACCAAAGAAGGGCCTCTAACCAATAGTCTTGCCACAAACACATGAGTATTCGCTTTGGAAGTAGATCCTCCTCCCCAGTTGGGCCTTCTGATGGCACAGTAACCCCAGCAGACACTTGGACCGCAGGCTATCAGAGACCCTGAAGCAGAAGACCAGCTGAGCCACACCCAAGTGCCTGACCCACAGAAACTATGAGTCATTAAGTGTTGTTTTTAAGCCATTACATTTTGGAGTAATTTCTTACACAGCAATAGAAAGCTAACACTACAGGCTTCCATATCTCCACAACTATGTTCTACTATTGCAGAAGCAGGTTATGTGATACTTATCTGTATCTTCCACCCTCTCAGCACCCGCCCTATAAGCTCTTTGGGTGGGTGCACTGTGGCTAGTTTATAATTTTATCTATGCTTCATAGCACATTGCCTGTTTCATACTTGGAGCTCAAAATTTTATCAAAATCTACTGATTATCAAAAATTACTGAGAAGGGTTGGAGGAGCAGGAGACCCAAATATCGTGTCCCAGAAGTTCAACTAGATAGTTATCAAACCATTCTGAATACCTACAAGCTCAATAGGAGATCGGAGAGAAGAAGAGCAGCAATTCTAGGAACAGGAAAGTGACTACTTTCTGGAAGGTAGGACATCGGAGAAGTGAATCTGAGGTGACAATGGGAAGATAGACCACGGGGCAGGGTATGGAGAATGGATCCAGACAAGCAGTAGAGCTGAGGAGCACGAAATCGGAACTTTTAGAGTCTGCTCCACTGAGGGACGTCGCTCCAAAGGCTAAGCAGGGGGTGGAGCCCTCGCGGGGACAGTGTGGTCTCAGGACCCACAGGGACACAGAAAGACCCGGGTATCTGAGTGCAGCAGAGGAACCAGGTATCACAGCGGGGCAGCCAGCTGCAGAGATGGAGCCAAGCAGTGAGCTGTCAGCTCTGGCTTACCTTACACTGTGATCCGAGGTACAGCCATGCCACTGCTCTCCGAACAGGGACCCAACAAGCCGCGGATCCAGGAGACTCTCCTTCCTCCTCCAGGAGAAGTAGGAGTGAGTGCAGGAATCTGCTGGGTTTGGAGACTCCAAACGGGGCTGTGCACCAGAAACAAACACTCTCTCACAGGCTGGGTGAGCTCGGAGTACAGCCAGAGACCAGGGAGATGGGAGGGACTGACTGCTTTTCTCCGAGGGCGCACTGAAGAGTAGGGCCCCGAGCCCCCAGCTCCTACGGCTGCAGACTGGGAAGCCGCCATCTTCATTCTCCACCTCCAAAGCTGTACGGAAAGCGTTCAGGGAACAAAAACTCCTGAGCGCGAAGCAGCTTACTTATCCGCCCCCGGCAAGGGCGGTGCAATTCCGCCTCGGGCAAAGACTTTTGAGAGTCACTGCAACAGACGCCTCCCCGAAAGATCAGCAAGAACATCCAGCCAAGACCAAGTTCACCCATCAATGAGAACTGCAAAACTTCAGAGCTAAGGGAATATAGCACATAGAATTCATGGCTTTTCCCCCATGATTCTTTAGTCTTTCAAAGTTAAATTTTTTTAATTTTATTTTTTCTTATTCTATTTTAAAAAATTTTTCCTCTTTCCTATTTTAACGTTTTTAACTATTTTAGCTTATGAATACTTTTTTAAAAATCTTTTTAAATTTTCATTCAATTTTTAATTTTCATTAAAATTTCATTTAATTTTAATTTTTTAAATTTTCAATCTTATAGTCATATTCTATCCCTTCATTGTATTTAACCTTATTTTTTTGTATACATATAGGTTTTTCTTTCTTTAAAATTTTGGGATACAGGGGTGCCTGGGTGGCTCAGTGTGTTAAAGCTTCTGCCTTTGGCTCAGGTCATGATCTCAGGGTCCTGGGATCGAGCCCTGCATCAGGCTCTCTGCTCAGGAAGGAGCCTGCTTCACCTCTCTCTCTGCCTGCCTCTCTGCCTACTTGTGATCTCTCTCCTCTCTGTAGAATAAATAAATAAAATCTTTAAAAAAAAATGTTTAGGGGTGCCTGGGTGGCTCAGTTGGTTAAGTGACTGCCTTCAGCTCAGGTTATGATCCTGGAGTCCCAGGATTGGGTCCCATATCAGGCTCCCAGCTCTGCGGGAAGTCTGCTTCTCCCTCTGACCTTCTCACTCTCATTTTCTCTCTCTCTCTCTCTCTCTTTCTTTCTCTAAAAAAAAAAAAAAAAAAAAAAAAAGTTTAAAATAAAATAAAATTTGGGGATACAGTTTCTTCTAACAGATCAAAATATACTCTAAATCTAGCACATGGCTTTGTTCTAGTCTCCAGCCTAATCACATTCTTCCCTCTTTTTTTTCTTTTTTCAACCAACTTCTTATTTTATCCATTCCTTTTTAATAATCTTTTCTAATTTTCATCTTTATAGTCATATTCCATCCCTTTATTGTGTTTACCTTTATTTTTGTATATATATAAGTTTTTCTTTCTTTAAAATTTTGGGACAGAGTTTCTTCTAACAGACCAAAATACACCAAAATCAAGTGTGAAACTAGGAGCTAGTTCTTTGAAAGAATTAATAAGACTGATAAATCCCTGGCCAGACTTATCAAAAAGAAAAGAAAAAGGACCAGATTGATAAAATCATGAATGAAAGAGGAGAGATCACAACCAACACCAAAGAAATACAAACAATTATAAGAACATATTATAAGCAACTATGCACCAGCAAATTTGACAATCTGGAAGAAATGGATGCATTCCTAGAGACATACAAACTACCAAAACTGAACCAGGAAGAAATAAAAAACCTGAACAGAACCATAACCAGTAAGGAGATCAAAGCAGTCATCAAAAATCTCCCAACAAACAAGAGTCCAGAGCCAAATGGCTTCCCAAGGGGAATTCCACCAAACATTTAAAGAAGAATTAATACCTATTCTCCTGAAACTGTTCCAAAAAATAGAAATGGAAGGAAAACTTCCAAACTTATTTTATGAGGCCAGCATTATGTTGATCCCAAAACCAAACAAAGACCCCATCAAAAAGGAGAATTATAAACCGATATCCTTGATCAACACAGATGCAAAAATTCTCACCAAAATACTATCCATTAGGATCCAACAGTACGTTAAAAGGATTACTCACCATGACCAAGTGGGATTTATTCCTGGGCCATGAGGTTGGTTCAATATCCACAAATCAATCAGTGTGATACAATACATTAATAAAAGAAAGAACAAGAACCATATGATACTCTCAATAGATGCTGAAAAAGCATTTGACACAGTACAGCATTCTTTCCTGATCAAAACTCTTCACAGTGTAGGGATAGAGGGTACATACCTCAATATCATAAAATTCATCTATAAAAACCCTACAGCAAATATCATTCTCAATGGGGAGAAACTGAGAGTTTTTTCCCTAAGGTCAGGAATATGGCAGGGCTGTCCATTATCACCACTGTTATTCAACATAGTACTAGAAGTCCTAGCCTCAACAATCAGACAACAAAAAGAAATAAAAGGCATCTGAATTAGCAAAGAAGTCAAACTCTCACTCTTGGCAGATGATAGGATACTTTATGTGGAAAACTTAAAAGACTCCACTCCAAAATGGCTAGAACTCATACAGGAATTCAGTCAAGTGTCAGGATATAAAATCAATGCACGGAAATCAGTTGCATTTCTATACACCAACAGCAAGACAGAAGAAAGAGAAATTAAGGAGTCGATTCCATTTACAATTGCACCCAAAACCATAAAATTCCTAGGAATAAACCTAACCAAAAAGGCAAAGAATATGTACACTCATGTATACATGAGTATAAAGTACTCATGAAAGAAATTGAGGAAGACACAAAGAAATGGAAAAACATTCCACGCTCATGGATTGGAAGAATGAATATTGTGAAAATGTCTATGCTACCTAAAGCAATCTATACATTTAATGCGATACTTATCAAAATAACATCAGTTTTTTTTCAAAGAAATGGAACAAACAATCCTAAAATTTATATGGAACCAGAAAAGACCCCAAATAGCCAGAGAAATGTTGAAAAAGAAACCAAAGTTGGCGGCATCACAATTCCAGACTTCAAGCTCTATTACAAAGCTGTAATCATCAAGACAGTGTGGTACTGGCACAAAAACAGACACATAGATCAATGGAACAGAATAGAGAGCCCAGAAATGGACCCCCAACTCTATGGTCAACTAATCTTCAACAAAGCAGGAAAGAATGTCCAATGGAAAAAAAGACAGCCTCTTCAACAAATGGTGTTGGGAAAATTGGACAGCCACATACAGAAGAATGAAACTGGACCGTTTCATTCAAAGACCTCAATGTGTGACAGGAATCCATCAAAATCCTTGAGGAGAACACAGGCAGTAACCTCTTCGACCTCAACCACGGCAACTTCTCCCTAGAAACATTGCCAAAGGCAAGGGAAACAAGGGCAAAATGAACTATTGGAACTTCATCAAGATCAAAACTTTTGTACAGCAAAGGAAATAGTCAACAAAACCAAAAGACAACTGACGGAATGGGAGAAGATATTCACAAATGACATATCAGATAAAGGGTTAGTATCCAAAATCTAGAAAGAACTTCTCTAACTCAACACCCAAAGAACAAAGAATCCGATCAAGAAATGGGCAGAAGACATGAACAGACATTTCCACAAAGAAGACATCCAAATAGCCAACAGACCCATGAAAAAGTGCTCAACATCACTCAGCATCAGGGAAATACAGATCAAAACCACAGTGAGATGCCACCTCACACCCGTCAGAATGGATAAAATTATCAAGTCAGGAAATGACAGATGTTCGCGAGGATTCAGAGAAAGGGGAACCCTCCTACACTGTTGGTGGGGATGCAAGCTGGTGCAACCAGTCCAGAAAACAGTATAGAGGTTCCTCAAAAAGTTGAAAATAGAGCTACCCTACAACCCAGCAATCACACTACTGGGTATTTACCCTAAAGATACAAATGTAGTGATCCGAAGGGGCACATGCACCCGAATGTTTATAGCAGCAATGTCCACAATAGCCAAACTATGGAAAGAACCTAGATGTCTATCAACAGATGAATGGGTAGAGAAGATGTCATATATATATAGAATGAGATACTATGCAGCCATCAAAACCCCCCGAAATTTTGCCATTTGCAATGACATGGATGGAACTAGAGCCTATTATGCTAAGTGAAATAAGTCAATCAGATAAAGAAAATTATCGTATGATCTCTCTGATATGAGGAATTTGAGAGGCAGGGTGGGGGGTCATGGAAGGTAGGGAGGGAAAAAAAGAAACAAGATGGGTCTTGGGAGGGAGACAAACCATAAGAGACTCTTAATCTCAGGAAACAAACTGAGGGTTGCTGGTGGGGGGCAGGGGTGCGGGCGGAGGAATAGAGTGGCTGGATAACGGACATTGGGGAGGGTATGTGCTATGGTGAGTGGTGTGAATTGTGTAAGACTGATGATTCACAGACCTGTACCCCTGAAGCAAATAATATATTATATGTTAATAAAGAAAAAATTAAGTTGGATTCTGGAGGGCTTGGTACACAGAGTGTCATGCATCCTTGGGCAACTTAAAGTCTGTGAGATGAGGCCAGAGGTGGTACTGATGGTGATGTAAGTACATGGGGAACCTAATATACAAAATTAAGAGACCATTATATCCTTTTCAAAAATATAAAAAGTTACTCATTATTATGTTAAAAAAATTATTGAGAAGTCCCTCATTAGAAATACATTGCAGTTGGGTTTATACATCAACCTATGAATTTGGTCAGATCTAAGGACCCTCATAATGCTCTGGAATTTCAAAGCTCAAAAGCTCAACCTAAACTGTGGCATTCACCGGGTTTCTACTCCCATTTCTCTATAAGAGGCCCCATCTGGGTGGCCAGCTGGTCCCCTAGGAGACACCTTCTTGGTGTCTCCTCACCTTCTTTAGTACCATAATTCTCAAAACTGTTGTTTGTAATACTAAACCACATAAGAGGACAAAGTGACCTGCCCATCCATCTATTCTTACTAATACAGTTTTAAACCTCTCAAGAAAAACCATTTCTCCTCCTTCCTTTACACCAAACAAAGACTTAGCCATAAAATTTCGGTTTAGAGTAATCACATCCTGAATCAATGGCTTCTGTTCTGAGTTTAAAAAAAAAAAGAGAGAGAGAGAGAGAGGGAGTGAACCCTCTAACATGTTCATTTTAATTTTAAAAATGCTATTTTAAATGGTAGGGAGCCTTTTAATTCTCCACTCTGGGTTATAAAAAAATAATAGATAGGCAGAAATGTGTTATTAAAGCTATTTTTCTTGGCATTCTGGTAATTTAATAAACTGCTGAAGCTAAGCCTTGAGACTTTATGATGCAGCAAGAAGACAACTTGTCTGTTGATTAATAGTTTCTGATCATCCCCCACCCAACCCCCCCTGCCTCCTGGGGTGATTCCTGAAGGACAACGGGTGATTTCTGAGGAGTGGAGATTTGGAGAAACGTTGTGCAAAAATGTCTTGTTCAAGGAAGTCCAATCTCTAGCAACACCCATATACCATTCTCTAGGACTCAGGGTGCTAGAGAGCTGGTTGAGGTGAGTCCCAGGAGGTAAATCTTAAGGTGGTCACTCACATATCTGACCACTTCAGGGAATTTCATCAATGTCAAAATCACTGGGGAACGTCAGAGTCTGCTCGAGCTGCCATGACAAAATACCAGAGATTGGGTGACTTAAATGACAGATGTCTATTTCTCAGACTTCCAGAGGCTAGGAAACCTAAGGTCAAGGTGCCATCAAGGTGGGTTTCATTCTGAGGCCTCTTCTTTTGGGTGGTTGGCAGCTGCTATTTCACTATGGGCTCATACGACCTCTTCTTTGTGTGCACGTGGAGAAAGAGAGGAAGCTCTCTGGTGTCTCTTCAAGCATGGGCACTAATCCCATCACAAGGGTCTTGCTCTCATGACCTCCTGTAACCCTAATTACCTCCCAAAGGCTTTATTTCTAAATAGCATCACATTGGGGGTTGGGTCTTCAACATATGAATTTGTGGAGGCATAAACATTCCATCCATAACAGGAGGCGTTCAGTTACTAAGTTTTCATCGCTTGGCTTCAAATACATTCCTATAGATCCTGAAGACCTGCAAACCACTTTTCTGCTTTGCCTGCTGGCTCTCTGTTAGGCTTTATTGAGAAAGGGTACTAGAGGGAGCCCAAAGGCTGGAGGAAGTAGAAGGGCCTGTATACAATCTTATTTGGTTCCCATTCTGGTCAGCATCACCCGGCAATGCCAATGATTTCCCTTAGCAGCCATGTACCTAGGTTGCCATTTTCCCAACACTTGTAGAATGAGCCTCACTGGGCCTTCTTAGAACACTAACACCAGTAGGCTAATACCTCCGCCTGCAAAGTCTGCATTTCTACCTCAGGGACCTCTGCCTCTGAACTCAGACACCAACACTGGCCAAATAGTCCCTGCTCCCCAGACCCACATGTCTGAGTTTCAACTCTTCAGGGCTCCTCCTCTGGGCTTCCAAGTTTTAACAATTCCACCCTCTTCTTTTTGGACGGTATCTGCTTTTGGCAGTTGCTACTTCTGTGGTAACCGTCAGTCCTTTTCTTCTTCTTTTTTAGTTTTTCAAGAAAGAGTTAATAATTATTTACTTTTATTAAATTCTATTAAAATAACCGAAGTGGCTTTGTTTCCTGTCTAGGCTGGGCTCTGACTAATAGTGGGGACTTGGTCTCATTCATTTGATAAAAAGATGCAATCCCCTAAAATGTAGATCGACTACTTTTACATTCGCTAGGCCTGCTTCTCTCCTTGTAAAGTGGAGCAGCTGATGAATACATATCAGGTATGAGACTCACCACACTAAGTCAATTTTCTCCTTTTTCTTTTGGGAACGGCTAGGTTGTGTGACTGTGACAAGGAAAACCTTCTTGATGGAAATTTTTCTTTCTTTATAGTCAGCTAGCTCTGTGATAGCCGAGAATGTGATTGTCCAACTACGTAACTCAGCACCTGACTCAATGCCCCGTGTACTAGGGAGGTAGTCAGTAAACTCTAAGTGATGAATGAATAAGTGGATGGATGGATGGATGGACGGATGGATGGGGAATAGACGGGTGGATGGATGGATGGAAAGATGACATTACTTGATCTCAAAAACATTTAATAATAGAACAAAAAAAGCCCTTTTGAAGAAATGGTGTTACTTCCTTTTCGAGAATGTGAATTAAGATTAGGTTTGGCTATGTGGGAAAGAAACCTAAATAACAGTGGTTTTTAAAAGGTGTTCATTTTCCTCTCACATAAGCAAAGTCTGGGGACAGACACACCAGGACTGGCCTGGCACCTCCACTATTAAAGGCTCTCTCCTTCCATCTTTTTGCTCTACCTACCAACTTCATACTGTAGCTTTGACCTCCAGAAATCACCAAAACACTTTGCCTACATCTCATTTGGCTAGAACGAAGTCACGTATTCTGGGTGGCCATGTGCCAATCTGAAAAGTGATATTCCATTACTAAGGAAGAAGGGGAAGATGTGTGGTTGGTGCCAAATGGAAATCCTGTCATACAGAGGAATGATAACACAAAGCTGAGGGTGCCTTCCCCATGGAGGGAGCCTTGGGGAACCTGAAGTCCTAGAGGAGGAGTTTCAAGGCTGAGACTTCATTTTTGGATTTTCCTCCACATTTCTAGATAATTATGGGAATTCCACTCTCTGGAATCATCCATTTTAGGGATTACATACTGAATTCCTCTTACAGTAAGTGAGGATTTTAGCTTTATTATACCTCTCTTCACTTCCATTCTTCCACTACAGTTGTAACACAATTTTTGGTGAAGTCTATAATTGAGCTTTTTATTATTATGACCACATAAATATTGTCCACTGCCAAGTTAACAATTGTTTAATTTTTCACTTGAATTTACAGCTGTAAATTTACAGCTAAGTCTCCCCACCTCCAGCAACCACTATAAAACAACTCTCAGTACAATATTCTACATGTAACTCTAACTCTGTCAGGATAATCTGGTGTTCTCTTTTTCTCCAGCCCCTCAGGCCCCTCATGAACATACCTCCTCTCTTAGGTCTCCAGCTTCCTGCTGGTCTCTGGACAGGTGGTGGTGGTTTCCCAGGCTCTGCCACATGATTCTGAGCTGACATCTTCCTCTCTCACCACCTTGGATGCCTCCTTAGCCTCCCTCCTGCTCACATTCCATTGGCTACCTGCTTCCTGTATTCTGCATCCTCTTTTTTGGCTTACCCGCTTGTCTTAGTGGAGCACATCCTCCCTTAATTTGTTGACAGGTGTGCAAAGAGGTAATATTTTTAAGACTTTGTATGTCTAAAAACACCTCCTTTCTACCTGTATGATAAAAATTGAGTTTTAAAATTCTAGGTCAAAAGTCATTTCCAATCAAAGTGATGACAGCTTTGTCCTGGAATCTAGGTTCACCATGTTACTTTTGAGGAATCCAATGCCATTCTGATTCTTGCACATTTGTATGTGACTGGGCTTTTCTGAAATTATTACAATCCGGCCTTTATCCCTGGTATTCTGAAATTTTACAGTGATATGACTTGGGACAGTTCTTTTTAATTCATTTGCTCAGCATCAGTCTGGACCATTCTATCTGGGAAATTTTCTAGTGTTTTTCTGTTAGTATCACCTTCCCTTCTATCTTCACTATTCTGCCTAAAATTCTTGTTAAGCAGATATCTGGTGTCCTGGACTGATCCTCTCATTTTCCCATTTTTTATCTCCTATAATCCATCCTTGAGTCTTTTTTAGTTCTTTTTTTCCATGAAATCTTTCTGATGTTAGCTTCCAACTCTCTTCACTGAAAAACATCAACTATCACTGTTTTAATTTCAAAAGCACTTTCTTGTTCTGATTTTTAAAAATAAGTATATGGAATATTGTCTTTTTTTAATGTACTAACTTATCTCACTGAGAATATTATGGTCTGTCTCTCTTTTTCTGGTTTCTCTTTAACTATGTTTTGATTCGTTTCTTTCTTGTTGGAGATTGTCCATTCCTATTAACTATTTTCAATCTGGACTCTTAGCCCCACAATACTTACACATGGTCTCCAAGTTTCCCCAGAGAAAATGCCTCCCATCTTCTACAGAACTGTCCATAGCTCCTGGCTTTGTGGGGCTGGGATAGAAGCTCCCTCCTACATCACCTCCTCACTTTCATCCCTCTACAACCCCACCTTCCCTGGTGTCCAGCACCCAGCACCTCCTGAGACCTTCAGGACTCTGAAATTGTTTGCTTCTTGTCTCCTTTGGCAGGCATCTCAACATGATCTCCCCTTGCTCCACTGAGGTGTTTACTATTCCCCTATCCCATTTTCGACTTTGTAGATAGTGGATGGGATTGCTGGCTTCTCCTAGTTTCACTGAGAATGGAGTTTATATAGGTTTTCTTGCTCTCTTTCCTATTTGGGGGGCAATTTCAAGAGAAGAGGGACAGAAACAGCTTCACCATTGTAAAACCACAAGTCTGCATTAAGTAGACATTAAATCTATATTAAATCTACATTATCTTTTAATCCCCACAACTATTAACATTGTCATTAATAAAGCTGAGGTTTAGAGAGATTAAGTTTTTCCACCCAAGGTCAACATTAGAAAGTGGCTTAGAACCCAGGTCTGGCCAAGGGCAAATCAATGCATTTTCTCTTACTCCCTCCTGCCTCCAAACAGCCTGAGATCAAGAGAGGGTAGTAAACTGTGATCCAGCCTGTGGTTAATACCTGGAGAGACAATGTGAGGAAGCCCTTCAGGAAAGAAAAGGGCTCCTGAATTTGTCAGAATCCCTAGGTGACTAATGTCTCTCAGAGACCATGGAGAATCTAGACGGTTGGCCAAGGAAATCAATTAAAAAAAATAAGATCCACTAGAAATAGGGTACAACCTTGGGGGCAGGGGCTAAAGAACTCAGGGAAAATCCCAGACTCAGACCATGGAGTGAGGGAGAGGGCTGAAGTCTTAAGAGAACTTGGAAGAGAAATTGATTTCTAGGTTCCCAGAAGGAAAGGCCAGTGAGGCCAATGGTGTCACACTGTGAGGTCAGCAGAAATGCTCTTATTGGGCACAGGACTAAAGCCGGTCCTGCAACATCAGTGATTTCTAGACTCCAGCCTGTCATTGCTATCAGGACTGGACTCAGCCAGGGTGGGGTTGAGCTTTCAGATAACTAATAGGATTGGTAATAGAGCAACTTAGAACTGATAGTGTTGGTCCATCTTTTATGTGCATAGCTCAGTTTTTTTGACCCAAGAGTGGGTCTCACATTAACTTGCTGTTTAATTTCATCTTGTTAGAATCTGCCAAAGGATGGCACATGGGTTTCACGTTGCAGACCATCCCTGATCAGTGATGGCTGCCTAGGCCACCACGGGGAGAACCATTCCATAGCTTTGTACAGGCTCAGGGGAACTGCAGATTAGTGATCCTACCATGGGTGTAAGAGAGTTTACCGCATGTGCTATTACCAGTTGAGGCCATCTCCTCCCCCTAGATTTGTGTCCTCCACACATGTGCTCAGGATGCTCTCAACACCCTTATTCAAGTCACCAATAAAAGTTGATTGAGATAGATCCAAGGGCAGTCCCCTCACATACAGTTTTGAGATTGGCCTGGAGCTTGGTATTGATCTACAATCTTCGGATATAGTCTACCACATTTAGGATTGTTTTTGGAGTTGATTTCCAGGTCATATTTTCCCATCTTGTGTCCAAGAGAGATTTTTTTTCCTATAAAACAGCCCCCTGAGGAGGGTGCTTTCCTTTTATATCCACTCCTGAGATGCAGGAACTGGGATGTTGAGAAGTGAGGGGGTCACAGAAGAGAGGCAGCAAGCCCTTATGTTTATGACCCCTAGGATCCCATATTTAGGCAGCAGCTCTCTGAGGACTCTAGCCTGTGGTCCCTTGTCGTGTCCTGGGTTAATGCTGTGTCTCGTGCATGGGGTAAATGAGCAACGAAGATGACACAGAGCATGACAAAAACAAGCAGACACACTCCATTTCAAGCAGCTCACACTTTTATCATAAAATACAAACTTTCTAAAATTAAGTGTCTTACTTCTATTTTACCAACAACAACAAAAACAAAAATCACTCATGTCAGCTAAATACAGGTGCATATGTGGTTGAGCAGGTGAGTATGACTTTGAGGGAGGTGCGTGTGCAGCATGCAGTGTGTGGTGTGTGTGAGAGGGGCTGTGTGTGTGAAAGAGTTGGTCAATAGTTGAGTCTGGTCTTGCTGTTTTCTGCCTGTGACCCGGTCGGAACCTTGGCTTTCCAAACCTCAGGCCACGCTATTACAGAATCCAGAGTTCCAGAGCCGTTAGCCCTGACCCAAGGGCGAAGGTAGGAGGACGGAGGAGAGATCATCTAAAAATTTATGCCATTCCCACTGGAGGAAAAATATGGGCTGTTCATCACGGGCCCGCCAGCCGTCGAGCCGAACCTAGAAGAGAAAGAAGAGGGGCGTTGTGATGGAACTCGTGATATTAGCAGGGATATTAGGGAAAGTACTATGTTAATTTTGCGGCTGTCAGGGACTGGAAAGATCATAACAGGTTTGGAGGCTAAATGCTTTAGCATAGTAGAAAAGCTTTGGCTCTGGAAAAATAAAATGTTAAAATGATACAATTAGAGGACAATAAAGAGCTTCTTCTGCCACTTCCTTAGGACAAGGAGCCCTTGGCAGCCTATAGGACTGGCTCTATGGGCCCAGTGCTCTCCCTGTCTCCAGGACCACACAGCAGGGAGCCTCTCTGGATCTGAGCACCTTACCTGTGGGCCTAAAGCCATTCTACCTGCCTGAGAGGGCCAGGTGTGTCCTTCGGGAATTCCACAACATCACGGAACTCAGGGCCATGTCCCATTGTGAGACCCCAGAGCCGAGACCATCCCAGCACTCCCTCTCCCCTTATCAGCACCAAGCTAAGTCAGGCTCCCCATTTCAATACCAGCACGAGGAATAAGCATTGAGACATCACTGCAGGCCTGGAACTTTGCTTAGATCCTCCAGGAAGGAAGGAAGGGCTGAGAGCATTTGAGCCTCACCTTCCAAGCGTAGAAATATGCACCCTTCTGCCTTTCCCCCCTGGCACCACTGCTGTTCATACTTCAAGAGAAGAGTTCAGAAGCCGTCTCCCCTGTGACCTCTTCCCTGACCTCTCCAGATGGAATCATTTACTCACGCTTCTGGGACCCTACGGCAATTTCTTCACCCGGCTGCTAGGATGCTTGGAACGAATGGGAACGGAGCTCAGTAGAAACTGCAGCTGAGCAAACGGCTAGATTTAGTCTAATCCAGGGATTCTCGGTCCCTTTTCAGCTGGGCAGATGCATATTACAGAAGATGTTCACGTTCACCACACCCTCCCATGAATTAACGAAACCAAAAAAGGGAGGGGGTGGGGGAGGGGAGAAGCTATGGGAACAAACCACGGCATTAATTTGTAATGCCTCAGCTGGTATCATATCCCTCGCTCGCTGTGTCATGGGCAAGCTAGGCTTTGGGTTGGTTTGATTCCCTTCTCAGTAAAGAAATTCCAGAAGAGCAGGGAAATTATCCGGACTGTTTGCCGCTTTATGCCCAGGGCCCCGCCCAGGACCTGGCACAGGGGGAGGTACCTCGTAAACCAGCATGCTGGATGTAACCTCGCCTCTTCTTCCCTCTCCCGAAACTCATATCGGAAAAGAACCGATTGAAAGTCATGTTCATACAGGGATACCCTGGATTCTGGTCTGATTTACAAAATAAAAACCGGAACCCATACTTCAGTGTTTAATAATTATTGGTAACAAATTACTCAGGACACTCCTCATATCTGATTCTAGGCCATTCAGCTTGGGAAACACTTAACGGGTTCACCTGCCCAAGGGCAAGGTCTAGATAAGATGTCTACTAGAGGGCCAGGAGGAGAGGCAACTCTTTGGACTAGAGTTATCAAGGAGCGCTTCCTGGAGGAAGAGGAAAAGCTGGAACTCACTTGAGCATGGCAAAATGTCCTGGTTTGCCTGCAACAGTTTCTACATTGGCATTTCTCGGGTGATTATTGTTTGTGCTCCTTTCTACTCTCAAACTTGTCATTGTTTGGAAGATACATTGCATGATTATCCTGCCCCATGAATGTATGCAACTGATTTGGCAAAGGGAGGGGAGAGCTTGACTCCTCCTTCCCTGAGAGCCACAGGCTCCTTCCTCTCCCTCTTCATACAGTTGAGTCTCTGGGTTTGCTTCTTTGCTCTGGACCCTGCTTGTCTCCCGGGCTACACTCTCCCCCAGTGCCCTTGCATGCTTCCTGCCCAGTGCAGCCTCTGTGAGACCTGCTCCACCCACATCACTGGGAACCGCAGATACCACTGCTGTACTCCATACGCACTGGTCCCAGCCAGCGGTGCCCACGTCACTCTGTGATCCCTCCCCACACTCGCCTATCTCTTCTCCCACCTCCTAACACTCCCTCTTAGATCCTCTGCTGGGCCCTCCACTTCTCCCCAAGCTCCCTGCATGTGCGAGCCCCAGGGCTCAGTCCTTGGGCCTCATCTCTTCTCCATGCACACATACTCCCTGGGCCAACTCATCCCATACCGTGCCTTTAAATATCATCTATATGCTGATGACTCCCAAATTTACATTGCCAGCCCCAGCTCTCTGCTGAGCCCCAGATTCACCTATCCACCTATCAGCAGCCCCGCTCATATGTTTAACAGGCATCTCCAAAACCAAACCCCACCAAAGGACCTTCGCTGGTCATCTTGACCTTAGTATTTTTTTTAATTTTTTTATTTTAAATATTTTATTTATTTATTTGAGAGAGCAAGTGAGAAAGCGAGCAAGAGTGAGCACAAGCGGGATGAGAGGCAGAGGAGCCCGACTCGGCGCTCAATTCCTGGACTCCAGGATCCTGACCTGAGCCAAAGGCAGACGCTTAACCAACTGAGTCCCTAGGTGCCCTTGACCTTAGTATTTTGGCATTGCCGCTTGTTCAGATAGAATGTTGAGGCATCATGCTTGACTTTTTCTCCCTTTCCTGCCATCATCAAGTCCTGTCGATTTTACCAAGAAAATGAATACTCCAGATTTTTCCACTTATCTCCTTCCCACAGTCTCTGCCCTAGTGTACACCGCCAGCACCTCTTTAGGATTTATTTATTTGTTTATTTTAGAGAGAAGTGGGGGAGGAGCAGAAGAAGAGGGGCAAAGGGGAAGGGAGAGGGACAAGCAGACTCTGCACCGAACGGGGAGCCCAACGTAGGACTCAACGTGGGGCTCAATCCCACCACCCTGAGATCAGGACCTGAGACCTGAGCTGGAGCCAGGAGTTGGCTGCTCGGCTGACTGCGCCCCCCAGGGGCCCCTCACCAGCACCTCTTGCTCCGACAGCTGTCAGGACTCCTATGCTGCATGCCTACATCAGCTCCTGCCCTGATGTCCAGGCTCCTTACATTGGCCAATGTCACCTTCTTTGGACAGAGAATTAGAACATATCCTCAGTAGGTTAAAAGCTTTAAAAGCTCCCCACTGCTCTTCAAAGAAAACTTCTCACCATGTCCACCAGGACCTATCTAGTTTGGCCCTGCTTCCTCTCTGATTTCATTTCCACCCATTCGCTCTCCTATTCACCATTCTCCGGCTACATTCCCCACCTCGGGGACACTGCCCAGAGTGCTTTTGACCCATATCTATTGTCTCATTTCATTCAGATCTCGGCTCAGGAGACATCCCTTCATTCTCTCGCTCCTTACCACCCCTCCCACCTCCGCACCTGACATGTGTGCAGCGTGTTTATTTCCTTATTGTGTATTTCTTCCCCTGGAATGACAGAGGGAAATTCTTTGCTTTGTTCCTTCCCTCCAGGAAATGCTGCCTCGAACAAATCATTCTTCTGGGGCACACAGGCCTGCACCCTCCCTTGCCTCATTTTTCTGACCTCACTTTTTGACCTTCCCAACCTCTCAGGCCACCAGCCCACCCTGCTGACCACTGCTCCCCCATGTCACTGTCCTCTTGTGCCCACAGTGTCTCCGGCGGGCCCCAGGCTCTCTCCCACTTCCCAGACAGATCCTTTCTCAGCCCCTTGCCCACGCTTTTCCTCTCCCTGACCCCCTGTAGACAGCCAGAGACCAGGTGTGGACCCTCTACCCTTCGGCTCCCCATTGGTGCTTCGTACCTGCTAACTGATGAGACCCTGTGGCCACACCCCCTTCTGGAGGTGGCTTCTGCAATCTCGCCTCCCTCAGGCCCGGCATCATGGTGTGGAATGGGAAGTTGTTGGGTGCAGGTCTTGATTCCACTGCTGTCTCCTATAGTCTCACCTCCAAGGGAGGTGAGAACCTCCATTACAGACCCTCCAGTCCCCTCTACCCTGATTTGCTTCCTATTTCCTCCCTTCAAGCCCATCCACGCACCCTAGCCTGGACAATTCTGCATTGCTTCCCAGGCCTATCAGTCAGACTCTTTAATAGCCAAGCCCAACCTCCCTTTCTGATCCTATTTTCCACCTTTTTCGGGGATAAATCAAATACTTCAAGCAGATGCCTTTGTTCCCCAGGCTTTAAGCTTGCTGCGCACCTTCCCATCTGAGGGCTGGACCCTCCTCCAGGTGTTGCTCCCCGGAACCTCCCCACCCTGCAGACCCCCTGCACACCACTCAGCAGGGGTGCTCCCTCTGTCCTTGGGCCACTTGGATGGTCCTCACTTTCTCCCAGCATGAGGTTGCGCCCACATCTCATCCCCTCTCTGTCTCTGAAGGGAAGGACCGTGTCCTAGGCATCTGCGGGTCCCCACAGGCTACATTCATATTAACCACAGAGCTTTCCAGGGTGGGTTGGATGAAATGCACCCTGATACTCTTTTCAGGAGAAGGGAAGAAAAGAGGGGGAAGGAGGAAAGAAAGGAAGAAGGAAAGGAAAAGAAGAAAAAAAAAGAAGAAAAGGGGTCATGGATTTCATGGTCAAATAATACTACCGGCCCCACACATGAACGTTTTCTACGCACCTCAGGAAATTAAATGGTCTGAGAATTCCACCAGTTAAGAAACCTGTTTATCTTTGTTTCTCACAGCTTCTCCCAAACAGACCCGACTCCGGAAACCTCTTTCTAACATGTAACCCTCTGACAAGGCATTCAGGGGAAACACTGACTGAAAAGATGAGAGTTTGGGGACACCCAGGTGACGTTGCACTGAGGGTCTGTGACAGGGAGGGAGGTGGACAGGAAGGGAATCCATGCTGGGCTGGGGAATTTGTCCCTCAGCCTCCCAGCTGAGGTTCTCAACCTGGGGCGCACATTCCCCAGGGTGCGTGGGGACTCAGAACTTCGGGAGGGATGCCACCCGCCTCTCGGAGCCTGAATACGAGCAGAAGATCGGGTGGGTGGGAATGAGCGGTCGCGTGCTTTTCTATCGAGACAACGACCATCACTTTATGGCTGACCAGCATGTAAAATTTGCGCGGAATTTTCAGCTAAAATGTTGACTTCGTGTTGGCCGCCCCCGACACAAGTTCCCATCTTCTGCTGTTTAGAGCCCTTTGGTGGGAGCCCCGGAAGCCCCTTCTGCAGGGCCTGTTATAAAGCCAATGGGATGTTGGAGAGATGAGCCCGGGAAGGAGCTCAGGGTGCAGAGGTGGGCGAGGGAGCTGTAAGAAGATTACCTGGCCATATGTTGTTGTAAACCAAGCAAACGGGCAAAGGCAGATGCTCTGTCCCTGCCACCTGCTACAGATGGTGTACCCGCCGTCCACGGCCAACTGTACGCTTCTGCAGCCAGACTGTGGGGCCCCAGCCCCATCGTGGGCCTCCAACAGGGGCCCAGCAAACCCTGGGCCAGCCTCACCTCCATACCACGTCTGTCCAGGACCCAGAGAACCTCCCGACAGGCACAGGTCCCCTCCCTCCCCTCGGCCACAGAACATATGCACCGAGAACGCATCAGCAAGGCCCACCCGGCATGCTCCCCCCGCCCCGCCACCTCTCCCCTCCCCGGCAGCTTTCAGGATCCAGCGTGGACTTCCAGTGTGGGATGAGGACTCACCCGTACGCCTGGGGGACGAGGTACTGTGGCCCATCTCCTGCCATGGGGGAAGGGTCTCTGGGATTGGTGGACAGCTTCGGGGGTGTCCTCTGGGGGTACGGGTAGTTGGGCTGGACGAAGGGGATGTAGCTCAGCAGGGGGGTGTAGGAAGAGCGGAAAATCTGCTGTCCCATCTGCTGCGGATTATATGGTGTCACCTGCGGGTCAGAGACGACAGGGGGTTGGGTCCAGCAGAGCCCACTGCTTCCAAACCTCACAGTTCCTGACTCCATCCCCAACCCCAATCCTGGCATCCCTCTCAGCCCCTGCACCCCTCAGTCACTGTGGGTGGCTAGAAGGCACCCTGTTGGGAAGGCAAAAGCCCAAGGCTTGGCTTCTATATCTGACTGGCAAGATTCTTAATTTGAGCCTCAGTTTCCTTATCTGTAGAATGGGCAAACATTCCCTTCACTGTATGGAGATTGAGTCAGTTGATAAAAGCAGAGACAGGTGCATAACAAATAGTGAATAAGTTTTATTTCCATTGCCTGCCTCCCTACCTCTTCCTCCGTCAAGAACCATCCCAAAAGCCCTTGTTCATTTTTACGTCTTTTACTATCTCAAAAAAAAAAAAAAAAAAAAAGCTGTTGAGAGATTTATAGGTCCCTGGCTTCTACCTCAGGATCTCAACAGACTCCACGTCCAAGCCAGCCCAGCTCAGTGGCAATGCCTGTGCCAGGTGAAGGGGATGTTCTGTGTCTGCCCGGCCCGGTAGGGCAGCCGCTGGCCCCACGTGTCTACTGGCTGACCACTTGAACTGTGGTTGCTGTGAACTTGAGGAACTGAATTGTAAATTTTACTTGATTCAAATGTAAATAGCCACACGTGGCTAGTGGTTACAGTACTACACAGTGTGAGTCTAGGAGAAAGGGCAGGAAAGGGCAAAAGGATTCAGCTCAAACTCTGGAGAAAATTGGGCACTCAGCGGGGTTTTGGACACCACCCAGATCCGACTCCCACCAAGAACCTGGGGTCCCACTGTCTTGCCCTCAACAAACCAAGAATGGCATCTGTTTTATCTACTGATATCTTCCCAGCCCTAAGACAGTGCCTGGCACATAGTAGCTGCTGAATAAACATATGTTAAATGAATGAATGCAAGAAAGAAAGAGAGAGCAAGAGGAGAGAGGAAAAAAGAGGCCACTAAGTGGCTCCTTGAATACCCAAAATGACGGGGAACTCATTACATCTCAGGTACTGTATTCTACTACTGACACCTCCAAATGCCATAAAACCCTCTCTTGTGTGGCTGACATCCATCCTCCTGGATGCTGAAGGGAGTTTCTGTCAAAACTGGGGAAACTTCTGGGCTTCCTCTTTAAAAGAAAGAGTCTGAGGTCCAAGCTGCAGAGGGATTCAGCACACTGACAGCCCTCTCTCATCCTGCATGTCCTTATCTAATTAAAACACACACACACACACACACACACACACACACACAAAGGCTAGGGCTTATTGAGGGCTTAGGGCAGGCCAGGCCCTTCCTATGGATTCTCTCATTTAAACTCCAAACAGTTTGTGAGGCAGGACCACTGCTCTTCCCACTCTAGAGATGAAGAAATGAAGGTTCAGAGAAGTTGACCTTGCACAGTAAGTGCTCCAAGTGTCTGAGTTGCGCTCGGAACCCCCAAGGCGTGAGCCTGGTGCCCGCGCCCTGGGCTGCACCTTGACACCTGTTCCCTCCAGAAGCCCGAGCCCTTCCGTCCGGACCTTCCTCACATCTCTCCCCGGGGACAGGTAGGACCTGGTGATGCTGGATGTGGGCCCCCAAACCCCAAGATGACGAGCTAAAGGCCCAAAAGAGCCAAGAGCTCAGCGAGAGAACCCAGGAAGGCAGCGTCTCCCAGGACAGACGTGGAAATGGCAGGAAATGGGGGGTAGACAGAGACCCGGACCTGGGAGGGCATTGACAGGAAAAGAGATGCAGGTCCTGGGGCTCACACAAGGCTTCCTGAGGGATGTGTCCCTAACTCGGTGTAAGTGGTAAACACCATAAAAAAACGCCGCTCTGGAACCATCTCCGGAATATACTTTGCTGGCGAAAACACTGATAGAACCATGTGCCCAGAAAGCCACATCTGTATAAGATGTTTGTATAAATAGACGCCCCGGAAAGATACTGAAGGGACCAGCAACAGCGACTGCCTCTGAGATTTTTTTTAATTTTTAAGGTGTTCTTGTACGACTTTTTCAGATACACGCACGTACGCAAGGCTGTCTCAACAAGCTCCCCGTGGAGCCGGGGGGTGGGGGGGTGTGTTGCCGTTTGTGGGCTGGGGGTGCCCGGGGGAGGTCCCGTGAGCCAGGCTGTCTCTCGTCTCTATTCTTCTTGAGGACTCAGAGCCCCTACTGCTAGAAAAGTAGCCCTGGCTCACTTAAAATAACCTGTACCCGTGGGCTCTTCTCTACCCTGTGGAACATTCCAACATACTTAGGTCTGAGGTAGAGTTTGCTCTCTGAGGGGAGAAAAGAGGCTGAGGAGGGTGAGTCTGAGTGTGGGGTCTGTCCACCTGTGCGTGTGTGAGCAGGGCAAGACCCGCCTGGGGGCACAGTGCGGTGTCGGCCTCTCCCCTCGCACCCCCACTTCTGCCCCAAGACTTTCAGTATCTCCAAATACGGGTGTGCGCCGCTTAGCGGCGGCAGGCATATCCCTATGTCTTCCTTTGTGTCTCCGTATCGTATCGGGGTGTATCGGGGTGTATCGGTCTCTGCGGCTTTATTCTGATACAGTGTTTTTGTGTATCTGTGTACACGAGGCAGCAAGCCATGGTCACGGGCAGCATAGACTCTGAGGCTAGGCTGCCCAAGGTCAGACCCCCAATGGTGTCATTGTGAAATTTTCAAGCAGATATCTGCTCCTGTCCTGCCTGTGGAAGTAGGGGGTGCCGGATTTAGCAAACTTGAACAAACAAAAAAGACACCCAGTTACGTGTGAATTTCAGATAAACAGCAAATCATTTTTTCATGTAACGAGGGCCCAGGCAATATTGGGGCCTTCCTTATATGAAAATTTTATTCACTATCTACCTGAAGTTTAACAGGATGTCTTCTATTTCAGCTGACAAACTGACCCAGAAGGAGGTGACCCGGACCCACGGATCCCGAGCAGAACCACGTGGTTTCCCCGGGCCAACAGAAGGCAGGTGCACAGTGCCATGTGCTAGCTCCAAGCTGAGGCTCCCAGAAGCAGTGGATGTTTCTACCCACCCCTCCCTGTCACACACACACACCCCGCGAGGCAGGAGCAAAAGCTACTGTATCTTCAGCATGGCCCCAAAGGGAGACCCGTGAAACAGCCTTGAACCCAATCCCAGCCCAGCTCAACCAACCCACAGACCTGTGAAGGAAAAATAAGTAGTTATTGTTGAAAGTCTCTGGGATGTAGAGGCCGTCTGTCGCCACAGGAGAAGCTAACTAGTGTGTTAACCTTATGACCTTGCGCGTGGTACTTAATCTCTCCATGCCTCAGTTTCTTCATCTCTAACCTAGTCCGCAGGGTGGCTGTGAAGTTCATGCAGGTAGAGCCCTTGGAGAAGGGCTGGGATGCAGTGAGGGCCGGGGAAGCGCCGGCATCTAGCCCCTGGGGACACGGGTTTGTTCGCAAGTGCATGTTGGCTTTTGCGTCTGTTCTCTGGGGCCAAAGGCGGGCCAGAGAGTCTGGCGAGTGACCCGCTGGACCTGGATGAGGAAGCAGGTGTCCTTTTGACCTGCAGGCCTTCATGGCGCTGGGACAGAGAGGAGGAGGTTGTGTACTCACCTGTCGGGAGTAACAGCCCAGCTGGGGGTGCAGGGCCTGCTGGTAGGGTATCCTGGCTGCTCGCTGTGGGTACAGGCCCTGTGGGGAGACGGGGGAGGTTCAGCGCGGCGGTGGCAAAGGGCTCCCTGCCCGAGAGCAGCAGCCGCCGTGGCTGGCTTCCTGCTCACAATGCCTGCATTGCCAGCCTGCTCGAGTCCGTCCCACCGTGCTGCCTGCTGGCCAGACCCGCCCACTGCCCGTCCCCCACCTGGCCGAGCAGGTGCAGCTTACAACACACAGGAAGCCCCTGCTGAGCAGGCTTCATAGCCTTTGGGGGTTGGGGGGAGTATTCAAGGTAAAACCTTAAGGGACCTGATGGCCTCTTGAATCCCAGATCCGCCCCCTTGGTGGCTGTGTGACCTTGGGAAAGTCACTCTACCTCTCTGAGCCTCTTTTCCCTTGTCTGTAAAATTATGTGTGTTCAAACTGGTAGGGCCTGTAAAGCTAGCCAAATTATCTCTGTTGTTATCTACACCCTTTTTCTAAGTGCTTTTCCCCAAACTCCAGTCCTGCCCCAAGACGTGAGGTGTGGATGAGCCCCTGCGTGTAAGCGGGTGCTGGTTTGCCCCCGCGTTGGCTTCCGCAGGTCGACACAGGTGCTTCCATTCCATGTCCGCCGCCGCCGTGTGTTTCAGGGGTGTTCGTCTGGGTCTCTGCGACTGTGTGTCCGTGTGTCCACAGTCACCGGTGTCTGCGCCTCATGACGAGGACCCGCAGGAAGATCAACGAGGCGGCACCTCTAACGGGCTCAGAACTGTGCCCGGTGCGTAGTAAGGGTTCTGCGAGCATTCGGTATCTTCAGCACCTCTCACTGCTCCCCGACCTTGAAGAGGCGGTCGGGCAGATCAGCCGAATGGCAAGTAGAACTTTCGTTCAGAACTCCGTCTGGGGTGGCCCTGGGCGCCCATGTGTACACACACACACACACACACACACACACACACACAGCTGGCTCCTGTGGGGGGGGGGTCGGATCATAATCCCCCCTGGGGCTCAGACTGCCTCTACCTGCCAATTCCGAGTTCTCTCTTAAGACGCAGCTCCAAGCACCCCTGAGGCTAGTATGTCTTTCCAGAAGATTCCAAACCCCAAACTGATGCTCCCATCCTGGGCTCAGCTGGTGCCAATTATCAAAGCGTTGATGGCTGACACCATGCCCTTGATGACTTCCTCGGCGCCCATGGGCCCCTCATCAAAGGCTGCAGAATTCCGGACGTGGGGCTCCATCGTCCAGGTCCCCGGGTATATACGACCTCCAGAGCCTCCCCTGGCTCTCGGCTCCCCGGCGACCGCCACAGACCGTGGTCGGGCCGCTTCCACTTCCACCAGCTCCTTCACCTGCGACTGGAGCACCTGCTTCCCTTCTCTCCAAGCCCTGTGGCCCCGGGGCGACCCCGGGGCGACCCCACTCACCACCATGACCACAGCCTGGTCTCTGTGCCCCCCGCCGGGGCCTGAACCTGAACCGAGATGGGTCCCCCGCGGCTGCTCCGGCTGTTCCAGCAAACAGCGAGCTCCGAGGCCAGGCTCCACGTGCCTGCCTCCCTCCCCATCAGCCCATCAGCTCTGCAGTGCACAGCCAGCTCCCCGGGGGCCCCGTCCTCCCCGTGCCTGGGCTGGGCTGCCCCTGGGGCCCGTGCGGGACAAACAGCCTCCCATCCCTGCTCCATCGTGGATGGATTTGCAGGAGACAGGACCACATGCATCAGCATGAGCGACACACTCTCTGACTTTAAGGACATGTCTGGTTGTTCACATTGCAATTCTGCAATTCTGTAAAATCACAAGCAAGGGTAAATAAACATTCATTCTTCTTCGCTCGAGGTCACGGCCCTTTTCTACCTTCCCTCTTTAACTGGGAACAGAGTTCCTTTATGCCAAGAAGCAGCCCGGGAGCCTCCGGAGCTCCTTGGTGCTGCGGACTTAGTCTTCCATGGCTCTGCATCGCTCCACAGTGGAGCTCTGCGTAAATTGGATTTGGGACCTCATCTTTATTCCTAACGCCATGCAGGAGAAGAGGCGAGGATAGACCATTCCCTGTTTCTCCTCTCTGTCTCCTCAAGGTCTGTGGAGCTCCCTGATCCTGTTTCCCAGGAAGATCAGGGCTGAATAATAATAAAAACCAACATCTGTATCATACTTAAGACTTTTCAAAGCCCTTTCTCACCCACGGATTCAATTAACCTTACAACCGAGTCAAGTTCATGCCGCTGCCACCATCGCTGCAGCTAATTGTTAGGGGCCCATTTCACAGGTGAGGAGGCCAGGGCTCAGGGCATCTAGCTAACCTGAGCTTGCCCAGAGCCACACAGCTTGAAAGCAGCAGACTTCTTTAAACACCAAGTCTGCCAATTCCAGAACCTGCCATCTTTTTATTATGTCAGACCCCTCGATGAGCCATCTCGAAGCTGGATCACATTATGAAATCCTGAGAAGCTGCAAGAAGGTAAACAGCCCTGCTCTCCGTTGCTGCCTGGGAGGGTCAGGTTCTCCAGGCGAGGCCAGGAAGCCTTAGAGGCAGCCGTGCGCTGCAAACACTGGCATCTCTGAAAGCAAAGGACCTTCGTGCTCAGATAAAACGTTCGAATCTCACTCCCTCCAAAAAGTCAAGCCAGAAGCAGTTGACATAGCAAGGAGCTGTTAGCCATTCGTCATAACTCAATGTAGCACGCATCCTCTTTAGACGCGGAGCCCCCAGCACACTTAGAGCGAATCGGTTTACATCGCATAAAATCATGCAGTTGCTTCTCTTTCGGGGGTGGGGGGCCACAGTGCTGGTCTCCGACTTGTGCCTGGCCTGTGCTGGACTCTGGGCATCGCAGTCATCTGTGAATGCCCCCGCCTGGCCAATGTTCGGTCTGTGGTCAGGGTGGAGCCGAGGTTTTTAAATAACTTCAACGAACGAGCAAACAAATAAGAATGAACACATCGGTAAGTAGGCAAATAAAGGACTGAATAGTGAAGGAGCAAACACAAAAACGCCAGGGTGAGGAGTACTGGAGAAGAGGTCTGGGGACAGAGGAGGGTGTGAACAGGGCACTTCTCTCAAGACCTGGGTAAGGACGAGACAGATATGGGACTGACTCGCACTAGCCTCCCCCTCCATCACCCTTCGTGGCAGCCCCCCGCACGAGGCTCTCCATCCTGCAGGGGGAGGGGATGGGCACTTGTCCTCTTTAGCAAACAAACACAAAGGCTTGAAAACAAAACATCAGAGAGAAAGACACTTTGCTAAACTCCTCGAGCTTCTGTTTAAGCTCCCGGGGCTGAGTCTGGCGGTCCAACTCAGAGAGGCTGTGTGGGGCAGAGAAGATCCGCCTTCTGCACCTAAGCAGGGACACCCGAGGTCTAAGGCTTGCCCCTCTGTTGTAAAGGAGGAGATGACACCGGGACCCAAGGAGTAGTGGGAGCCGAAGGGACACGGAGACCGGACGAGATGGTTTGCAGGTGTATTATCTTCTCTTAGTGCCCTCCCCATGCTTTCCTGGGCCAGCCCGGGACAGCAAGGATCTGGGTGTAGGGATTGGTGCTCCCGCCCACATACCTGCCTGTCATTCTGGAGAGGGGCTGGGGCAGGGGCCAGAAGACCCAGAAATCTCAGATCCCAAACACCTTTCCTGGAGAAACTGAGCACTACCTAAAGGGACCGCTGAAGCTGTTGAATTGAACTAAGGTTTAAACTAGAGTGGACATTGATTTCATTTTTTTTTTCCTCGGTCTGCCCAGTGGGCGGCAGCTCTTAAGGGAGATTGACTTAAATAGACACATTAAAGAAACTACATTTTCCTGCATAAATAAGTTCCATGAGTAAAATTTCCAGGAGGCCCGCTCCTCGTGTTCACCATCCCTTTGTGTCCGGTCACGAATTCCCCTTTGGGCTAGGAGCCCCAGACCGTGAAAGCGCGCCAGGCCACCGGAGCTGGTCCGAGCTAAGGCTACTCAGATGTCGTTTAAATAAGGTGGCCGTACAGACTGGCATCCGCACCGGGACACCTGGGAGTGAAAAGGGGGTGCTTTTAATAATTATGCTGGGACCAAAGACCCAAACCGGGACTGTCCCTAGTACTCGAGGACGCACGTCATCCAACTCTAAAGGAAGTCATAGCAGGTGGGTGGGAAAAAAGGACTATGCCCTCATCCTAGCTGGGAGCCTAAGCACTTTCAGGGCCAAAACTAGCAAAGCGGATGTGGAAGACACAGCCTGGAGCGAGCTGGATTTTGGAAATGGAAAATTTAAGAGTGTGTGTGTGTGTTTTTGTGTGTGTACCAAGTAGCTGGTCTGACGTGACCACAGCGAAGAAAATAAGTCTAAAGCCTCTTTGTGAACTAGGCTCCCTGCAGGCCACGGCTCCTCCGTGGCCAGAACCCAGGGAGCCAGGCCCGGGACCCTCTCACTCACCTGATACTGTGGGAAGGTGGAGTGATTTGTAAACACGGGCGGAGGCGGGTAGTTCAGGTTGAGCCAGAGCGGCTGGTTCAGGGTGGCTGAGGTCAAGGCTGTAGCAAAGCGTGGGGTGAACACATTCCCTGTGTACTTGAGGTTGCTCTTGTCGGCCACCTTCACCGGGGGGTTAACTGTGAGTCACAGGAGAGGTAGAGGGTTTCAGGGAGTGAGGAAGGAGTAGGCCAGCACACCCTCAGCACCAGGACCACCCCGGGATTCATGTTCTCAGATGTCAGGTCCTTTAAGCTCCAAGAGGGTTCTTCAAAGTGAAGGGGACTTTCCAACTACGGGAAAACATCGTTAGCACACACCTGGCCAATTTGGAAGAGGTGCGAATCCCAGCATGGTCTGGCTTAGGGCTCTTTCTCCATCATTCACTAGTAAAGGAGATGGTTTAGCAAGAGAAAACAATAAACCAGGTTGCTAGGGCTATAGTTCGCCTATCTAGAAAACCAAATGCTTTTCAGTGCTTTACAAAAATCCAGTTTTATACCAACCATTGCTATTCCGTTGGAATTTATTCTTACCAAATTATTAAAGCAGCCCCCTGAGGACATATACTTGGTGACACTGAGGACCTTACCCCAGGTTGTATGTAATTGACACAGTATGACCCCAAATTAGTCTGAATGAATGAGATCTGGTTGGGTTGTTCTAGGATTCGAATCCTTGATTCTTTCCCTCTGTCCTGTGTGCTTCCAGAGTCAGAGATGGGACCTCAGAGATGGGACCTCGACTACCCCTTTGGGGCATCTTTTTGGGGAAAGAAGGTTTGACTGAGACAGCTGTAGGGAGAGGAAGGAGGGACATGAATACCCTCGGTGTAGAAATCATCTGAAGCATGGATTTTTTCTTGGCTTGAACAACTTGAGGGCGTACGAGGTATGCGGGCTTAGGGCTATATTTGAACTGACCCCTCGTGGCCTCCCTGGGACCCTGAAATTCACCTGCATTCCTCTAGCAGTGGTATTCCTGATAAGGGACGTGGGAAAGAGTCATTCCCCCATTTTATGAGTTTAAAAACAGAGGCCCGGAGAAAGCCAGTGACTTGCCCTTGGATGAGGCAGCCATTTGGTGGCAGAGCCGTCACGGGCCTATGAGGGTTTCTGGAATCCCCTTCCTCTACAGACTCTCCCCCAGGGCAGGGTCAGCTTACGTTTCAGCTCCAGCCCGTCCACCTCCACTTTGCTGCGAAGCTTTAGCTGCGCGCTTGGGTTTTTGGCAGCCCCAAGAAACTCATAGAGCAGGTTCTTCTCCGCCGGCCATGCAGGCTTCTTGGCTGGTAGGGCCATGGTCACCGAGCCCACTGGGTCGCTGCACCCCTCCTCACCACAGGTGTCCTTCCGTCTCTGCGGCCACTGACTGAGAAAGAGGCTCTCTCGACCCTTGGTTGGCTCCTTGGCGCCAGAGTTCCATTCTACAGCAGGGGGGAACCTGAGTCAATGGTTCTGGGAGGCCACGTGCTGGATGCAGGGAACACTTTCTTGTGGACAAAGTGACAGGTCCTCCCTCGCACAAACCCGGGGCTCAAACTGCCCTGGGGTCTCCCTCCCAGCCCAAGCCAGTCGTAGCTCCCTCCCTGACGCCTTCGTGGACCACTGCCCATTGCAACCTTCCCTTCTCACGCATGCAAACGACGGTCCGTCTGTCCATCCATCCTCCCTTCCTTCCATCCTCCCTTCCAATTACCTTTCTTTTCTCCTCTCCCTTTCTTTCCTCCCTTCCTTTTCCCTGCTTTCTTCCCTTTCTACCATTTTTCTTTCCTCTCTCCCTCTTTTGTTTCTCTCTTCCACATCCACATCTCCCTTCCCTATCCATCCACAGAGCCACGCCTGGGATACCAAGCTGCCTTCAGCCCCGCCCTCGGGCTCCGTGGAGGGGGGGCGTGGCTCCGCGGAGGGGGGGCGTGGCTCCTCTGGAACACGTGTCCCAGCTGAGGTGCGGCCCCCTCACCGTGGACTCCACTCCCGCTTTGGTGCTCACGGGCTGGCGATCCAGCCCGTTTGTCAGCGCCGGGCCCTGACCTGAGCCCCGAGGACACTGATGAGTCAGAGCTAGACTCAGCCCTGCAGGAGCTCACAACAAGGAGGGAGAGAGAGACAGATCCAGAAATAGCTCCAGGACAAGGCAGATGGGGACCGCGAGGTGACAGAGGGACACAGGGGGAGAAGAGGGTGGCTGAGAAGGCTTCTCTTGGAGACCGTCAGAGGGTTTCCAGAAGGAGATGGGCCTCCCGTGAGGCCTTCCATCCAGGAGTACAGGGAGGTGGCGTTGCAGGTGCGGGCAGCCGAGAGACACAGTGACTGCGTGTCCCCACGGTGCTGAGGTCAGGGCCAGGCCCGGGTCCCCCTGCAAACAGACAGGGTGGTCCGCCGGTGTCTGGACGCTGCCCGGACCATCCCAGGACCCTGACCCTCCACGGCAGTGATTTTTCATCGAGATTTCCTTTTGAGCAAAGGGGCTCATTCTTCAAACAAAATTCACTAGGGGCGAAATTGTACGTATGTGGGTTTGTTTGTTTTTAAGGCAATGTATGAGGTAGCGCTCTTCGCTCCTTTCCCAGCCTGGAGGCTTCGCGGGTCTCCATGGAGCTTGCCTGGGGAAGAGTCGGACTCCTGGCAAGCACCGCGGATGGTTCCCGGGCGGCCGGACTGGAGGCCCTGTGCCCCGTGTCACCTGTGGGGAGCGGATGGGAACCCTTGGGCTCGTGCCCCCACCGCGGCCCAGCGGTCTGCTGGCTAAGTCTGGACAGGACGGGGCCTGCCCTCCTAGCCCCATCCCACCGATGGAGAGAGTGCTCTCGCCCAAGCCAATTGAGAAGAAAATGACATTTTTAGCAAAACATGTCCCTAGAGCCTCTTCCAAGACATTCTCTGGTTGCCAAGTTTAGCCCCCAGCCAGTGTGCTGAAATAACAGTACCCACTAATAATAGCCCTTTCCCCGGAGACCCACACACCTGCCGTCTCTCACACGCCTCCCGTTGCCTTGAACTCGCCTGCCACTCACTCAACGCCAAAGCTCCCTCTTCTGATGTCTGGGTCCACAGACAGACGACAGACACACACAGATTCTTGCCTGTTGTTCCTCCGCCTCACGTGTGCACAACAAGATGGATACATGGAGACAAACACACACAGACACACTCGGATGCCCCCACACCCACGCTTTCTCTAACACACCCACGCCTACAAAACGTCCTTTGGCCCACCGTTGCCCACACATCTATGCACAGAGATGCATACACACACACACACATAGTGGGGAGAGTGGGTGGGACGGGACCCTCTCTAAGCCGGCAGCCCCATCCCTCAGAGACCTATCCAGGCATCCTTCCTGGAGAAGGAGGTCATAAAAAAGCCCCACCCTCTGGGCAGGGCTCAACCCTCACACACACACACACACACACATACAGCTTGCAAAAAGCCCACTGGTTCCCAGAGGCCTTCCTAGGACCCGGAGTCCGGCTTGCTGTCCCCCCAGCTCTGATTCCTCGGCCTTCCCATAACATTCCAGAACACAGAACATGCACCTCTTTTCTTAAGGAGATGGATTCGGGCCCTCCCGACACAGCATCTCAGTTACCCATCCATGCTCACAGCCTGGGGGGCATTTTTCTTTTGGTTGACATATGATCAACTCTCCTGAAGACTGCTGACTGTAGGCAAATGCCTCCGCCATCAGTCTGCCTGGGAACGGTCCAGTCTGAGTGGCTGGATCAGAATAGGTACCACGTGCAGAACCTGGAGGTGGGGTGGGGGGAACTTGAGAGATGGCTGGGCTTTTGGGAAAGGGTGTGGACTCCTCAGTTAGCAGGTGGAAAGGCACTGTCCTCGGGCTCAGGAGTCCCAGGGAACAAGTCCAGGCCCAACAGTCTGAACGGTACATGGAGAATTTGCACATTTACCCTCAAGCCCCGGAGAGAGGACCAGTCCTCGTGGTCAGAACAGGTGCCTCCATCGGAAGCCAGATGACCCCAGTGGCTCATCATACTTCCCTCCTATCCAGCTTTAAGTCCCCCTGCTGCAGTCCCAGCTGGGGTAAACGCTTCCGCCAATGCACTCTGCACACCTGGATTCAAAAACCGAGCCAGTTACCACATGTGCCTCTATCTCCTCCCAAAGTGCGTTGGGATCAAGGGCACTGTGTTTGCTTCCACAAGCCGTGTCCCCACACATGGGCATCCGGCAGAGGGAGCCAGTGGGGGCTGAAAACAGCCTGCACTTGGGGATGGCGTGTATCAGAGACCACCGTGTCCTACTCTGCTCAAAGATGTTGCGTGCACCTGCTGCAGCCCTGAGGGCTCTCTGGAAGGTTCCTCCCCAGCCCGGCCCCCAGCCGCACTCACCCTTCAAAAGGTGCCCCTCCACGGCGGAGTCAGCCTCAGGCTTGGAGCAGATCTTGGCAAACACCGGGAGCTGCCTCTTCTGAGCAGGGAGCTCAGGGAGCTTGTTGGGGGGTGCGGGAGGCGGGGGCGGCAGCAGGAGGAAGGGGCCCAGCCCCGTGGGTTCCCTGGGTCCCGGGCCACGGAACATGCTGTTCTGCAGGAAGTCCTTGATGACCCTGGTCTCCTCCAGCACCGCCTTGTTGTCGGGAGCCTTGGCTGCCTCTGTGGACCTCAGCGGGAACTGCGCCAGGAGCTTGTTGATTTCCGAGTTGGAGGCGCCCAGGATGTGGGCCCTGTCTTCTGCCCCCTTGACACTCTTGACCTTGGCAGCACGCAGAATGCCCGTGACTGTAGACATGACCGAATCGCAGTCCTGCCGGCTGCTGATCACGGACACGGCCACCTTCGGCTCCAGAAGGGTGTCGGCAGCGAGGATGGTGGCTCCCGGGTACTCACTGCTGTCCGGCAGGGAGGGCGGTGCGAGAAGGCAGGGAGCCGGCTGTCTGGGCCCCTCGGGGGCAGTGCCGGGTGCCTCCAGCTCCCCCGAGGTCTCAGTGACTAAGACGAGGTGCTCTTTGGTCAGGCTCAAGAACTCCTGCTCCACCAACAGGGAGATCTCATCTTTGTCACGGCTGAGCTCCAGAGCTCTGCAAACAGGTCAGAGAGAGGTGGCTGTAGTGTCAGCTCACTCTGGGGGGGGGGCGGGGGGGCGCTATAGCAGGCCCCAGGTCGCAGGGAAAGGGTGGAGAGAACACATCTCCCGGTAAGAGAAACCCGCTGCTTTCTCAAGAGGGAAAATGGACAAACAGGGGATTCCCAAGACGTTTCTGGGCCAGGCCAGCAGGCCCGGCACCAAGAGCACGGTTCAGGGAATCGGGACATTGGGGTCCTCTCCAGATACTCCATCTTGCTGAGTGAGCTGAGCCTCAATTTCAGTCCTTCCCCCACCCCCCACCTCTGCCCCATTCAGTTACGCCTGGGACCTGAAACAATGAAAGACCAGCCACGTCGGGGGGGCGGGGGGGGCCGGGGCCGGGGACGAGTGGACAGCCCTGAGCGCAGAGGCCAGAGGGCTGGGGCTGAGCCCTGGGAGCAGATAGCTGGACCCCTGCCTTGGCTCCTTCGCTTCCCCGCTGTGACCCTGGGCAGGTCACTCGGCATCTCCGTGCCCTGTCTCCTCACCTGGTCAACAAGAATATCAGAGACGTGCAAAGCGCTTTGGACGGGGTCTGGCACAGGGTAAGGGTGACCCAAGGTGTGTCAGCCTGGTTGGATCCTGGAGTCCGCACTGTGGCCCCCCTGGGTGGAGACCTGTGGCTCCCCGTGGGCTGGCACAGCCCTCTGACCCCATCACAGCCTCTAGACTGAGCCCCACCTCCTGGGAGCAGCAGTAGTCGCTTGGTCCCTGTACTGATTCACAGGCATCTCCCTGAACCCACACACTGGCCTCTGCCCGCACCTCCAACACTGGGCCCCAGCTGGACCCCTGATGGTCAACACCAGCCCGATGGGGCCAACTGCGCCCACAGACTCTAGGCTCCTGCTTGCTGGCCCTTTCCAGGTGAGGGAGAGGACGGCAATCCTGCCGGCTTGGCGTCCTTGGCGAGGGGGCCCTTTCCTCCCAGAAGGACCGCGCGACCTAGCTTAAAACCACCAGCTCTCCGTATTTGATGGGCTCCCCGAAAAAGTGGCTGAGGTGGTCTACAAAGAGCATTCTGGAAACCGCTCAGTGCCCCTGGGGTGAGATGAAGAAGGGGCAAAGGGAAGATGAAAGTGTCCACAAGGGGAGCTTGGCCGTGGGGGAGGCCGGGAGCACACTCCTACTCTGACGGCTCCTCCCCAGGGCTCAGCGAGTCCCTCGAGCAGGGACCATGAGTCCTGCCAGCGGGGATGTCCCTTCCTTGTAACACTCTTCGTGTTTGAGGACATATGGCCTCGCCCGTGCAAAACAAATGCACACACTTGTGGGTGTGTTCGATGCACACAAGCACGCAGGCGCAGAATGACTCACGTGTCACCAAACGTGGAGCCAGGGAAAAAGTCGCTGTATTGGACAACCACTCAGAATGGGTACAGGCAACAGTTCTGGTTTCTCCCAGCTGTGACGGGCATTACCCCTTAGTTGCCGGGTCCTCGTGAGCCCCAGGGGGTCCTGGGAAAGGAGCTGGGTGGCCAGGGCCCCCAGGAAACATGGGGAAGAGCATGTCACCGCTCTACCAACCGACCACCAGCCCCGCAGGCGGCCTCGGCAGACTTAGAAGCAGAGACGGGCCAGGAGAAAGCAGATGCCAGCCAAGCAGGCCTGGGTCTACATCGGGCACTAACGCCTATGTCATCTCAGACCCTGGAACCTAAGGGGCCTCCTCTGTAGTCTGGGCGTGACACCCGAGAGAAGATGTGACGCTGAGGTGAGAACCTGGGGAGGCGACCCAGGTGCGAGCTCGGCACGCATCCACTGGGAGCTCTGGAGGGTGCCATTGCTGCAGGGAGACGGGGCGTCTTCCACTCTGGCTCTCTCGTTCCTTCCATTCTCTCCTCCTCCCCATCCCCCTCCTCCCTGCCCTCTCCTGTTCCCTTCCTTTCCTCCGTCCCATGTCTAGACTTCGGCTATAAATAGGACCCACTCTCAGGGCTATGTCCCTGCGAACAATCAGAATAGAGGGCCCCCTTCTTCTTCTTCATCATCATCCTCAAGGGAACAGGTGAATCTCGAGTTACAGAAACTAGACATTTGAAGGATCAGTTTTTGACTCACCCCTCTCCAAAACAAAACAAAACAAAACAAAACAAAAACCAAAAACCTTGCAAAGCAAGCTATACACCAATAGATTTTTTTTAGAAAGACCTACTACAATTATGTCAATTTTAAAACATTGTGATAACGGTACGTGGTTTATACTTAACAAAAAAATGAGTTCTTTATCTCTTAGAGGTAGACAAAATTATGTCTAGGATTTGCTTTAAACTTAATCCAGCAGGGGTAGAGGGAGGATGGGGGGCATAGACGAAACAAGATGACCACGGGTTGACCATCACTAAAACTGTGTGATTGATCGTACTATTAGCTCTGCTTTTGGCAGTTTTTTTTTTTTTTTATAAAAATGTTACACAATCGATCCACATAGAAAAAGTCTCACCACTTGAATCCTCTCAAGTGCCAACTCCAAGGAGAAGTCAAAGCAGATTCTAAAAGACCCTCAGGATCCTGGGGTCCCTGTACCAAAAACCATCCACAGACCATTCCTTCTCAGCACCCCAGGGGAACCTCGTGCCCCTCCCCAACCTGGGGCACAGGCAGACGCTGAGGATGAACCCCTGTTCTTTTTTCTTTTTTCATTATGTTCAGTTAGCCAACATAGAGTCCATCATAAGTTCTTGCTGTAGGGTTCAACGGTTCATTGGTTGCATGTAACACCCAGTGCTCATCTCAACGCGTGCCCTCCTTAATGCCCATCCCCTAGTCACCCCATCCCCCAACCCCCTCCCTTCTGTAACCCTCGGTTTGTTTCCCAGAGTCTGGAGTCTCTCCTGGTTTGTCTGCCTCTCTGATTTCTTCCTCCTCGGTTTTCCCTTCCTTCCCCTGTTGTCCTCTGCTCTATTCCTTATGTTCCACATATGGGTGAAACCATCTGATAATTGTCTTTCTCTGCTGGACTTAGTTCACTCAGCATAATCCCCTCCAGTTCCATCCATGTCAATGCAAATGGTGGGTGTTCATCCTTTCTGAAGGTTGAGTCATATTCCATTGTATATATGGACCACATCCTCTTTATCCATTCGTCCGTCGAAGGGCATCTCCTGAACCCCTGTACTTACTCCTCTGGCACATTACAGCAGTCAGGGACCTCCTAGAAGTTGGAATTCCCAGCAGAGGCAGGGCAGTGCCAAGAATACAGGGCCCACTCCGGCTGTGGGCCCTCCACACACCCCTGCAATGCTATCCCCGGCTCCCCAGCCCTCCCTCGAGCCAGCCTCCACTAATTTCTATTTCCCTTGCCTCTGTCTCAAATCCATGTCAGGACAGACAGGAAGCCAGACATCCCTACACATGCTTGAACTTAATCCTCTCCACACTCCTGGGCAAGAGACAGCATCATCCCCACTTTACAGACGGGCCAAGGACCTTGTTACCTAGAAAGTGTGGGGATGCGGGTAGGTTCGGCTGCCTTCACCACCTCCTCTCATCCCACCCGGCTTCCTTTCCAGGGATAGCGATCCAGCAAGGACCCCCATCTCCTCGGCTGAGCTCGGCTCCCCCATCGGAGTGCAGTCAGGGATATCACTGCTTTAATTCCATCGCTCCAGCCCGGGGAGGATCATCACGGTGAGTCCCGAGTCTGTCATCCGTGGCATTAGCTGTCCCTGACAGCCCCGTGTCAGCGGCGTGTCAGCTGAGCGCATCTCCTGGGTCTTCCACCAGTTTACGGATAGAAATACTGAAGGGAACGAGTCCAGGGCCGAGCCTTGGAGACACTGCCAGCGACCCTCCCCAGAGCCTGACAGTAATCCTGGATCAACACTTTGGGGGAATAAATCAATCCAGTCACTACCATCCTATCTCTTCTTCTCCAAGACAGCCTTTATCAAACACCTCGCTGCAATCAAGATTCATCACAGTTACAAGTCCCTGATCAAGGGTGTCCCTACCTGCCTTCCCACCGAGCCCCCAAGAAAACAAGATTTGTTTGTTCTTGTTTGTTCTAGAAAACTGCCTGCCTGCAGAGATAGGATGTTCTCAGAACTCAGATCAATCCATTTCTCTGCTTAAACCCTCATGTGGACTCTCATTACTTACAGGATGAAATTTAAACTCCTTCCTGACCTTCAGGGCAGATACAAAGTGGCCCAGTCAC
>CM052798.1:22631823-22684987 GCA_028533885.1 Nasua narica | reverse complement strand
CCCCCCCCACCCCCGCACTGGCTGGGTTTTGGGGTGGGGGACTCAGGGAGCTGGAGACTAAGACAGGACCCACGGAGGAGTGACTACAGCATAAAGGAGCTTCGGGGGCATCTGCGAAGCTACAGTGTGATTCGTATTGTTCAAATTATCTTTAAAACTTTTCATTTGAATCTGTTTAATAAGAGAAGGCTTACCCTAAGGAAGAGGTATTTTTTTAATGTGACTTGGGAGCTGAATTGGAAAGAACGTTGCAACAAAGATATTAAAAAGGGGATTAAACCGAACCACCAGTGGCCCATCTCTGCAGGCTCCCACAACGTGCGACACAGCTCCCGAAACCATAAAATTAAATTAAAAAGGGGGACACGGGACATGGGACGTTAATCATGATTCATCTTCGCTTGGCTGCTCATGGCTTCTGGTGCTAAGCAGACACGGAAGGGCTACCCTGACTGGGTTCTGGTGTCTAGAAAGGAGCTCAGGCCTTGAAGCCTCAAGGGGCTCCTAGCTCTGCTCCGCCCCCTCCTAGCAGGAGGACTCTGGGCAAGTTGCCTAGGGTCTGAGCCTCCTCGGTTTCCTCATCTGTAAAATGGGAGTAAACCCGACCATCTACTGGGAAGGGTTGCTAAGACAATGAGATAAGCAGAAGATTAAAATCTGGAGCCCAGCATATATCAGATATACAAGAAAATGTTAGTTCCCCTCTCTGCAGCTCACACAGAAGGAAAAAAAAAAACCCTGCAATGTCTCGCCTTATTGCGATTCTGTCCTTGGGTCACTCCAGGCTTCCTCTGATGACTGTGACCGCTTGCTTGGATCCGGGCCACCTCTGGGCCTCACCCTCCTTGCAGTGTCATTTTTATGGTCCATCCATCATTCACTTCCTCATTCATTCACACACACTGCATAGCAGCCACCAAGTGCCAGGAACTCGGCTGGGCACCAGGAGACAAAGATGACTAAGACACAGTCCTTGCCCTTAAGGAGCCATGGTTCACTGGGGGAGGAGGGATTGTTGCCACAAGGCACTGTACAATATGTGCCTGATGATCAGAAATCCCGTGCCTGAGCCATAACAACAGACCCCCTGGGATGCTGTGTCCTCCCCTTTGGCCAACAGTCAACACGGGAGTTGAGCCTGAACCAATTTTTCCATTCCATCACCCTCATGCAAAGATCTCTACCTCACAGTCCTCAGAGGTCTCTCCCGATGATCGCTCCTGTTTCCTCTTATTAGATGATATGAATTATAGAAACCAACTGCTGTGTTCCCACTGTTTGCCCTGGCTGCCAAGCAACTCAGAGCAAAATGCTAGCCTTGGTTGAGTGGTTTCCGTTAACTGAGGTCTTCAGGTGTATAAGTTGCCTCCCCTCGTACCATTCTTGGTGACTTAAACCCTGTTATTTTATCCTTGATCAAAAACAATAATGGTAGGGCGCCTGGGTGGCTCAGTTGGTTAGGCGACTGCCTTCGGCTCAGGTCATGATCCCGGAGTGCCGGGATCGAGTCCCATATCGGACTCCCGGCTCTGCGGGAAGTCTGCTTCTCCCTCTGACCTTCTCCCCTCTCATTCTCAGTCTCTCTCTCTCTAATAAATAAATAAATAATCTTAAAAAAAAAAAAAACAATAATGGTAAAAAATAAACCAACAAACAAAAAACAATAATGGTGATGATGATGATGGAGAATAACTTAGAGTCCTTATCTTATGCCAGCTGCTGTGTGAGCTTTGCATGCATTCTTTCATTAACCTCCATAACAATCCTTTAAGGTGGTTGGTCACTACAACATTTTCCATTTTTCAGATGAGGAAAACGGGGCACAGAAATTCTGAGCAGCGTGGTTAGAGCAAGGAAGTGCGTCGGGATTCTAATCCACCCGCTCCCTTATTTTATCATTTCCTGAGCCACCTTGAAACTCTTAGGAAAAAGAGAAAGTATAATTATGTATTTAAATTAAAAGGAAGAACATGGAAAAGGGAGGAAGAAAAAAGATGTCGAATGGGTGAGGCATGAAACATTTGAGGGATGACACTTATTTAGGTTTTTAAGGATAGAGAAGATTTTGATAGGCAGAGATATGGAAAAAAGGCATTCCTAGCAGTGGAAAGCCAAAGCAAGGAGCTATGCACCTGCTGGTGGTACATCTCGGCTTACAAAGCATTTGGAGAAGAGCAGCAAGGATGCTCCTAGACATGTAGGGAGGGCCAACACAAAGACCCTTGTAGACCAGATCGAGGGGTTCAGAAGACAATGAAGGAGCCCTGAGAGATTCCTGAGCAGCCTTGCTGACATGCTTCAGGAATATGAAGCAGGTGAAGGGCAAAGCACATCTAGGAAGGAAAGGAACCAGACATAGCCAGATGAGATGTTCTGAAAACCGCAGAAAAGAGAGTGGCAGGGAGGCAAGGAGTCAAAGACCATCCTGAAGGCGAGAGGAAAGAAGGGTTGGGAAGCCTTAAACTTCTGTCTGCCATTTTGTGCACTAATTCCCCTTTCAACCAGGATGGGGGATGTCAATGGGACTGCGTCACAGAGACCCAGCCCCAGGAAGCGTAAGGAAGGGAGACACTTAGTGTCCAGGAGAAACGGATTCCAAATTGAGGGGGGCCCAGGGAGGGGGGCAGGGGGCGGGTCTCTGCCATTCACAAAATGTGAAGGGATATAAGGATGTGTTTTAAGCAAAAGAGCGCACAGCAGCTTTCCTAAGGTTCTGAAACGTTTGACCTCTTAGAAAGGAGAAAACTCTAGCCCAGAGCATCAGACTACAAAAGTCTTCGGAGCTGGCTTGTGCCCTAGGACACCCGTCTGCGTTTCCATGTGTGAGTCTTGCCCTAATCACGCCCATCACCAGGGTTCAAGCTTTTTACAAAAATAATAAAAATAAATAAAAGTGAGCATATCTCCCAAGCAACTTTTCCAGGAAAGAAGGATTCACTCAATTGTTCCAATAACCGTAGCACAAAAGATTGCTTTGTTGGGAGAGCAGCTCCAGTAAGGCTGCAGCTTGGGTTCCAAGTCCCAGGGGCCCTGCCAGCCTGGAGGACGGGTCTCGGTGGGCGCAAACGATGAGGATTTCCGAAAGCGAGCGCAGAACAGCCCTCTTCAGAAGGCTGTCCATCAGGAAATTGTTTCTGTTTTTCAAATACTTAAGTGCATTTCCTTTCTTTGTGTAGAGTTATCTTCCTCCTTAGGTCTCGCCCAGGGTAACTCCTGCCAAAGCCTTCTGACGCTGCTGCCCGAGTTCTGTCTAACTTGGGGACGTGGGAAGTTTCCCTAGTGCTGCCTGAGGGCCTGGAAGCCTCCAGAGGAGGTTGCTGCACCCAGCAAGCCCCAGGCCACCTCTCCACTCTCATTCACCCCCACGCGTACCATGCCAGCTCCGGGGAGCTGCCTGCCCTTCTGTGCTGCTGCAGAATGCTTTCTGTGGGCTCTTCTCTCTTCTCAGACGCAGCCCAGGAGACGCCACCGTGGATCCCCTTTGTAGTGACCATCCTGCCATCCTCTGCTCCCAAGGGGCCGTCTCTGTACCCTTCACCACGCGCACAGTGCAGGGGTCTTGTCTCTTGACCTTCCAAACCGTCTCTCACTGCCTTCTCCAGCAAGCTTTCCCCGAGCCCCAAGCCCGGCCTCTGTGTCCCCCTCAGTGTGCCCTCGCGGCACTGCGACTTCATCAGCACGGCAATGGTTAATATGTTGCCATCTGCCTTCCTCAAGACGCTGAAGGTCCGTGAAAGTCAGAGACTGTCCCCATCGTTCCCACCATTGTATTCGTTTGCATATTTATCAGGCATGCAGTAGGCGCACAATAAATACTGTTGAAAGCCGTTGCCGTATCGGGGTCCATCCCAGGCACTGGAGGGGGAGCTCTGTGAGAGAAGGGCTCCTGTCCTACTTATCTCTGTATGGTGGGACCCAGTGCAGGGTCTGGCACCCAGAAGGCAACTGTGAGCATTTGTTGGATGAGTCTGTAAACACGTGGGACCCAGCGCAGGGTCTGGCACCCAGAAGGCAACTGTGAGCGTTTGTTGGATGAGTCTGTAAACAAAGGCCTGAACAGAGGCCACATCCCAGTCAGAGCAACGGAGTCAACGGCAAACCCCAAACTCGATTCTGAAGCTGTGCAAAGGTCAGTGACAGGGGTGACGAGGGAACGCGGTCCTAGGCTATGAGTCTGGAGGTGGCTTGCCACAATGCTCTAAGCCCAAACTTAAGTCTACTTAAAAGATAGCTGAGTAAGATTCCAGAGTTTAATGAATACTGGACGCAATTAGTGATTTCTCCCCAAAAGCCCATTTCTCCCGTTTCTTCCCCCCTCTCAGGAAATGCCCCCCAGTCCAGCCGGTGGCTCAGGCGGAAAACCTCAGCAGAGCCTCGCTGTCTCTGTTGGTGTGCCCCAAACGTCAGCTGGCCTGCTGGCACCCTGCACGATCGCCTCTGACTCTCCCGTTTCTTCCGTCTCCACTGCAGTGGCTCGGACCCGGCCTCCACCGCCAAGGCTCCTCAGCCGGACCACAGGGGCATGTTCCAGAGGTCCTCCCACCTCCTCCCTCAGGCCCACACACCCTGTCCACGGGGCAGCTAGGGAGGTCTTTCAAAGCCAGTGAATCTGCTCATGCTACACTCCCTTCCCTCAAGCCTTCGCTCCTGTCCTGTCACACCGAGAATCCAATCCACACTCACTGTAGGGACTCCTCCAGGCTGCCTACACCTCGCCAGCCTGCCTCTGATATCACCTTGTCCCGTGTCCCATCATACCCCTGTCTCAGCCCCGAGGTCTGTACCTCAGTCCCTCTCTGTGCCTACTCCTACATCGGGGCCCTTCAGGGTCGCTCTCCCCTCTGCCTGGGCGCCCTTCCCTGGATTTCCCCTGACAGGCTCCTTCTTGGGATCCAGGTTTCAGATCACATGACCACGTCTCCCTGGAGAGCCCTTCCCTGACCACCCTCTACTGAAGGCTGCTTTCCCCTGACGCGGCTTTATTTCCATCAGAGCTCTCGTTGCGATCTGAAATTATCCGGTTGATTTTTATGTGTTTGGTTTCCTCCCCCTAGGACACTAGTCTTTTTCATGTTCCAAAACTATCACAAGTCTTTCATTTACTTGTTTTCTGTTTCTGTCCCCTACTTGACCGTAAGCTCCAAGGAGAGCCTTATCCAGGTCACAGCTCTATCCTGCTCGCTATTGTTAGCTACTCTTAACGCAGTGCCAGGCACATAGTTGAATCTTATTAAATATTTGCTGAATGAACAATTGAATGAATGAATGAACGAATTCCAAATGTGCCCACAAAATGAAGCTGGCTCACGGAGAAAAGTGAATGGGGTAATCACCATTACCATGAATACAGAATAGAAACAGAGAGGATCCAATTTGCACACACTGGATCAGACCAGGATTCCTGTACTCGGTTCCGGTTACTGCACTGCCGAGGGGACCCGCACACGTGAGGGGAAACTTAGAAAACCAGAGATGATCAGCTACAGAAACAAGAAATCCTAGGAAAACTATCGTTCGCCATCTTTTAATATCTAAAGGGCTATGGAGAGAATGAGGGGATTGATTAAGTTTGGAGCCCTAAATCCACTGATCTGAAGCCAGATCAATGGGTATGAGTTTGATAGATTCAATATAGGAAGAGAATGGTCTTTTGACAGCCAGCATTCGTAGCGAGGGAAGGGGCTGCCTTAGGAGGCAGTGAGCTTCTCCATCTAAGCAAGTGCACGAGTGGAAAACCACTTGGCAAGGACGTTGAGGAAGAGATTCAAACAGCAGAAGACGACCTCCAGTATCCCTTTCAGCCTTGAGATGTCTGGGGTTTTGTGATACACAGGGATTGAGCCAAGAAAAAAATTTCTGGCTAACAAGAGTTTGAGAATTCACTTATCTAGCCACCCTGATACCAGAAAATATCACCCAAACCAGGTCTACAAATGAAGCGATGGGAAGATTAGCTGAGGGGTATCTCCTGGGCTTGAAGCCATCCCAGAGACACACCGTAGAGCTCACTGGCTTTGAAATCCACTGTCTGTGTGACCATTCAGAACATGGGGCTGCCAAATATATATTTAAGATTTTATTTATTTATTTGACAGAGAGACAGTGAGAGAGGAAACACAAGCAGGGGGAGTAGGAGAGGGAGAAGCAGGCTTCCCGCCGAGCAGGGAGCCCAATGCAGGGCTCGATCCCAGGACCCTGGGATCATGACCTGAGCCGAAGGTAGACGCCCAACGACAGAGCCACCCAGGCGCCCCGGGGCTGTGAAATATTATAATGGTCCAGAAAGATGCTTCCATCTCCTGGGGAACATAGCCCACGCTATCTATCGCATGGTAGCTAAGATGAACGAGGGTTTGCTTTCTGAAATGCCACCACCTCCTAACCGTCGGGTCTCAGGCAGAGCAATGAACCCCTCCAACCTGTGACCTCGTCGTGAAAAGGGATTTCACTTAAAAGCCAGGGAGGGAGGACTCGAACCAAGAATGGCACAAGTATGGTAATTAACGAACCTCCGTGACAGACGCATATTCGCCATCCTATTCTATTTTATGCACGGGAACATCTGCATAATACAAAGTCAAAAAGAGGGGGGAGTTTAAAATAGTACCAGCCTCATGGAATAATTGCAGGGCTTAAAGAGATCATCATCATCATTATTATTACAAGGAATCTATACAAATCCTAGTCATTACCATTATTACCAGGAATGTTTAAATATCCCATTGAATCATCCCAACAGCCCTCTGAGGCGGCGGTAATCGCCTCCCCTTGGCAGATGAGGAAACTCAAGCTCGCAGAAGTTAAACAGATCCCGAGGCAGGTGCAGCGCGGCACGCGGTCTGAAGCCGGGGACCAGACTCCGCCATGGCAGCCGCCTTGATTGCAAGAAGAGCTTCTCGGGTTCTATTTGGTTGATGTCTACAGTGTTCTGACATCGGTTACTCATCTCCCTTCTCAGCAGCAAAACTATTGCTTTTTTGTTTGTTTTTCCCAAGTGCAGCGAATGGAAAACTCCAGGAAGCAACACCCCAAAACGCCAAAGAACCCTCTGGCTCAAGTGGAGATGGGGGTCCAGCAACCAGGCCCCTTGATTCTAGGATGGCTCCCTGAAGCATTTGTGGGTCTTTGAGCAGAGTATGAAAACCCCTGACTGAAGCCAGCAGCAGCAACAAGAAAAACCCCCTACACTCTGAAAATTCCATTAAAGGACAGCCTCCTTTGCATAATGCAGCTTTCAGGGGTGGGGGAGGGTCCTGGAGCCACCGCATGTGATCCTCCTTATCAACTCTGGGGCCGGCCAGGCAGGCCACATCATCCTCAATTCGCAGAGGAAAAACATCAAGGCCAAAGTTGCACCAGTTCACTTCTGGGCCAAGTGCAGACTGGACTAGACGTAGAGTCTGTCTCCATTAACTCAGTGCGACCTGGCAGAGAGGGTGCCATCTACTGGAAATTGCCACTGACCCTTGGTCCACAAAGTGGACAATCAGCTTCTTGGCCACTGAGAGCTGAGCACGGCCCCAAGGGCCCCCTGCCAAGGCCCTGTCCCAGAACAGATGGCAACGGGCAGGGGAGGGGGGCTCAGTGCCACGGGAGGGCTGGACAGCAGGATCTGAGGGTAGATGCGCCATTTCCAAACCAGCCATGTCATGCTGAGCACGGGGCAGGATAAGCAATCACAGCCAAAGGGCCTTCCACCCCCGTCTGCAGCCCGAGAGGGGGCAGCAGGTAGTGCACACCTGGGTAGCAATTCTGCTTTGCCTCTCCTCCTAGCTCTTTCACGGAAATCCCTGGAACCAGACACACTGGATAATTACCTACATGGTCCCCCTACTCTAGCATCTCTGAGCTGAACTGGAGCATGTGTTGGAACAGGCGATGCTTAATTATCACTTAGTCTTTAATTAGCACTTAATTATTAACACTTAATCCATCTGTAAAATGGGGACACTAATACCTGGCTCATAGGGACTCTGGGAGGAGTAATTAATGCTTGCAGCCCACTCTGAAGATGCCCAACAGTGAACAGGGGCTCGGCAGCGGCATCAATGGCCCTGGCGCTTTACGGGCTTTTCCTAACGAGCTCTCTCCTTCCTCTCCTTGTGAATATCCATCCCCAACAATATCTGCCCAACATGAAACTCTGTGTTTCCCAGACACAGGATTTCCCATCCAGGAAAAGGGCTATTTACAGCCATCTTCCCGCACTTTAATTTTCTATTGTGCCCTCTGAATATGTCAATGCCTTCCCAGTAAATATTTTGATGTGTGCTCTTGCAGCAGCTTCCGTGGAGGCTGAATGGGACAGCTGCTCCCTGTATTAGGGAATTCCAGATGTGGTTTAAAACCACCAGGCTCATCTGTGCCAATGCCTAGCCTTTGGGGATGGGAAAGGGAAAGTATCGTGGAGTATCCCTATCCCCAGGGAAAGCCATGGGCATCTGACTCTCAGCCCAGGCCAGTGTGTGTTTTCAAGGTCCTCAGATCTACATCTGGGTTGCCGACACGAAAGGAAAAGTGTTCCCTTAGTGGGCTGGTAAAGAGGCAGCAGAAATACAGCCCTGATCTGGCGATCCACCCAAGTAACTTCAGGACCCCAGTCACCTCCCCTATAAAGATTGGACAAAGGACCACGACAGGTGGAGAAAAAGCATACAGCCTTTAGAGCTTAGCCAGACTGAACGAGGGGCCAGAACATTCCCCCAGAAGGTTGGACCTCAGCTCCTCCTACCCCCCTTGATGCCAGCCACAGAGGGGGACACTCACTCTTCTTGGAAGCTGAGCCCGTTGTCTCTTGGAGTCCCAGCCACGGGTGTGGAGAGCTGTCCCTTCGAGGTCCTGGGCTGCAAGGCCTCGGGCAGGCCTTGAACTCTCTTCCAGATTTCATGGCAAGTCTTGTCTAAGCTGTCTTGGGGTGTGTCCTGGTGGATCCAGGTGTATCTGGGGAATGGGCCCAGGGCGGAGGGGCGCTTGGCCACCAGGGCCGAGGATGAAGGGAGCCCATTCCCACTGGCCATCCTCCTCCTCTCTTTCCGGAAGCCCCTTTGTCCACCCAGGGCTCGCAGACAGGGGGACCATGCGCCACCCCCCCTCATCCACCAGAAAGGGAGGTGAGGACGGGCAGAAGCAGGACAGTGCTGTCTGGCTGTCGCTGCAGCAAGGTGACTATGTTCAGAGGCCTTGGATTTGTGTGTGAGTGGGGGATGGGGGACAGCTTTCTTTTGGGGAGGGGGAGCTTATTTTGATTTGTTTTTACTTGCTCTTTCCTGACTTTTGCCCCCCTCCCCCTCTCCCTTAGAAGAAAATATTTGAAAGTCAACAAAAACCAGTAACTTAGTAACTGTGGAATCCCCCTGAGCTCAGGAACCAGGCGCCTGGGCGGGCAGAATGACATCTGGGAACAGCTGGAGGGGGAGGGCGGGCTCTCCCCACAGTCCCCGGCACTCCCCCCGTCGCGATGCGCCCGTGACACCTTGCGGCGCCTGCGGCGCAGCCCATTCTCAGCCGCCCAGCCGCGCGGTTGGGCACTGCGCTAGGCGCCGTGGGGGCGGGGGCCCGCCATCAAGTTCTCAGTCGGGCCTTCCCAGGGACCCCCGCGCACCCCGAGGGCCAACGGCCCGCCAAGCCCCGCCTAGCTCGGCCCCCTCCCCGCTTCCCGTCCCCCTCTCCAGCGCCGCTCTGCCTCGGCGGGGCAGGGAGACCCCCGGGAGTGCGGCCCCCCGTAGCCCGCCCCGGCGCTCCCAGCAGACACCTGCTGCGCCCCCGCACCGGGCTGCGCTCGGCCTGGGCCAGGGGCCCCACGCCTCCGCAGGGCTCTGTCTCGGCTGGCCGCGCAGGGCGTGGCGGCTTGGGCCGATTTGTGCCGGTGGCTCCCACACCCTCCCCGTCCAGCGCCGGAATTCCTCTGTGGGTTTCAAGCGCAACGGCTCGGTGCGCGGGCCGCCCTGGGTTCGGTGCCCAAGACGCCCCGGCGGGGTGGGGGTGGGGGCCTGAGGACCCCAGAGCACTTGCCCCAGTTGGAAGTCAAGGGCGCCGCGCCCCCGCCACTCCGTGCGGAACCTCAGGGCCTGCCAAAGACCCCTGGCTCGGAATCGCCTGATTTTACCCCAAACTGTCATTGTCTTGGGCGCTTACCTTGTGCCAAGCTCTGGGCTTTCTGTGTTATATTCAACGAACAAGTTCATGAAGTTAGTACCATTGTTTATTACCGTTCTGAGTTTGAGGAAACCCAGGCTCTGAGTCAGGAAGGGGTATGTCCAAGGCCCAGGGGGAAGAGGGGAGCTGTGAATCAAACCCAGCCCCCCACCCCCACACACGGGTCCTGATCCTGTGCTCTCAGACTTTGAGGTCCACCCGTCCCTCCTGAGCAGGGTGCAGCGAGTTCCCGGGGAGGAGGGTGGGCGCGTGGGAGTGGGGTCGGGGGCTCCGGTGCAGAGAGAAGGGCTAAGTTAGCAGTTTGCGGCCCAGGGGGCTCCCCCTTCACTGGATGGGCTTTGTTAAACTCGGAACTGACACAGCACCTTTGCCTGCCCACAGCAGTCCTCTTTCCTCCAGGGTTTCACCCAGAAAAGGGAGAGCCCAATGACTGGGGAGAAGAGCGGGAACAGACCAGAGCCGGGTCCAACCCGGACGCGGCCACCTCCAAGCTGTGGGACCCCAGCCACTTTTTAAACCTCTCTCATGCCCCTTCCTTCCTTCCTTCCTTCCTTCCTTCCTTCCTTCCTTCCTTCCTTCCTTCCTTCCTTCCTTCCTTCCTTCCTTCTTTCCTCCCTCCCTCCCTTCCTTCCTCTCCCTTCCTTCTTTCTTTCCTTCCCCAGGATTGCCTGAGGACCTCCAGGTGAGTTGCTGGGCACTGAGGAAGCAGGCAGGTGAGCAAGATAGCATGGTCCTTGCTCTCCTGAAGCCTATATTCTAGTGCAAGGAGACAGATCACAAACTAGCAAAGCAAATAAATAAGCACGAATTACGGATGAAATAAGGGCTCTGATGGGACAGGGGGAGGGGAATGGCGGCTGCATTAGAAGGATGTCCTGGTGGGCCTCTTTGAGGAGCTAAGGTCACACTGGAGATGAGACAGAGGAGGTGAAGGAATCCTTTTCTATAAAATGGTGTCGAAAAATTCTTAAGAAAACTACATTTCCGGCACACAGTAGGCACTCAATAAATATGTGTTGGAATGGATTAATGGTATATCATTTGTAATGAACCTGGCATACAGTAGGAGTCCAATACACAATTTGCTCTTTAGAGAAGGCCTGAGTTCCTGGAAATGTTGACTCTCAATTTGAAATCCGAGCTTCATTCCCCTTTGATTTTCATTATAAAATTGAAGATGTGCTCCTTTGGGGAAAATTCTGAGGACTTAGACTGAATAAAATTATAGTTAAGAATGTAGAAAACCTTTTAAGATAGTGTATTTAAAGGAGAAGTGATCATTTCTGATGAAATATTAATAGTTCTGAAAATGTCACTCAGTGTTTGTGCTGCTTGGCATTTGGTTGGCTAACACCTATGCTCAGAGCCGAACACCAACAACCCAGCACTGCCCAGGCCACAGGATTCTGGAAAGTTGGCCAGCTCACTAACTCCTGTTCTTTCTCCCCCCACAGTAGGAGACTGGGCAACAGGGGCTAAATTGGAAAGGACTGGGGGGGAAAAATGCAGCAGGGATACAGAATAAAGATAGGGGCATATTTCTTGGAGCACACAGCTGAGGTTTCTAGAACATTCTGCAAAAAAATGTAAGTGAAGTAATTCGAAATAGTATAAAGCTATGTCCAATATGCTAGCTGCTCAGCCACATGTGGCTATTTTAATTCTATTTTAATGTAAATTAAGTTAAAATTTTAGTTCCTTAGTTAGATCAGCCACATTTCAGGTGCTCCTTGTGGCTTGTGGCTACCATTTTGGACTGCACAGAGACTATTCTCATGGTCATGAAACACAGGGACTCTAGAACCAGACTACCTGGATTCAAATTCTGAGTTCATGTGTCCTGGCCTCGGGGTATTAGTTCTGTAGGGCTGCCCTAACAAAGTACCGTAGAATGGATGGCTGAAAAAATAGAAATTTATTTCTTTGCAGTTCTGGGGTCTAGAAGGTCAAGATCAGAGTGTCCGCTGGGTTGTTTCCTTCTGAGACCTCTCTCATTCGCTCATAGATGGCTTTCTTCTCCCTGTGTCTTCATATGGTGTTCCCTCTGTGTGTCTGTCCTCTTCGTATAAGGACATTCGTCATAACGGATTAGGACCCAACCAATGATCTCGTTTTACTTTAATCGCCCTTTAAAGGTTCCATCTCTACTTACAGTCATATTTTGAGGTACTTACTGGGGGTTAGGACTTCAGCATAGGAATTTGGAGGGACACCATTTAGCTCAGAACACTTGGTCTCATCTGTAAAATGGAATGATAATAAAGAACATCTGCTTTGTAGAACTGTTGTAGATGTACTATTACTAAGTAATTACTTAACACATGAGAGGTCCCTAGAATGCAGGGCACATAAGACATCCATAAAAGTGCTGTATGCTGTATTAGCTCCTTTGTTGATTACACTGAAATGTGGGCTACTGGAGTTTTTAAATAACAGCTTGTGTGCTATGTAGAGGGAGGGAGGACTCTAGCTGTACTTGGGCAATTAGTCTGTGAAGGAGGGACAGACCCAAATCATCTACTAAGCCGTTCTGGGCTTTGTTCATTTTTGAGCACCTGCCATGGGCCAAGATTGACAAGGCACAGGGTGAGGAGATGAATAGGACCAGGCCTGTCTTCGGCACCTCGAGCAGTGGGTTTGATCTGTTTGGACAAATTCTTAAATTACCAGTTACTGCCCTTACGACGCTGGGCAGACTGTTTAACCTCTGTATACCCCAGTTTGCTCATCTGGTGAAACAGGGATAATAAAATACCAACTTCACAGAGCTGTTTTGCGACAGCGGAGATAACGCGGGTGCGGAGTTAAGGACAGGGACCCAGTGAATGTTAGCTATTGGTATTTAGGATTCTGAGGTTCTTGCTTTTCTATTTGGAAGCAGGAAAGCCTCAGAGAGAAGCCGCTCTCCTTCCCTATTCCCCAGCTCCCAGTCACCTGGCTTCACGGCCAGGATGGAGCCCTCCTCCAGGTGGGTATAGCCAGCACTCTGTGAAGACCTTCACAGGCTGGAAAGCGGCTTCCTCTTGCAGGCCCTATCCCTCATCGAACATATTTGAAACACACCCACCTCTCACCACAAATATAACTTTTTGGCTGTAAAAGAAAAATTGAAAGGATTTTTGCCATTTTGCTTTTGAAAAATTTTGGCCACGAGTAATTTCTTTAGTTTACGGTCGTCTATGATCTCTTACCACGCTTGGTGCCTGCCTACCTGGGACGTCTTGCACAGGGAGGAAATTCCAACCTGCAGATTGTTGTTATCAAATGTAATGACATTCTTATGGCTGCTAAATTCAACCGTTAATGAAGTTGACATAACGTTACATTTTGCATTTAATTAAATATTTACTGATTTTAATGTTGCCATTTTCTACTTTGTGCTGTGGAGCTAATAAAAACATGTTGAGGCCTCAGACTTTCTTGTAGGCCCCCGAAAACCCATAGAGAAACCCCCTTCATTCCCAGGCCAGTGATGCGGTAATGGTTCAGGCTGCCCAGAGTTGGGGGGCGGGGCATGCATAGGGAGAGCCCTGGTAAATTTCCTGAGGGACAGACCATCAGAACTGGAGGAAAAGGAGGGTGCAGCCATGTGTCACAGGAACAGGCCTCCTGGATATTGTCCTAGCAACTGAAACAAGCCACAGAGCAGCCAGGCATTTCCAGGACTTTGAAAAGGACGCCAGAATGCTCTGGAAACAAACCTGTGACTCTGGCATCTCTCTCCCGGCAACATCATCGGCAATCCTCGCCATCACGCAGGGGATTTCACCTCTTATCCTTGCCCCCATTCCATGCCCACGTGTGAGGAGATTGTTAAGAGCTGAGGCTGTGGTAGCTGACGTACTTGCATTTGAATGCTTGCTCTGCTACTTACCGCTGATGGCTTTACGCATGCTTAACTTCTCTGGCATTTCGTCCTCTGCAAAGGGGTTAAAACAGCAGACAGGTACAGAGGGGGAGAGGTTCAGATAGGAGAATGCAAAGTTCTCAGCACAGATCCCTGATTATTGTTATTACCAGCTAGCAAAGTGAAAAGTGGTAGCTTATGAGATGGTCCATTTCAAGTTAGGGAAAAGGAAGGCTATAGTTGATGGAAGGAAAGAATAGACTTGGCAGTGGTGGCCCAGGAAGGTAGGAAAAAGTCAGAATGCATTTGGCCTTTCACTTCCTGCTATGGCTTCCCCACCAGACTCGTCGTGACAGGTGCCCTGAGAATTTCTGGAGAGGCTGTATGTGGCCTCCTTCTCAACCAGAAGCTTGGTGCTCTGCCCTTCCTTCTATAATTTCTGTGCCAGGATGTTGGTCACCAGTATGCATTCGTGGAAGATTTATGCTAGCTGACTGGTGAGATGATCTGAGGCAGCTTTCAGATTAAAAAGTAAAAATCACAGTATTGAAGAATAAAGCGAGAACTGACTTCACCTAAAGAAAACAAAGAGTTGCTGCTTTCAGGCACCCGAATTGGTCAGAACGCACAGAGGTAATAAGATAATAAAACTGGGTATCCCTATTTGTCAGCTAAAGTAAAAATGGAAACACGTCGGAAGGCAGAGTTTTTTTTTCTGACAGCATAAGATACACATCTTCATCTGTGGAGACAAAATGTTTCCTGGAAATAACCCCAAGCATGAATTTATCATGAGTCCTTGTATAAAGGACACTGAGTGACATAGTGGGCCATATATTCAATTCTGTTTTCATAAAGACAGAAATGCCATTAAGTTGGTCAGTTTCTCACATCAGGGTTCTCTGAAGACATAAAGCATAACATTAAATCATAACTCAGGGAAGGCATTTCTTTAAGGAACTCAGATAATGAAGTCTAGGGGAGACACCTTTGGGTCCATTCCATAAGCATTATGGAGCACCTAGGCAAGCATCCATCCATCCATCCATCCATCCATCCATCCGTCTGTCCTCCCAGCAGAGCTCTGCTGAATGTCCGCCGTGTACCAGGCACTCCAAGTGGCACTGGTGAAGACTGCTCGCAAGAGCTGACACCTGGACTGAGTTCTGAAGGACAAGCAGGAGGACGCCAGACACAGCATTCCAGGCAGAGGGAACAGCACGCACAAAGGCTCAAGGCAAGGGAGAGAGAAAGCAGGTCCATCTCAGGAGCACAAGGGGCTCCAAATGGCTAGAGCATGGGTGGGGGGGGGGGAGTGGGGAGACAGGGCTAGAGGGGCATGTAGGGGCAGGTTAGTGGAAGCCCCCGTAGGAAGAATCTAGCAGGGAGTTTGGATTTTACTCTGTAGGTCATGGGGAAGTGTCCTGGGAAGGTGAGGGAGCTGTGAAACCAGGGTAGTGCTTGCAAAATAACTGATGGCAAAGAGGGGGCTACACTGGTCGGGGCAAGAGCAGAACTGGGGTGCCTGGGATGTGGCTGTTGTAAGAAACTGGAAAGACCCTGAGACCTGGGGAATATGAAGGACGCAGAATTTAGATGACTTGGGGGTTGCCTGGATGACTTGGGGGCCCCAGGGAAAGGGTCCAGGATGAACCCCACAGCTTTCTGGCTCAGGAGCCCGTGGCCATGGAGACACCGAGCAGAGAGGTGGGGTGCAGGGACAGGTTAGAAGTGAGGGAGTCCAGGAGTGGGCAGGCTGGGGCCCGGTGTCCTGTGGGACATCCTGGACAAGATGCCAGACACCCTGCAGGCACTGGGGACCTAGAGGTTCAGGAGTTTGCTGCCAGAGGCAACTCTCAGGCCACCAGCAGGGGGGGACAGTGAGAAGCGGGATAATTACAGAGCCAGGAGAGTGCAGAAAGGAGATCCCCAGCCCCTCCCGCCCTTCTATCAGCACCCCGGACTCCACAAATGCTGCAGAAGCCTCAGGCTCTCTCCCTCCCAGCGCCTGCCCACACAGCTTGCTTCCAGGACCCCGTCGCCTCGCCCCCGCCTCTCTCCCTAGGCTGAGCCAGGAGCCCTCCTCCTTTCCACCTCCTGCGGTATTGAATCCTGCTTCGCCATTTATCTCCCTCCCCTACAAACTATCAACCCCCTGAGGGCAGGAACTACAGGCAAAGTCTTCTCCTTTGTTCGTTCCTCATTTGCTTCCTCAGTACCCAGCTGCGAGCAGATCAACATCTGAGACAGGGACAAATGAACGAGTGAGGAGTAATCCCGTGACTACAGGGAATGGTCCAGAAAAAACCATGGAGGGGAGCACAAGGGTACTGCCAGCCCCTGGGACACGCCCCAGTATTCCAGTGGCTCAATGCTGTGAAAGATCATTTCTCATACAAAGGTCTGATGCTGGTGTTTCTGGTCGGTGGTGATTTTCCTCCACACCGTGATTTGGGATCCAGGCTTCTCCCAGCTTGTGGCTCTGCCATCCCCAAGGGACCCAAAGGCTCTGTACCAGCCGGCGGATGGAGGAGGAAGGATGAGAGGATTCTATGGGATCAGCCTTGAAGTGGCACACACCACTTCTGCTTACATTTCTTTGACTGGGACCTTGTCTTGTGACTTTACCCTATTCCAAAGGGAACTGGGAAATGTAGCCACTTCTCAGAGACACTTGAGCACTTATCGACATCTCGGGCTGAGTAATTCGGGAGGGGGTGGAGGAGAGCACCCCTCTGGAGGGGGGTTGTAGGATATCTAGCAGCATCCCCAACCTCTACCCCCTAGAGGCCAGTAGCACCCTCCAGTTGTGGACATTGTCACATGTCCCCTGGGGGACAGTATTGCCCCTGCTGGAGAACAGTTGCTACATTCCACGGAAGGGGAGGCATCCAGCTGGCCAAGCTGCCAGGGAGCCCAGCAGGAGGCCGGGGGGGCCACATGGGACAGGTGCCACTTGAGCCGGGCAGCGGTTAGGATCATTTACTCCACCCGGTGAGAGAGGAGCTGGCGGGAGCAAAGGCACGGAGTCCTGACAGCATAGCTGACTGGATGGAGCTTCCAGGTGGAGATGATAGTCTAGCGAAGCCCCCATTCATGCATTATGGCCTTTGACAAGCCGGGGAGAAATCTGACCTCTCTTGCCGCCGATGGGAGTGCTGTCCTTCTTGTATCACAAACAGATTTTTCTACAAGAAATGTCAGAACTCACCCCCCACCCCACCCCCATTTGGTAGTCTTTGAGGAAGGGCTGACCAGGGGCCCTTCTCGCTTCTCCCTCCTGGCATCTGAGGCCCACAGCCTCACCACCCTTCATGCTGGGCTTTTTCTTCCTCAAACCCCTGTCACCTTTCCTCCTCAGAGAGCAGATCGCTGTCATGGCCACAGTGACAGCCTTGCTCTTGGGACAAACTGCTGTCTGATCCTGCTCGTGATTTACAATCCCCACCCTCCACTGAGACCCCAGACTCCTCCTTGGAGCCTTTGTCTTTGCTCTGTGGTCCTTCTCTGCCCTCCTGCTGACCGCCCCCTCACCACCGCACTTCTGTCCCCCCCCCCCCGCCTCCCATCCGTGGCTTCAGAAAGCTCCGCATTTTCTTCTTGGGTCAGAATGAAAATTGCAGGGCATCAAGTCTCCAGCCCCTCCTTGAATCAGGCTGAATTCTCCAGCGCATCAGGTCTTGTTTTCTTTCTAAAACGAACCCTGATCTTATCTAGATATTAGGCTTATCTTGGCGATTCACTATACTGCATTGGGCTTTTTTGCAACGTGATATTGTGGAGACATCTTGACCCCTGGCTGCCTACTGCTCTGGGGAGAAAGGAAGGGGCATGTAGGGGGCCAGCCCTGGAGGCTGGGCTGAGAGCCACCCCCTCCTAGGCTACGGGGGGGGGGGGGCGTTATCATCTCTTAGACTCCTGCCTCTCTCCCTTGCCCTGTGAACGTTCCCAAGGCTCCTGTCTCTGCCTGTACCCACATCTCTTCCAGCAAAGACTAGTGCAGTCACCTTCCAAGTGCATTCCCTTTTTTTGCCTCTTCCTTCCCATCTGTTCCCCACAGAGAAGTCAGAATACATGCTAGCTTGTGCCCCTTGGCTTCTACTTCTAGAAATACAAAATCCACCTCTCTGGGATTCCGAGCTGTCCACCTTTCCAGAGTATCTCCTGCTAAAGCCATCACACTATGCGCAGCGCTAACAGACCTCTCTTTAAATATGTATCCCTGCCATCATGCCTGTGCTTTCTTTCCTCCCTCCACCTGAAAAATCCCGGCTTCCTGTTATGGGTAGAATTGTGTCTCCTACCCCAGATTTGTATGTTGAAGTCCTAACGCCCAGTGTCTCCGAATGGGACTGTATTTGGAGACAGGGTTTTGAAGAGGGAATCAAGTTAAAATGAGTGTGGGTGGGCCCAAATCCAGTGACTAGTGTCCTTCTAAGAAGAGGCGATCAGGACTCAGACAGGTACGGGGGAGACAATGTGGAGGGACAGGGAGAAGGCCATCTACAAGTCAAGGAGAGGGGACTCAGAAGGAGCCAACCCTGTGGACACCTTGATCTCAGACTTCTAGCCTCCAGAACTATGAGAAAACGAATTTCTGTGCTTTAAGCTACACACGGTGTGGGACTTTATTATGGCAGCCCTCGCGAACTACCACAGCTCTTACTTCTCACTGCCTATGGCTGAACTCCAAACTCCTCACCATCCCCTAAGCCTCTGCATGATCTGGGTCCTAGGCTCCCCCCTCCTCCCTCATTTGCTGGGTGTCCCCTCTTGCTCACTTGATCCAGCCCTCCCCCCTTCCCCCCTGCCTCCTGCCCCTGTCCCTTTTCAGCCATGGCCTCTGTACCAAAACTTCCTTTCCCACCTCTTTACAGAGCTGTGCTGCTTAATTTAGATCCCACTTTCAAGGCCGCCACCTCCAAGAGGCCTGCCCAGACCACCTGTTTAAGTTACATTCCCCCCATAGTCTTTCTCAGAGCACCATGAACTTTTCCTTCGTCGTGTCCTTAATTAGTAACATCATATATATTTATCTATCACCTACTTTCACCAAGCCAGGGACTGTTCGCTTGGGTGGATATTCATTATCTAGAACACTGTCCATCGTGTAATGATGCCTACTAAATATTTGTTGAGTAAATCTTCATCTTGCCAAAATCTCTATCCAGGCCTCGGGGCTCAGCCAAAATCCTACTTCCCTTCTTAAATGAGGAGCCTTTCGTTCCCCCAAGTCCAAGACAAGCTCGGTCTTGATTTCTCTCCGTACTATGTCCCTTGTGGCACGGTGATCACCATCGTCCGACTGCAGGGGTTGGTTGTGGGGTGCCCACCTCTGCCCCTCACCCTCGCGAGCTGGCCTGCACACTGCGGATCTCGGCAGTGCCCACGGCACAGGCTGGCACACGGCCCAGAGCCCAGGGGGCCTCAGTAAATGTACGTGGACCCAAATAGATCAGAGAGAGGGATGAATGGTGGAGGAAGTAACTGGGCCATTTTCAGGGATGGAAAGTGCGCCCCTGCCCTCCACAGCCCCCAAAGAGAAGGTTGACAAACATTCCTATTGCCAGGATTGCCAGGCAAACCTCAGCTGTGGGTTGCGGCCACAGAGCAAAGTTCTGGGGCTGAGAAGGGGCTAGGGGCAGTCCACTGGCCTGGAGCCCCCAAATTATAGAGCAGCCCAGACGCTTCTGCCCAGCTGTGGGCTCCTGGGGAGGGCTGGGCATCTGCCAGCTCTTCTCTGGAGGAGAACCCAGCAGGCAGGAGAGGGGGAAGGCCCAAGCTTAGGAGCCAGGAGACCACCCCTGGGAAGGCCCCAGCCAACAGCCCCCCAAGGCTGCCATCCACTCAGGGCACAGCCAGTCCCTCCTCCTCCCCAGGGCTGGTGGGAAGGCCCTGGCCAGTCTTGGCTGGCTGAGCCCTCTTTCAGGGGCTGGGCCTGGACAATGGGAAGCGAAAAGCCCCCTCCCCGCCGCCCTCGGGACATAAAGCAGGCCTTTCACTGTGGAGTTCTGGCTGCTTCGGTTGGTTCTTGGCACCGGCAAGACGGCATCAGGAGGGGCAAGAAAGCAAGTGTGTTGGGGGTGGGGTTGGGTCGGTGATTCGGAGGATGCTCGCCTGTCCTGGGCCACCGGGCAGGCTCCCCAGCTGTGGGATGAGCTCATGCAGGGAAACCGGAACAACTTGGGGTGGTGTGGGGGATGGGCATCAAGGAAGCTGGGAGATCCTGGCTCTGGGGAGCAAGTTTTTCTTGGGGAGTAAGGATAAGCATCCACTCCTCAGGCCCTGCACATCACCCTCCCCATTCGAGATCTGCAATCCCGTAGTAGCCCTTTCCAGGCTCTTTCCCGGAAATTCCCAGGCCCCGCTGCCGACAGCCGGCCACTGGCCCGGGGACTCGCAGATACCGGAGCTCAGGCTTGGCCAAACCCCCAGCCAGAGCTCAGCCTCTCCTGTGCTTTAGGCAAAGGGGGTGGGGTGCCCAACGACTACCGTCTTTCCGGAAGGCGAGCCAGCGGGGACCTTCCCCACCCCCAGCTTTGCCCCTCCCGGTCCCCTCCGCCTCTCCCCCACCCCCGCCCCGCAGTAGCTGTTCCTTCTCGCCCAGAGTTTGGCGTAGACAGCGAAGGAGCCATCGTGACTGACGGAGGAGCCTAGGGAAGACGAGACAGACAGCGACCGACTGGGAGTGGGGGATGGGGTGGGGACCGACGCTGAGCCTTTGGGGGCAGGCGGCAGCAGCGACGGGGGAGAGGTGGGGAGCAGCTCACGCCACTGGGAGAAACTCGCCCGTTTGGGGGCCGAGGCTGGGAGGGGGAGGGGAGAAGAAGCAGGGTCCGGCTATTTAATTTTGAGGATAAATCGTACAAGTAACTCTTGCATCGTCCTTCCACCAACCTCACCTGCCCCACGCACCTCCCAACCCCCCACCCCTCCACCCAAGCACATACATGCACTCCTCCCTCCATCCTGATTTTGTCTTAGGGTAGGAGTAGGACCGCACCTAGCCAAATAACCCGTCGCCCCCGCCCCCCGCCCAATTCTTAACCCTGGGTGTGAGCTCACACACCCTCCTCCTGGGATGGGGTAGGAGGCTACTGCCACCGGCCCGACAACCCAGAATGCAAGTTCAAAGCCACCACCCATGATCAGCTCGTAAGAGCCCTGACTTGGGGAACCGCGTCCTTCTTTGGTTACCTTTTCCCAGACAGTATTCCAATTTCCAAACGTGGAAGGGTCGTGTGTGTGTGTGCGCGCGCGTGTGTCGGTAGCACTGTGTGTATGTGTGCGCGTGTGTGTATGGGGGGGTGTATTAATGGGCGATCTTATAAATGGAAACGAGAGGACTGAACTTAAAAGAAACTGGTCAATTGTAAAACAAACAGGAATAAACAACCCTTTAGATGTAATTTGTGGTTTATCTGGAGGTGGAGGTGGCGCTGAAGAGAAACCCCCACCCTCCAATATTTTTTCCTTTGCTACGCCTCCACCCCCAGCATTTGGAGCGGCGGAGAAGCGGCTCCGGAGTGATTAATCCGGGGATAATTCACCCCCCCGCCCCCCGGCGCGAACCCCGCGAAGCGGGATTGGAGCGAGTCATTTCCGAGAGCGCAGCGCGCCTCTCCCCGGCCGGGCGGACACTTGGTTCATTCCAGCCGCAGAAGCTCAGGGCTCCCGCGTACCGGGATTTTTTTCCGAGCAGAAAAAAGCTCCAGAGCTCTCCTGACCTCCTTTCTCCTCGGCGGCGAGCGGAGCCTCTCCCTCGGCGCTGCCGGCCGCGCCATGCCGCGCTCGCGGGGACGGGAGCAGGGGCGCTGCGGCTGCCCCGCGGGGAGGGCTCGCGGCGAAGCCGGGATTTCGGCGCTCGTGCCGGGCGCCGGGAGCCGCTGGGGCCGCCCGCCGCCGCAGCCGACGCCGCCGCCGCTGCTGCTGCTGCTGGGCTGGGGGCTGCTCAGCGCCTCGGCCGCCGCGGGTAAGTCCGGCCGCGCGGAGAGCCGCGGCCGCCGCGCGCCCCACCCGAGCCCCGCGCCCACCCCTCCCCAGCAGGGTCCCTGTCCCTTTCCCCGCGCTCTCCCTTAACCTTCCCCACTTCCAGTCGCCCACCCTCCTGCTCAGCCTCGCTTCAGTCGATCCCCCATCCTCCTCCCACCGTCAGCCGCGTCCTCACCTCCACCCTCACCCTCATTGCTACCCTCAACCCCAGCCGCAACTTGGCCGGTTCCGGCCGGCGTGGGGAGCCGGGGAGACAGACGTACCCGCCCGGGGCTGAGGGGCAGCCGGACCGTGGTTTCAGTTGCTCCAGCCTCCCAGCCCCCCAGGTGCTAGGCTTTCCGCCGATAAACTTTCCTGGAGCCCTACCCCCACCGCCGCCTCCCGATTCCGGTTGGCACACGAGTCCTGGGGGCTGGAGAGGAATGGCGCGCCCCCTCCCCGTTTCCGCGTCTGCAGGGTCTGCCCTTCCTGCCCCCGCCCATTTTCTCGTGAATGAAGCCCGCGCCCCAGTCAGAGCTGTCTTGAGACTGTGGCCACCACCCCCTCCCCAACTGTCCCCCTCCCCCCGGCGCTCGGGGCTAGAACGGGGGGGTCAGGTGGGCGCGCGCCCAGGGCCAGGGTCCCGCGCATGCCTTGCGGGAAGATTCAGGTGGGGGCTGGAGGGTGCTGAGCCACAGTGAGGCGGGGGCGGGGGTTGTGCCCGGGGGCGGGGGAGGGAGTGTCGCCGCCAGGTTCCGCGCCGCCACATTCCCCTCGGTTCCCACTCCGCGCCAAAGTGCCCTTTCCCGCGCCCTGCTGCAGCCGAGCGGCGGGGCTGCGGCTGCGGCGGCGCGGGCGGCAGGACCTGCTCCCAGCGACTGAGTCAGGGAGGGGGGTAGTCCTGGCGGGTGCGACGAGTCCCGGAACTTCGCGGGTATCTGGCTGCAGCTTGCGGTCCAGGAAGGCACGCGGACCTTCGGGAGAACCCAGTCCCCAGTGGGGACCAGTGGCCCCGACTGGTGCCTTTCCACTTTATCTCTTGCACTCCTGTGAGGCTCAGCGCTAGCCACAGCCTAGAAAGTTCCGTGTGCCCGGGTGGGGACGGGTCCGATGGGCGATGCCTGGGGCTGCATTTTCATTAGCTGGGAGGCCGACAGTCCCTGGGGGAGAAAACCCTTAACACCTGCTGCCTAGGCCAGGACTCAGGCACCTCTGGCCTGGATACGTAGGGTTGTTTGTTTGTTTGTTTGTTTGTTTTAAACCACCGATTGAACCTCTGAAGGCTTGGCCTCCGCTACTCCAGCATCCCGGTGCTCCCTTCTTGGAAAGTGCTCCCCTTCCCTGGCCAGCTTTGTGACCCGCTCTGGGCTCCAGCCTCTTGTGAACCCATTCCTGCAGACGGTCCCAGCCCTTTACCCGGGAATGTTAGGGTTGCTGTTCTGGGAAGGCACCCCGAGCTAGCCTCGGCTTCTCATCCCGACTTGACAGGACTTTCTTGGTTCTCCTGGGAGTCATAGCCGCCGACACCCAGAGGGGGGCGCCCGCGGCGCGCTCGCCTAGGAGCTCTGGCCTAGCGCACACCCACACCCACGGGGTGGCTGCGTTTGTACCCACGACGCCGCTGGTCCCCCAGACTTGCCACATGCGCGGTGGGGGAACCGCTGCTCCGGACTGGGACTGTCAGGGGCCTCCGACGTTTGTCCAGGTGTGGCTTCGCAGACTTAGATTCGCCCTGAGGCCACGGAACTGTTTTTCTGGCTAGATTTGTCCCTGCCCCTGGGGAAAGAAAAAGGCCTTCTCACCGGAGCGTGCACCGTGCCGGGCGGGGCGGGAATCCTGCCTCCGAGGGCCAGAGCCACTGGCTCCCAGCTCTGTGGTCGGTAGAGCAGTTGGCATTGGCGGTGGTGGCGGTTTGCGCGGTGAATGGCTTGGGGGAGGAGGCATTTGCTCTCCGGCCAGTGGCTCTGCCTTCCAGGGCTTCCAGTACATTTCTTTCTAAGCCTTTCCCGCATTTAGATGTGCTGTTTGGCCTTGCCAGCAGCAGAGGATTGGAAATGGACTTGGTGACGGATGATCGTCGGGTTTGGCAGTTTCGAGGGGGAAGAACATTCATTTTGTGTTCTCTTTATACTGTTGACTTTGAAAGACGCTCAGGACTGAACTGTCTCCCTTCCTTGGACCCTGAGGACTGAATACAATGACTATAAGGATTTGAGAGGAGGGAGCCTCCTCTGTCACCTTTACCTTAGACCCTCAACCCTTCCAGCGGGGCCCTGTCTCACAGCACCCCCCTTCTCTGGCCCCCACAGAGACCTCCCATCACTTACCTTCTCTGCTAACTGTGGCTCAGTGTGTCTCCCTTCCTCCCTGCCCCTTTGGCCTGTGAACAGCTTACTCTATAATCTAAAACAAGCTAACCAGACCTCTTGCCTCTGTCGACCTGTTAGCTACCAGCCCATCTCTGTGCCTTTACAAGTGTCTTCAAAGGGGTCTTCAACTCACTTTCTTGGCTACTGTTCACTCTCTGCAGTCCGCCTTCTGTTCCCAGGATTGGAACTCTCCAGGAAGGATCTCCAAGGACCACCCCGATTGTCACGTCCATCGTGTTGTGTTTTCACTCTGTGTTTGTCTTCCTTTACCTCTCTGTGGCTTTGAACACTTTGGGTTACTCCTTTTTAAAAATTGCTTCCTTGGGCTTCTGGGATACTGTGCTCTGCAGATTTCTCTTCTACCTCTCGGCTCTTCCCAGTCTCTGGTAGTAGTACTCCTTCCCCTCCTGTAAGCGTTTCCTGCAGCCTTCTATTCCTTGTGCCTTGCCTCACTTCCTCTCCCCACTTTGTGGGTGAGCTCATCCGGGCCCGGCCCTTCCACCACCACCTGCTTTCAGACAGATGTCTCCTGCCGAGACGTTTCTCCTGACATATCTTTTGGCATCCTAGCCCTTGGAAACTCTGGGTCCAGACAGCCCATATATCCAGCTGACTCTTGGATAGCTTCACCTAGATGTTTCCCTTCTAAAGCAAACTCATTAGCTCTTTTCCTGAACCTCCAGGATTCCCTGTGTAGGCTGGTGGTCCTTCCCAGTTACCCAGCAGAGAAACCTAATGTCATCTTCAACTCCTTCCCTATCAGGTGGCCATCAAGTGCCTACCTTCAACTGTTTCTAAACCTAGCTACTTTTCTCTGGATTCAGAGGCTCTGAGCATTGACGAGGCTGTTGTGCCTCCTATATGCTTACTAAGTAATTCAAAATAAAAGCAATATCGAACTGTAAGTATAAGGAATTCTGATTTTTCCCATGCTAACCACTTCATTGCCTTAAAAAAAAATCAAATACCAAATTATTATTATTATTTTTTAATTCTCCTGCTTTGCTTATTCCCTAAGTGCTTGTTTTCAGAGGTGCTTTGCAGACTGGAGCGCTGACCATACCCTGTGTTTGATTATAGTACTAGTCGAATTGTCTTCAAAGTATTTATTTATTTGTCTCACATATTGAACTGTGAGCTTCCTGAAAACAGGGACAGTACTTTATTTCTCTTGGTATCCCTGGCTCCCAGCTCAGGACCTAGCATAGAATTAGTGCCTGATAAATGGTTGTTAAATCAGCGGATGGTTTTGAAATTTTTTCCCCCCTCGGACAGTTTTCTAGGGACTGATAAGGCTAAATCAAGAGTTTTAGCAGCCAGGACAGCCAGAGATGACGAAGACGCCCGGTCCCCTGTTGCTTTCCTCCCTGGAACTAATTGTCACAGATTGGTAAGATAGTTCCTTAGATTTCAGAACTGATGCACAAGCCCTTAGGTAGCATTGCCCCCCCCCCCCCCAAAGGAAAGATATTCCACGACTCAGTCACCACTGTATGGACTTGAATTTTCATTTGCCATTGAGCTGCAAGTGTTTGGTTCTCAAGAAAGAAGCAGACTGTCGCGGATAACGTCCACCATGTCTCTGGCTGGCGGGAGTGTGGCTTTGTTGAAGGGGAGGCTGGGAGCGTGTGCAAAGGGACTGGAGAACCAGATGGCGGGCTCTTTGGCTGCAGGGTTTGGGTTGGTCCAGAAGAGTCCAGCAGGTGGCTTGGGCAGCACCACCTTGACGCAGGTGTGTGACCTGCCCCTGCCTCACCATCATTTTTATGCCAGCAGGACTAAGGGCCTCTGATTGCCCCCCCAGAGCCAGCCGGCCCTTGTAGAGAGCTGGTCGACCTCGCCAAGGCTCAGGGTCCCCTCTTGGAAAAGGGGCACGTCAGTCCTACGTAGTGGGAGGCACTAGGAATGGGAGATGCGCCAGACCCAGCACGTACCTACCTCGTCCAGAGTGCCCAGTTATTGCACGCTGGGGCCAAAGCGGGAACCCCGAGGACAGAAGACTCAGCGCGGAAGTGTGCGAGGCCTCAGCGTGCCCAGGGAAACAACACTAGTGGCTGGTGGTCCCTGAGTCCCCATCGTGAGCAGGCCCCATCCCAAGCACTTGGTCAGATGAGCTCAAGCTCACAGCTACCTGGTGAGGCGGGCAGTCTTGCTATCCCCATTTTGTATGGCAAGACATAGGTTCAGAGAACTACGTAACTTAGCCACACAACAAGTCAGTGGCCAACCCAGCTTGCCCAACCCCAGATCCTTTACTCAGAACCGCAGTGTTGTCCGGCTTCTAAGGGGGCCCGGCTGGTGCCATGCCCGTGGAGTCCTTCTGCCCAGGCTGCCTGCCTGCCTGCCTCCGCCCTGCTCTTCCCCCCGGGCTGCTTCCCCCCAAGGGCTGCTGTGCTGCCGTTGGCACTTGAGGCTTGGACCCCTGGCTTCCAGCCCCTCAAGCAGCCACAGTCCGTCCGTCTCCGCCACAGCCCCCGTGACTGCACAGGCACGGGGGCTGCGGTGGAGACGGACGGACCGTGGCTGCTGGTCCCAAACACCCATCTTGACTGAGGCTCTCAGCCCCCAAGCCCCCCGTTGTAGAGCGCAGCAGGACCTATTGGAATGTCTTGGTTAGTGAGGTGGTACCTGTGCGTATTCCCTAGAGGCCCACGCACCCCGCCAGGCTGGCGTAGCCCAGCCCCCAGCCCCCCGCAGACACCCAAAGAGCACCTTCCAGAGGATGAGAGGCAGGTTCTCTGGAACCCAAGGCCTCCTTGCCCTCACACTGCCCCCTTGGACATCCCCAAGGAAAGGGGTTTGGAGGAGTGGGAAGGGGTGAAGAGGTGCCCCCAAGTGGGAGGCGGCCCAAGCCCTTCTGGGGAGCCCCCAGGTAGTAGCTTTCCTTTCTGGAGTCCGGCTAAACGAGTGTAGACAGTACTACCCACTTCGCATAACAATCTAGGCACTCTATCATCTTTGAAGAGGCTAAGGCTCACAAATCAAGCCAAGGTCACAGAGCAGATAGGTAAAGGAGGCAGGATCAGCCCTGAGGGTCACCTGACTCCAGGACCCGCTCTCTTAATTCCTGGAAAGCAATTATCACGGTGCCAGACACCCTGTTAGCATCCAGTGCCTGCTAGACGCCACCACTGCCACCACCGCCCCCTGCTAGTGCAGCTGCTACTGTCTAGTCTCCTCAGGCCTCAGGCACCAGCCTCGAAGAATTGGGAGGGAAACAGGTCTAACCCCGCACTCCTCTGATGTGTTGCTAGATGCATTGCAAGAATCTTTCCCCTTTGTTCCTCTCGCTGAAAGGACACCCCTAAGAACCTGGCCAGCTCACCCAACGCCTTCAACCCTGGGCCCTCCTCCTCCTAGAAGGCTGATAGAGGAGGGTCCTCTAGCTCCTTCTAGAAGCTGGACAATGCTGCTGATACTGTGCTGGGGTTTTGCTCCTTGAGGGCGGGAGATGACCTCCCAACCTCCCCTCTCGGCCTGCTGCCGAGATTTTCCATAACAGAGGTACATCTGGGTGAACCCGAAACTGGAGGATTATTTCAGAGTCCTCTACCTCACAGAGACACTGTGTCTTTGTGGCTTCACTGACTTTGAACAGAACTTGGCTCTCCCTTGGACCCACAGAAGGCAAAAAGGGTAGGCTATGCAATGTGGGGTTTTCTCAACTTGAAAATGATAATGAGGTTCTTAGAGCTCTCTCTTGGCTCCTGTAAGTTAAGAGAGACAAAGGAAACTCAATTTGTTTTCTTTCTGGACTCCCAAGAGCCCAGTTCCCTGGATTATCTTTTCGTACCTCTTCTTTCAAGATGTGATTCTGTCTTTTTTTTCCTCCTCTCCCACCCAAATACACATTTAACTGTTAGATGTTTGGGGGAGGGTGAGCTACATGATTTTCTCATGTAGCTTCGTGTAACGTGACAAAAGGTCTCGCCTCTGTATAAGATCATCGATTAGAGCTTTGACAAAGCAGGGCATGGGAGGGGAGGGAACGTAACGGAATATCGTGGCTTGGAATTGGAGAAATAGGATAATTCGAGATGGACTGAGATCAAGTAGGAAGGAGTGAGTTGGGGTAGGATCAAGAGCCACTGGGAGGTGTTGGGATGGGATCGATAGAATGAATTGGGGTGGATTGGGATGGGTGGTGGAATGGGAAACACTAGGGTTGAGTGAACTACGATGGCTTGGGGTCGTATTAAGAGGGTGGGAGGTAGCACAATCAGGGGATTGATGGTACCGTACTGGGTAGGGTAGGAATGGTTAGAATGGATCGGGGTGGGATGGGACAGATTGGGATATGGTGGAGGGGAGGTGAATGTGTCCTGGTGGGATGGGCTGAGATGGGGATGAGTCAGGCTGTATTGGGACAGCTTGAACTGGGTGGTTGGGATGGGATACTGGGAGATGTGAGGTTTATAGGCAATCGAGTGGGCACCATAAGGAAATGGAAATGAGCGAGGGCACCAGAAACAACCTGCTTCCCATGATTTTAGCATCTTCTTCTTCTTCCCCAGAGCTCCTCAGGTTTTTATTTACCAGAATTGTGAAATCTCCAGCAGATGGAAAGTCCCCGTCAGCCCTTGCTTCCGCTCTGGCATGCATCCTAAAATGCTGGAGGCTCCAATCTCTTGCTGTCAGAGGTCATTCTTCAGGGAGCAATTGGGAGTCCTCTGTGGCCACCGCCACGAGTTCTGTCAGAGAGCTATGCCAGAAACATGACAGGAACGCCCCGTGTAGCCCAGTGCCAGATAAGGGCACCGTGTCCTCCCTAAACTAGTGGGGTGCCCGCACCCACAGCAAGCCATCTGCCCGGTTGTGGAGGGGTTCACTTCAGTGGCACTCCCCTTTTGGGGAGTCTCCCCACTGGAAACTGCCTTTGTTTTCTGTCTATTCTTTTCTTTAAAATGTCAGAACGTTTCTAAACTGAACTGATGTCCATCCTATCCTTGAAAGTCATCATTATAAGGAACTTTTATGATGCCAGGAATAAGGACTATATGGTTCAATTACTGACAGCACCAAGATAACTCTTAGGAATTTATCTGAGAATCTCCCGTGTGGCCTGGAGCAGGACATAAGGGCCGGTATCGAGGCCCAAATAGCCTTCCTCACTGCCAGTTTCTAATTTATACTCAATTAAGTGCAATTATAATCCCCAAACCTCAAAAAAAAAAAAAAAGCGTGTCCATCTTCTGAGTTTTCAAATCGGAAATCGCCTAAGTTCCATTATGAAGTAGGAACATCTATTTATTGAATGGGAGCGAACTAGTGTGACGGTTTCAAGTTTAAAGGGAGAGAGCAGAGACTTTGAAATTTAGATCATCTGAGAGACGCGACCATGGAGAAAATGCCCTGGAGAGAATGCCCAGGCGGTTCGTTCGGGCTCTTCCAGGAGGAGCAGGTGTGGGAGGTGGACTCAGCCCGGGGAGGGAGCTTGGTGCCCTGGTGGCCGCCTTTCTCTCCGCCTACCACTTGCTGACCCTCATTGCCTCCTCCCTCGCTGTTTCCGGGGAGGGGTTTGAGTATGGAGAGAGGCGGAGAGACTGAGTGAGACTTGCGTGGGCTTCTGGCACGTTCCTTGGCAAGAAGAAGGAGGTGAGAGCATGCTGATTCATTTTCAATCCCCTTGAAAGAGTTCCTAGCATGAAAACAGCCACTTCCGGGATGGAGTGCCCTCCTCCTGGGGACCTGTGTGGCCCTGCCATCCCAGCCCTTGTCCTCTGGGTAGCTCCAGAAGGGCTGACCCAGGGCAGAGCCATGGCTGGGAGGGAGGTAGTCTCATGTGTTTGATATCTGTCTTGAAATTTGGCATGAGGGTCAGGAAACTGGTACTCCGGCCTCCGTCGTGCCTCCCCGACGTCGGTGAACATGACTTCATCCTCGCCGGCCTCTATTTCCTCACCTGGAGAATGAGGATAATATTACTCGTTGTGTCCATGTCATGCTGGACTGGGAAGCTCTTTAATGAACCAAACAAAAAGGATCTGGAGATATGACAATAGGCCACTAGCCTAAGCCCCATCCAGTGGGCGATCCCACCCGGTGGCCAGGCTGGCTTGGCTTGGCTTTCCAGGGATGTGGAGCCCCCTCCTTCTACAGACCACCTGCTTCACAGGGTAGCGAGTGAAGAAGGGCAGACTTGCTAGGCTTCCTGGCCCTGATCCATTCTGAGCTCTCCGACGCCTGTGTGGCTGATCAGGGGACCTTGGAGCAGAGGGGACAAGCACTTGCCCGTCAGATGCAGGGCTCAGCCTCCTCCGTGCCCACCCACCCGCCCTGGGGCAGCCCCACTGTGCATTCCGCGGGTGAGGGGTGATTGCCCAGGTGCCTCGTTCACTAACACATTCATCCAGGGGACAAGCTCTGCACTGAGGCCTTGTAACTCGAGCAAGATGAACATTCCTTAAGTTCCAGGGCCGCCCGGACTCACATCTCCTATGACATTGTGTTCCCAGGAACGTGGAAAGAGGAAAATGTTACGGAGATAGTTTTCCTGAGTCACGTGGAAGACACAGGTGTTTTTTATTTTGTACCTTTTTTGTTTGTTTTGAGCTCAGGTGCATAACATTGAATTCATCCCACCCTCAGACCCTAAATGCTTTAAGATCATCTGTCGATACAAGGTTCCTCTCTTGTTTTATTTTTAAATGTTTTCCTCCCTTTATCTTCAATCCCAAGGCATGGCTGCATTCCTCCATCTGTACCCACTCTGATACATTTGATAGATGTCTTGAAGTAGGCGTGCATCCTTGTCATATACGTACGGTTGTTTTGTGTGTGATATGTTTTTAATTTACATGGATAAAAGTGAGCTACGCATTTCATGCAATTTCTTATTTTACCCAACGCTATATTTTAAAGATCTAGCCCCACCCCTTTGTTTGTCTGGTTTGTGGTTTCTAACTGCCGTGTTACATTGTGAGCTGTGTATCACATTCCGTGTATGCCTTCCGCACGCACGAGGATAGGCCCCTGGCTTGGCTGTAGCTCCCGGCCACACATGAAATTCCGAAGAACATCCTCATTCATGCTCTCCTGGAACCCTCTGTGAGAATAACTGGGTGTTATATACATGGGGAATTGGGATTCTTGAGTTAATATGTTAATTTTCTATGTTCTGCTGGAGTGTTTTCCAGAAAGGCTCAGCGAGGGCCCATTTCCATGAAGATTGCACAAGAGTTTCTGTCTCCCCATATCATCACCAATACCTGATATTATCCACCTTTCTAATTTTTGCTGTTCTGATGAATTTAAAGTGCCATCTCATTGTTTTAATTGGCATTTCTCCGATTACCAGTACGTTCAGATACCTCCCATGTGCTTGTTAGTGGTTTGAACTTCTCTTTTTGCGAATTGTCTATTCATGTTCTTTGCCTGCTTTTCAACTGGATTTCCTGTCTAATTTTGGAAAATTTTCAGTTGATTTGCAGAAGCTCTTTCTGGCAACCAGGTATTACCCTCTGTCAATATTAGAGGTTACACATAACTTCACCCGATCTTTCATCTGCCTTTTTGGTTTATGGCATTTTTCTTGGGACAGAAACACTTCATTTTATGTGGTCAGATCGATCAGTGTTCTATGAAAGGCAGAAGTTGAGACATGTGGGCGGCTGGGGAGCTAGGGGCAGGGCAGGCTCCCAGGCCCGCCCGGCTCTCCCCTCTCGCAGGACTGGCTCTCTGTATGGAGGGCTTTGAGGATTTCCAGAGACTTCCGATCCACACGGGTGGGGCTCCTAAATCTTACAAAAGGTCTCTCTTCTGGCTCAAGGCCCTGTGTTTTCTGAAGTTGCCAGCTAAAGTAGAAATTAATGACTTGATGTGTGCCACACTTAGAGAACGTGAGGGAATGCTCAGTCCTTCAGCAGGGCATTTAGGGGGGAGGGTCTGTGCTGTGCCTGAGCTCTCAGATGCACTGGGGACATAGACAAGTTTGACACACGTGTTCATGGCCGCCTGATTCACAGTTTCCAAAAGGTGGAAGCAACCGAAGTGTCCCCCAGCCGATGAGTGGCTAAACCAGATGTGGTCTGTACCTACAGGGGGGGAATACTGTTCAACCTTGAAAAGGAAGGAAATTGTACAGGCTACAACCTAGAGGATGCCTGGAGACATTCAGTCTGCTAAGTGAAAAAAGCCAGTCACAAAAGGACCAATCCTGTATGATTCTGCCTGGATGAGGAACCCTGTGTAGTCCAATCCCTAGGGACCTAAAGTAGAAGGGGGGGTGGGGGTGGGGTAGGGCAGGGGGAGAGGGGAACAGAGAGTTAGTGTTTAGTGAGTGCAGAGTTTCAGTTTTGCAAGACGAGAAGAGTTCTGGAGACGAGTGTGGGGATGGTTGCAGAAGGACGCGGATGTATTCAACACCACTGAACTTAGCCCTCAAAATGGTTAACGGTAAATGGATGTTACGTGAAAATTTGCCATAATTAGAAAAACAGACTCAGGGGGTCTGGGAAGGCTCGCGGAGCAAGGGGGGCTCTGGCTGAGGCGTGCAGGAGAGGTAGCAAAGAGCCGATGAAGAGCGGCCCTCCGGGGAGGTGTGCCCCCATAGAAACGCACCCTCACAAGCCCTTGGTCCGTGGGAGCAAGATGTGCGGAGGATCCAGAAGTTCCGCGTGACCCGCGGCTGTGCTAACACAGGAAGCTCAAGGAGGAACTTGCGGGTCGGAGCTGGGGTGCGGTCCGGCGGGCTGGGTTGGGGGGCGCAGGCCTCTGCAGGGAGGAGGTGTCGGTGAGGCGCGGGCACTGCGAGCGCCTGGGGAGAGGGGGCCGGCAGGGGGTGCAGGGATCCTTTCCCTTCTGTGTGTCCCCCACCCCGCTCCCGCCTTCCCAGAGGGCGTAAGCGTCCGACAGAAGTACTGAGAGTCCGCGAACCCCACTCCATAAATTGCGGGCTGTAAATCACCAAGCCGTTAATCCTCCCTCTGTGAGAATAGCACCACACTTTCCTCCCCAAAGAATAAAAATAGGAAATGTACCTACTCAGGGATGACTCAGCAGACCGTCTGGCAGGGGGACCCGTCTTCCCGTCCAGTCACATGTGCCCCTCACCATTTCACTCCTTGGCCTCCTTCTCTTCCATCTCTGTGGCCTGTCTCCTTCTCCTTTCCTTTTTGGCTCCCCTCTTTCCCCGGCCCTGTGACCTCCCTGGCATTGTGGTCGTCGTCCCCCGTGTCCCCCCCACCCGGGTCTCATCTTCAGTTGGACCCTCTTCCTGACCTTTTTTTTTTTAAAGATTTTATTTATTTATTAGAGAGAGAGACTGAGAATGAGAGGGGAGAAGGTCAGAGGGAGAAGCAGACTTCCCGCAGAGCTAGGAGTCCGATATGGGACTCGATCCCGGGACTCCGGGATCATGACCTGAGCTGAAGGCAGTCGCTCAACCAACTGAGCCACCCAGGCGCCCCTTTCTTCCTAACCTTTGATCTCTTTGTCGCCACACACACCTGACCCGGGACCCGAACCCTCCAGGTCCCTGGCCTTTCCTTTAGCCCAGTTTCAGCCCAGCAGCTCTGCCAACAAGGGGGGTTTTTAAGGCCCTTGGCTGCTCTCTCATCTGCATGGAGCCAGTGGGCCGCCTGCTGTGGCCCTGGGCTGGGAGTCACGCTTATCAATACTACTTCAAAGCCCCTGCCTTGGCCAAGGACAGTTAAAAACTCCCAGATGCCCAGGGAACTCCAAGGGAACAGTGGGGGGGGGGGGGCGGGCAGGGCAGTCTCCCGAGGGGAGGGGAGCAAGTAGGCCCTCCAGGGCTGAGCACAGGTCCCTGGGATGCTGGCGATGCCGCTAGGAGGTCCAGGACCAGGGAGTGGCCTGCTCTAAGGCTGCCAGCTGCACCTGGGCCTGTGGTCCACCTTCCCTTCCAGCGACACTATCCTGGAAGCTGGAAGCTGTGCTTTAGGGAATGCTCAGGCCCCTGGCTGTGAATTTTCCTCTCCTTAAGCTGGCGCTCTTGAGAAGTCAGTCCTTGGCAGTTGAGGAAGCTGAGTTGACGGCACTGAAGTTCCTGGCCCCAGACCACACTGCTGGGGAGAAAGAGCCCGGATCGAAAGCTGGTCTGATTAAGACCCCCAAAGGGCACAGCGGTCTCTGCGGCCAGGTTTCCAGTTACACACGGAGAGCCCCAGCCCCTCCCTCCCCTGGTCTTCTGAATCAGAGTGTGTATCGAGGAGCAGGGTGTGCAGTCCACGTCCTGCAGGAGCTCCTCTTAGTATTAGTAGTAGTAGTATTATGACTATGCACATGGGGTCTGTCTGCGAACCTCTCAGGCAAATAGCTCCCCAGTTCCGAAGGTGGAGCTCAGAGGACATAGGCCTTCAACCACCACTCCTGCTCACCTTGCTATGGCCCCGGTCTTGAGGGGCCCCCAGGACCCAGCAGAGGAAGCAAGGAGGGGAGGCTGGCCCCTCCCCTCCTTTACTGTTACAGGAACTTTGTCCCCTTAGTGCCTGAGGTTCTCGGTCACACCTCTTCCAAGGATGAAGAGGAAGACCAGATGAAGAGTGGTGGGCAGCAAACCCAAGTTTACTGAGCAATCCTATAAAGCTCCCGGAGAGGGAGGGGAGGCCCAAGGGGGTTACCCTTGGAGTTTCTAAGTGTAGGGGTTTTTATGAGCTCTTTTGCGAAACTATCTTGAGCATCCCGAGTGTGGGGCCCCCGTGAGGTGTGCCAATCAGGGCTTTGATCATGTCGGGTTATTGTTCACGTGTTGATGGGCTTTGGGGCTGACATTTGGAGACTAAGTCCCTCTGAAAATCCCCCCACTGAGCTCTGGCTGCCCTCTTCCTGGGGGAGGGGGGTTCCTGCTCCAACCTGGAAGGTAAGAGGGCTGGGAACTGGATTCCTCGTCACCATTTGGGAGCTTCCTCCAGAAGCCCGCCTTGACTGCACCGTAACCCCAGCCTCAGCGGGCCCTGAGCCCACCTGCCTGACTCTGCTTTAGCCTGCCTATAGTGCCAAGAACCACAGATGTTTTATGGTTAATTGTTTTGTCTCAGGATGTTTTGCAAAAGTCACTTTCGCAGAAGCTGCGAAACAGAATGCGGGCCTGGTTTTGCCTTAGCTGTCCCGGCTTGTTGGGGATCCTGGGCCTCACTACCTAAGGGTCCCACTGACTCCTAAGGCTACTCCCAGCCCCGCCTGGGTGGAGGAGGCAGGGAAGGCAGTGCCCCACCCCCACAGGTAACCGGGTTTCTGCTGTCAGATTCCTCCCGACCCCAGAGGAGACAGTAGGCCCCTAGCCTATTAGGCTGGCATTTACATTCCTAAACTGCTTAACCCACTGAACAAAGGGCCTGTTGGTGCGGGTTGGCCCTACAGCTTGGAGCTCCTGAATTCCAGAGTCCTTCCACCAGCCCCTGATTTGTTAGGTGAAAAATCAGGACACTCAGGGGAGCCTTATCCTCAACTTCCTCTGTGTACTAATTCCCATTATTCTAGATTTAATACTCACTGAAGAGCGGACACAAAGCACCGGAATGCCGCTTTCCTCAGGCCTTGTGGTGGGAGGCGGCTGGCATTTTAAGAAAGAGGCACTGTAGGGAGGCTAAGGCAGGGGCAGTCAGGTGGGGTCGGGGCTGGGGGAGGCTGGGGTTAGGGTGCAGTCAAGGCAGGCTTCTGAAGGAAGCTCCCAGAGTCGGGCCAAGGAATGCAGGTCCCAGCCCTCTTAGGTTCCTGGCTGGAACAGGACCTGGCCTCCAGGGGGAGTGGCCCTAGCTCAGTGGAGGGACTTCCAGAGCCTGACTTCCCTGTGAGGTGCCGGGGACTCAGCAGGGAGACTGAGGCAAAGGGCCAGTAATGCCAGTAAAGATGCAAAAGGAGAAAGTACAAAGATCCTGGGAGGCCCGGGGATGGCCTTCATTTGTGAGGTAGGGACTATTAAATCAGTGCCGTGGAAGAAAAATTGTTCATGATCAGATGAGCTTGGGAAACACTAGGCCCTTGGTGTCCCAACGTGTGGTCCAAGGCCTTGCCAGGAAACTTCTTAGAAATGCAGCCTCGTGGGCTTCACCGTCCACCTACTGAATCAGAATCACATTTTAAGGAGATCAGGTGATTCCTGTGCCCGAGAGTCTGAGGAGCACTAAGGGACACACTTTCTCAGCGTAAACTTCGGAGCATGTCCGACCCAGCACACATCCTGGCTCTCTTCGGGGCCTCAGTTGTTGCAAATAGAACGAGGCAAAAAGCCTGACCTCGCAGTTGACACCTGTAAAGGTATTAGTTTGCAAGGGGCCTGCCTCTGAGCACACAGCTCTCCTGCCCCACTGACAGCATCTGGGTTCTTTTTTCACCCCCGGCAGTGTCCCCAGCACCTAGGGGGTGAAGGACAGGGCCTGGGGCACGGCAGATGCTCAGTCCACGGTTGTTGAGTGCGTGAATGTGTAACAAGTGGTTGTCAGGAAAAGCTGAACACTCTGGTAGCTAGTTTTTAGAGCAGTGAGGACACGGCACGGTTTTCTTTTCTGTTCTTTGTTGCTGGATCAGATTATGCCAGATTCCCCAAGGTGAAGGGTCACTGAGAGGGTGGGGCAAGGGGGTAGTGCCAACTTTTGATACAGAGCAACGAGCTGGCTTGTCTGTGTCGGCCTGTGTTGCAGGAAGATTCTGTTGCTGTTGGTAGAATTAAATTATTTTGAGAAGTGTTAGCCTTTAACACTTTAGTAAAAAATGAACGGATCAATCTAGAAGATCAAGGTCGGGTAGGGTAGTAAAGGACCCACGGTGTCTGAAACCACTCAGCCTCCCCAGGCCTCAGACTTTGAACCTGGAAGTTCACACGACCCAACCTTACTCCTCTGCTTCCTCTTGATCCAGCCCCTGTGGACCTCTCTCTGCCCCTCAGTGCAGTCCCTGGTATGTCCCACCTCGGCTCTGTGCCTCTCTGAACCAGAGGCTCCGTCTGGGGATCGTTCTCATTGCAGGGGCAGCGTTGCCCACTTGCTGTCCCGGGCTACTTTGTTTCCTCCATCACAGAGAAATTGTCACCGAAGGAAACCACCTCATGAACCTTGCTGCTGAATTTGGGTAGGGAAACCCTACCCAGGAATGGCACGGCTGGGCAGTCGTTGGTGTCCCTGTTCCCCACGAGCCCATAAACACACTTGGTTTTCATCTTAAGGCTCACGAGGGGCCCCTGAGTGGCTCGGGGGGTTAAGCATCTGCCTTCGGCTCAGGTCATGATCCCAGGGTCCTAAAATTGAGTCCCGCATCAGAGGGAGCCTGTTTCTCTCTCTTCCTCTGCCTGCGGCTCCTCCTGCTTGTGCTCCCTCTCTCTCTGTCAAATAAATAAATAAAATCTTTTTTAGAAAGCACAGTAAGCAACACCCCATCCTTGACTTTTCACCCCCTTTGGGAGTCTCCCCGTCTCCTTCCGTTCCTAGCCACGCTCCTGGGAGGGCGTCTGGCAGCTACCTTCTCAGTGTCTATCATTTGGCTCCCACCTTCCCCACTCCAGGGAAAGTGCCCGGGGTGCCGCATGACTTCCTCCTTCCAAGTCTAAGTGCCTCTCCTGGCCTCTAGACCTGTCTCCGTCAGGCACAGCCTGCTCTTGACCTTCTGTCTATCCCTTCCCCTCTTCAGCATCTCACACTGCTCATTCCTCCCTCCCTACTTGAAGTGGCGTTCCTATCAGTGCTTCCAGGACTTTGCCCTTAGCCCTCCTCTCTGTTGATCCTGCATTTCCTTCCTTTCTGGGGCTTAACACCGCTACCCTTGCCTCCCACACTTAGGTCTCCAGAACTCCAGATCCAGCACCACACACACATGTGCATGGTCCAGCATGCTCCCTGCCCCCAGCATGCCCACCATCCCATGCTCTTTTGTGTCCCACCCCTAGAAATTGCCACAGTAACATCGAATCTTCCTAAGCTGGAAGTCTGGAGATGATTCTCGAGTTCTACCCTCACGCGCTGCTTTTCGCTAATCAGGTCGTAGGGATTCTGCTTCCCAAATAGCTCCCGAGCCTTCCCACATCCTCCCCAGTGCTGCTATGACTCGGGCCTCACCCTTTGCTCCAGGTGGGACCCTTGGGATCCAGCGCTCTGGCCATGGCAGTGGCCGTGGGATGGTCTCGCACATCCTTTCTTGCCGTCCTCCAATTGGCGATGCGCACTTTGTTCAGAGAGAAGAGGGGCCTTGCTCTCCGGGATGCAGGGGAGGGGTAACCTGTGAGAAAGAGGCAGAGACTGATGAGCGTGAGCCTTGGCAGGAGCTCAAGCTGATATGTGCCTAACACTCCCTCCCTTCCGGGGTTCTGACGGATGATGGGGTATCAGGACAGAGAATGCTAGTTGGATGGAAGAGAAGGTACTGATTCATTATTAACAGCTGGGCCATGGCTCAGTCTGAACCCAGGGGTTACTTTCCACCTCCCACTGGGAGTGCAAACCTTGGCAACAGAGCTCTCAGGAGCTTCTGCAGAGTTAGGCTGGGACAGGGTCTGTGGAGCACCTTCAGGGTCCCTTCTTCAACAACGAGAATGATGGGCTGGCTCCAACTCCGGCTTTAGGTTGGACGGGGTGGGAGGCATCTGGGGGACACACTTGGCCTTCCAGCTCAGTGGTCCTACCAGCTGGTAAAACACGCCCAGCCAGGGGTGAGGAGGGAGGGGGCAAGCAGCCAAACTGCCTTCTGAGCCTTCCCTAGCAGGGGGTAAGGGGAGGGTCCCCTCCTCTGTGGGCTCAGACTACCACCGGGTATAGGGGTGGCGGGTGGGGGCAAAGCAAGGCTCCTGAATGTCTCCCCCTCCGTCAGCATAGCCCAACCTTGTTATGACTGGAGACGCTGAGTTCCTCCCAGGAAACTTGTGTTTCAAGGCACTGTTTCCACCAGACTGCATTTTATTAAGAGGCGCATGGATCCTATCCCCGTTTTTATTCCTAAAAGACCTACGTCACTGCCATTGTTTTCTGGTCTGTTGGCACTGACCAGCTCTCCCAAATCCCCCCACCCTGAAAAGCTCACCAGGAGATTCTGCCAGGGGGCCCTGGACGAGTTTGCTAGACTTCCCGGCTTCTGTCAGCTCTGTCCCTGGATTGGGGAGTGCGAGGCCACGTCCACCATGTGGAAGCAGACGTGTGACCCTTTCTACCTTCCAGCTCTCCTGTTGCAGAGGCCCGGCCCCCTTCCCTGGGTCTGGTGGCCGTGGCCTTCCTTCCCCCACCATATATTGTTTGCGTCGAGGCCACGAGACGTTCACTTTCCTAACAGGTGGTTCTGATCTTTGGCTCTGGGAAGAGGCATCTTCGTGGGAACTCATTCTCATTCCCTTTATCTGAGGTTGAGACTCTCCCCATTTTTTTCTCCCAAGTGCACCTCATTGCAGTTTCCCCTTTTGATCCCTCGGCCAGCCCTGCCAAGGGGCTACAGTTTCTCTTGCAGTAAGCGGAGGGCCTGGGGAAACCAACATCCCTTCCTTCTCCACCCGGGCCACGGCTCCATCCCACCCATCAGAATGAACAAAGGGCAGTGTGACCTCACTGATTGGGAATCCTTCCAGCCCAAGGCAGACACTCAGTGTTTCTGTGGCCTGTGTGTTTCGATCGGGGACAAACACAGCTTCTGTTCGGCTCTCTGAAATACTGAAAATAACTTACAAACTCTCATTACTGCCTTTGAAGACCTGTAGGGTTCTCCCAGGCAGGGAGCACGGATCTGGTCCGGCTCCTCTTCTACACCCTGCTGCCACGCCTTTCCTCCCTCTCAAGTTCGGACCAAACTGAGTGAAAAACAGGAGGAGTCATTTATTACCCATAAAGCTGGCTGGAGAATGTGGCTTTGGCTATGCGTTGGCTTGTTACTACATCACCCCTGAGTGGGAGAGATTTACCCACCCTTTCGCAGGCACTAGGGAACAATATCCCCCCCATTCCACCTTCTGCTGCCTTCCTCAGCGGGCCAAGCCTGCTGGATACATTTAAGGAGGTACCTGAGTGGCTCAGTGGGTTAAAGCCTCTTCCTTCGGCTCAGGTCATGATCTCAGGGTCCCGGGATCGGGCCCCGCATCGGGCCCTCTGTTCAGCGTGGAGCCTGCTTCTCCCTCTCTCTCTCTGCCTGCCTGTGATCTCTCTCTCTCTGTCAAATAAATAAATAAATAATCTTAAAAAAAAAAAAAAAAGGAGGTACAAGGCGGCTGGGGCTGAGCTGAGTGAGCCCAGTTCTTCCCCTAGTCTCGTTATTATTTAAACAAGTTGCTCCACAGAAAAAATCGGGGGGTCTGCAGTAGTTTGCCCTCTGGGGCACGAATGGGGACTCCTGAACTCCTGGAGTGGCCAGGGCAGGCAGGACCCCTCCCACGCTCCTTGGGCGCCGCTGGAGATGCTAGCCAGCCTTGGAACCTTCTCAAAGCCCCTATCCAGATGGAGAGATGTTACTAAGACGTTGATCATCTGGGCTGCTTATCTCGGTGACATACTTAAATAAGAAAATAAATTGTTCATTTTTCTTTTCCCTTCATTGTCCCTTGGAAGAGTAAATGGAGAATGAGCTTCATCCAGGTGAATTGTTAGGAAATGGGACTGCTGTTTAAAATGCAACCACTCTGGAGTCAGACCTGCTTCTCCTTGGTTAACTCCTTGATAGGAACTGATGTGGGATTAGGGCCCGGCACCATACATTTGCTTTGCAGATGAAGGATCAGAATTGAGCAGAAGAGGAGCAGGTGCGGGGGGGGGGGGGGGGGGGAGGTTGCCAGAAGAAAGCAGTGGCAGATGCCAAGACCTTTTCCTTCTTTCCTCCCTCTCCTTACTCCCTCCCCTGCCTCCTTTTCTTCCTTCCAGGCGCGTTCAACCATCCATCCGTGGATCTGTCCAACCAAGTTGTACCAAGTTCCCACGTGGTGCTGGGCACTGTGTGGGGTTCTGGGATATAGAGCTGAAGGCAGGTGTGGTACCTGTCCCCCCACTTCCACACCCCTAATCTCCTATTCTTTCTAATACCTACCCCCTTCGGGCGATCTTTTATTTTTAAAAGATTTTAAAAGATTTTATTTATTGGGGCACCTGGGTGGTTCGGTGGGATAAAGCCTCTGCCTTCGGCTCAGGTCATGATCTCAGGGTCCTGGGATCGAGCCCCGCATCAGGCTCTCTGCTCAGCAGGGAGCCTGCTTCCCCCTTTCCCTCTGCCTGCCTCTCTGCCTACTTGTGATCCCTCTCTGTCAAATAAATAAATAAAATCTTAAAAAAAAAATTTATTTATTTATTTAGAGAGGGAGAGGAAGCAGGGGGTGGGGCAGAGGGCGAGAGAGCATCTCATGCTCTGAGCCCAACATGGGGCTCAGTCTCACAACCCGGAGATCATGACCTGAGCTGAAATCAAGGGTTGGATGCTTAACGGACTGAGCCACCCGGGTGCCCCTGGGGTGATCTTTTAAATGCAGTGGTGAATAGCACCACAGAGGTTAGCCCCGAACTGGGGTGGGGGTTATGGGCGCAGACAGGAAAAGCAGGAACCCAGCCAGGGGAATCGGGGAGGACTTCTGGATATACTCTGAAGGTCGAGCCCTCAGGTCCAGGGGGAGTCAGTCTGGGGAAGGTAGAGAAGGGCAAACCAGAGCTTAGTTATCTGGTAGTTGTTGCTGGTAATGGCAAGGAGGCTATTTCCCCAGGGTGGATGTGCATTGCCTGCGTGGGGGGACCTGTCTTATTCCGACTGTGTTGAGCTAAACCCAGGCACCATGCCCCAAGACCCCACTGAGTTGCTCCCATTTTATAGAAATGGAAGCTGAGGCCTGACGGAATGAAATGACTTGCCCAGGTTTCACACAGCAAGGCGAGTGATGGAGCTGGGACGCCACCCCTGTGGGGTTTCTGCAGCTGTTTCCGCCATAGCGCACAGACCGAAGATCCCTAGATGAGGCCAGCACTGACCCTAATCACAAGCCATTTCCATAACAGTTGCCATAAAAACATTATCTTCAGGTGTGGAGCTCCTACCGTGAGCCAACGCTCCAAGCATTTTACACGCGTTGTCTGTTGTAAGTCTTACAGTGGGCCTGTAAGCTAGATGGCATCATTATCCCCACTTTGCAGACGGGCGAACAGGGCCTCTGTAATGTCAACTAATGGCTCAAGGTCACACACGGTTGGTACACGGGAGAGCTAAATTAGAACCCAGGGCTGCTCGACCCCAAAGCTTAGGCCAGCGAGCAGAACGTTATTTATTTCGTCTGTAATTTCACAAGAAAACAGGGAGAAGGGGCCCTTCTCATCTTGCGTCACCCCCTGCCCACCCTCCTGCTACTTGCTGGGCCTCAGTTTGCTCATCTGTGTCAAGGGGACGGTCATCCCCTCCTGTCTTGACCAGGCATGAGATGGCGATGGGCTCCCTGGGGCTTGCGGGACCAGTTTCGCCGGGCCGAGCAGGCCCTTGCTGCTGAGCTCAGGGCTCCGGTCTCCCGAGGGCCGGGGAGGGGTGTCTACAGGGCAGAGAGGCCCCCCTGTGGGCCTCGGCTCCCGCGCCCGGGTGTCTGAGCGGGTCGTTCCGATCCATCGTCTCTCAGATGTGCGTGACCATCGGATATGAAGCGCCTCTTGGGAGGCTGAGGGGCGACTAGGGTAGGACAAACCCTGCCTCTTCCCCCAAAGGCCACGCGGCAAAAGGAAGGCACAGAGCGGCCGCTCAGGGACACTAGATGACCCACACACACTCGACAGACCTTAACGGGCCCGGCTCCATGCCGTGTGGCCGAGGGGGACAGCCGCCGCCCCTGCCCCGCAGAGCCCGCCTTCCCGTGGGGGAGGCACATGTGGAGACACGCCGAGCGGTGGCAGGGGGGCCCCAGACACCTGGCCGTCATCCGGGACGCTGCCCTTTGTCCTTCTCCTCTCCTGCTACCTCGAGCCGCAAGCAAACCCTGTTGGCTCCAAATATATCCAGATCCAACCCCTCCTGCCCCCCTGGCCACAGCCCTGGAGTCTGAGCCAGCAGCTCCTTCGCCTGGACTTCTGCGGATACTGCTCTGTGTTTTCCTTCCTTCCTTCCATTCCTGCCACCTGCCAGCGCAGCCACTGGAGAGCTTTGAGTGGCGTGGGTCAGGTCACGCGTTCCCCTGCCCAGAAGCCTCCAGCGGCCCCCACTGCATTCAGAAAGAAGTCCAGGCCCTTTCGCATTCTCGCCCCTGGCTTCCTCCCTCTGGGCGTTTCCTCTCCCCCAAGACGTGGCCGTCTCACTCTGTCTCACTCTGCTCCTGTCGGCCGCTCCTGGCCGCTCCCCAGACACTCTGGACGGCTGTGCCCTCAAGTACCGTTCGGCCCCACCTCCCACGGTGGTGTCTTACGCACAGTAGGGCCTCCGTGGCTATCGACTGCACGTTGAATGAATGGAGATGCAGGGTTTAGGGAAGCCCAAAGGGGAGGGAAGCCCCTCCACTGGAGGGGAGGACTCCAGTGCCTGCAGGTGGGCAGGGTCACTGCTGGAGGGGGAGGCGTGGAGGTGGGAGGGAGCCGCAGAGCATGCAGTTTCCTGGGGAAGACAGGAGCGGGTGGGAGCCCTGGCAGAGCCCCCACACCTCAGAGGGTCTGCGCTGATCGGAGCAGAGGAGAAGTTCTGCGTGGTAGGCTGTGTGCTTGTTGGGGGGGCGGGCGCCGAAATGAGCTGGGGTGGAGGGCCGGTGGCCCCAGGAGCTGGGGAGAGTGGGGCCACTCCCTGGGAAGTGATCGTGAACTTGGACTCTGGAGCCAGCCTGGCCTGCAGGGAAGACTCATCGGTCACTGTGTGAGGTGGCTGTTTTATCATCCCTCTGGACCTCAGAGAATAGCATCAGACATTCTCGGAAGCACGAGGTGGAGCTTTAGAGAGACACAGGCCTAAATCCTGGCCCAGCTGGGTACTAGCCTGGGCAAGAGAGTGAATAATCTCCTTCGGCCTCGGCTCCCATCTCTACAGCGAGAACAATAATCCCTAATTCACAAAATCTTTGTAATGACGCGGCGAGATGGTGTCCGTGAAGCACTTACCTAGGCCTGGCCTGGTACTCAGTCATGAGTTGCCAAGGCAACGAGAGGCCTGCTGGATCCAGGGGGATCAGGAACGTTGAGAGAAACTGGTTCTTTAAGCTCTCGGTGGGGCCACAGGCGTTCTCCAGACATTTCCTGGGCACCCCCACTGCGAGGGGCCACGCCTTTGCTCAGAGACCCTGCCCTCCAGCCTGCTCCTTCCTGCAGGCCTCAGAGCGCCATGCTCCCTCCCTCCCACCTCTGGGTCTTTGCCTGTAGTGTTCCTGCCCTGTCTCACTTCAGTAACCAAGACTCATCCGCCACATCTTAGCCCAAGGTTCATGTCTTCCTCCTGGACCCCTGGTCCAGATCATTCTCATAGATTGTGTTCCTTGCTCTTGGATAGCTTATCGTAAGTGATAATTATGCATCGATCAGAATCATTCATTTGTTATTGCTCTTCCTCATAGACTGTAAGCTTCAGGAGGGCTGGGACCGGGTGTGTCTTTGCCTGTCATTGCTTTGGACCACGGACAGTCCCCGGCCAAGAGTAGGTGCTCAGTCAATATGAAGAATGACTCAGTTCATGTGGGAGTTACACGCCCAGCCGTAGTGACCTTGCCTTCCCCTGCGCCTTCCCAAACGAGGCTGATAAGACCGAGCGAGGCCCTTCCCCATGAACCTCACCGCGTTAGGAAGGATGCCAGTTCTCTTTAAATTTACGGCAACAACAAAAACAATAATAAATAACACATACTCAGAGCCCCGGTCGCTATGCTAAGTACTCTGTAGACATTACTGCATTTAATTGAAACGTCATTATTATTGAGTGAGAAAAGCAAGATGCTGAGAAGTGTGCATAATATGATCCAATTTAAAAAAGATAAACAACGTCAAAGCCCTACTATATATGTAAATGTGTATTTGGGAGTATGTAAGTTTATGTTTGTATATGGTTTTATGAGCAAGAATAAAAATATGGAAAGAGGCAAACGAGACTGCCGATGTGGGTGGTTAGGGTGCGTGCCGGCTAGCGGGTGGTGTGGGTGGGGGGGGTGGGACCAAGAGAGAGACGGCCAAGTGCTTGAAGAAAGGAAAAGTAACAAGCCAAATGGCACTAAAAACCCAATATGCATAATAAGATCATACTTATGTGTTCATCCCCGATTATATATGAATTTGTATGTAAAAAGAAATAACAAACTTTGTTCCGGAGCAGAAGTCTCTGTGGTGTCCAGGGTGGGGCTTAATGGGCACTTTCACAAACTGCCTCTAGGGGTGTCAATTGTTACAAACTTTCTGGAAAGCAATTTGGCAATATATTCTCAACAGCCTTAAAAATACTCATCTATTTGGACTCAGTATTCCACTTCAAAGAGCTCACCCCGAAGAAATAACCAGAGTGGCAGTCAGGCATTTCTGTGTAAGATGCGTAGCGTGATTTACAACAGAGGGAAATGGAAATAAAGAACCAACAGGGAGAGGTGAAGCCAACTGTTCCATCACAAAATAAGTCACAGTAGTTACAGGGTCATGGCCGTCCGTCTGGCAGACGGAAGCACTCTTCCTGTCTCCCGTCTTCCAGATGGAGGGAGAGGAGGCTGGAGAAGGTAAAGCAGATTGGCCACGTGCATAGCAAGAAGTAGTGAGAAGGATCTGAAACCCCTGGCTTGGCAAGGACAGAAGAATTCCTACCCGATGGGGGGGGGGGGCCTGGGTGGCTCAGTCAGTTAAGCGTCCGATTCTCGATTTCGGCTCAGGTCATGATCTCAGGGTCATGAGATCAAGCCCTGTGTTGGTCTCTGCATTCAGCAAAGAGTCTGCTTGAGATTCTCTCTCTCCATCTCCCTCTGCCCCCCCTCTCTCCCGCTCTCTCTCTGTCTCCCTCTCTCAAATAAATAAATCTTTAAAGAATCCCTGCCTTATGGATGGGTTTGCGAACAGGGTGAATGAACATCAGGGGCTCAGGTCCTTCTGGAGGAAACGGTATAGCTCATTCTCCAAACCCTTGAAACTTTGATATGGGTCCTGCTAAATCAGAGTGTGTGGAAGGACCCCCAGGAAACTCATCAAAGTGAATCCACTTTCTTTTTTTATGAAATAATATATAGAAAGCCTTTAGCCAGCACCTGTCACAGAGTTAGCGCTCACTGTATACCATACCTTATCCTTTACGTGATCGTTTTTTTTTTTTTTATTAGTTATGGAAGCAGTTAGGAAAATGGATCTTCTCCTTGCTTATCATTCCGAGTTTCTCTTTCTGAGTTAGCTTGGAAATTGTCCTCTTCATGGCAGTTTGTGGGAATGAAAAGAGCCAAATCTTTGGAGTCAGATCCGGGTTTGAATTCTGATATCACCTCTTAGCACCTGTGACTTCAGACAAATTATGTCTCTTCACCGAGCCTCCGGTTCTCCTCCTCTGAGCCTGCCTAACTCAGAGAATGTCAGTGTAAATGAAATTAGGTGTCAAAGAGAAAATGCCTAGCATAGTTCCTGCTTTATAGTAGCTGTTTATTAAATGATCTCAATTAGAAGACACATTCCTCAGGTGAAGCCTTGCTGAGTGGCACTGGATTGTGCGTGGTTTCAGGCCAGGGAGAACCAAGCCAGACCAGGATGTAAACTGGGCCAGAGGCACAGACATCATGACTGGGGCTTTACCCCAGGCTAGAGTTCAATGTGGCAGTTGGGGTCAGAAGGGAAGAAACATATGGTTACTCAGCCCCAGGATGGTGCTAGAAGTTACAAGTTTTGAGCCCATTGCTTTTGCTTTTGCTGGTATCTAGAAGTCGCAGCTGATGAGAGACCAGTGGGGGAGCTTGGACATGAAAGAAAGAGGAGGAATGAGAAGTTTGGAGAAGACTCGCTGTTGACAGTGCTCAGGTATATCTTGTGTGAAAAGAGCTTAATAGGCCTTGGGAAAATAGCAGGTTTTCAATCATTTTTTTTTTTTCTTGTAAAGCCATTGGATGTTGGCTACCCCAGTCCTCTTCACTTCAGGGTCATACCCAGGTCCAGGCTATGGGGTGGGATGAAGAGACACAGTTGATGAATGGATGTATGAATAGAAAAATGGATAGATAAACAGGGTGGGTAGATAGTAGATGGTGGAAGGGTGGATGAGTGGATGGGAGAGTTAGATGGCATTGTGGGATGGATGAATAGACAGGCTGTTTTATATGGGGGGATGGATGAATGCATGGATGACTGGGATGGAAGGATGGGGTAAAATGGAAAGACAGATGGGATAGATAGGATGGGTGAGTGGAGTGGTGGGATGGAAATGGAGAGATGGGTGGAGGGCTGAGTGGATAGATGGAAGTATTGCCTTGATAGATTATACAGATGAAATGGGCTGGTTGAGTGAAAAGACTGAGGGAGTAGACGATGAAGAGATTCATTGGATGGGTATATTTAAGAGTATTTGGATAGATAAATGGATAATAGAAATGATCCAAGGGTGCATAGATGGAAGGATGACTGGACAATGGACGGATCAGGGTTTTCATAAGTTATTGTTCGAGCCAAACCCATCTGCCTGCTGGCTGGTCGAAAGGGGAAATACAAGCTGAATGAGAGAATAAAATATATTGGCTTTCTTAGAGGAGATAGGTACCTGAACTCTTCATCATTCTCTTATCAATTCCCGTGATGTAAACACCAACACAGACCGCACACATACCTCTGTGAAAATAGACTGTGTCTTTTCTAATGCACAAACATAGTCTTTATTGACTCTGACATGCAAATATGAGAGATGTCCACACTGGCATGTACACTCACATGTAATTTGTAAGGGAGAGTGCCTGTCTGTATTCTTCTGGAAACCAGATGAGATCAGAGGCCAACAATCCACAGTATACCCCGCTGGGTGGGATGGGACAGCAGGGAGGAAAATCAGGTGACTCAGGGGCCCTTGCCTTGTTTAATGGATATAGGGTTTTATTTTTTTGTTAAGCAAGTGTTTGTTTTGAAAGCCATCAGTTCAATGAAACCAGTTACTTGATCTTCATCAAAGCAACTTGAAGATAGAGCACAGAAGAGGCCTCCAAGGTTCTCAATTGGGCCTGAATAGTCTCCAGGATACAGTTTTCCAAATGACTGCATTTCCCTTTTCCCCTAGCCATGCTTCTATGTCTTGCTCTCTCTCTTTCTTTTAAGTTAATGAGTTATGACTACTTTTCAATTATAATAGTAATATATACTTAGGGCAAAAATTTGAACAATGTAGAAGGTCATATGTTGCAAAAAGACCTCCTTCCGATGCAGATCTCCAGTCCCATTTACTAATAGCTTCTTCTAAATTACTCTAGAAATCCTCAAAACACACAAATAGAAATACGACACAAATGCTTTATATCTCACACAAATGGGATCCTTCTAGATATAGCAAATATACCATTCTGTAACATGCTTTTTTCTCTTGACAACATCTCATAAGTCTTCATGGGGAGGTACACGGTAGTCCCCCCTTCTTAACCATCGTTCTGCTTTTCCAGAGTGTCAGTTACCTGTGATCAGCCAGGGTCTGGAAGCAGATTATCTGCCTTCTGACAGATGGTCAAGAGGTCAATAGTTGTGTCCGTACTATGTCAGCATACCGACGTCATTCTCCTCACTCCATCTCATCGTGTAGGCATTTTATCTTCTCACAGCATCACAAGAGGAAGAGCAAGTAGTATCCAATGGGATATTTTGAGAGAGAGAGACCACATTCAAATAACTTTCACTGCAGCATCTTGTTATAACCTATTATTATTGTTGTTCATCTCTCACTGTGCCTAATGTATAAGTTAAACTTTATCATAGATACGTATGTATAGAAGAAAACACAGTATATATAAAGGGTTTGGTACTGTTTATAGTTTTAGGCATCCACTGGGGGTCTTGAAACGTATCCCCTGTGTATGAGGCAGCGGGGGCGCTCCTGTATATTGATTCATCTCATTCTTGGTAATGATTGCATGGCATTTCGTAAGTTACTACTGATGACTGAATCAGTCCTTTATAATTTAGGCTTTTTCTAGTTCTTGGCCACCCCAGATAATACTACAATAAAATAATTGGGTGTGTGCGTGAGTGATTTCAACCTGAATGGATACTCTCTAGAATGGAATTATTTCCTTAACAGATATATGCATTTATACCATATGACATTAATATAAATATTACCAATAGTATTTGAGAATTCTTGGTTTCTCTATAACTTAGAGTACATCAGAATTAGCTAGATGGTTTGTGAAAGTACAGATTTCTGGGCCCAAGAAATTCTGATTTAGTAGATTTGAGGTGGAATAGGTCTGGTGTAGGATTGAGAATTTGCATTTCCAGCAAGTTCCTGGGTGATGCCGATGTGCTGGTCCAGGAACAACTGCACTGCACCTTTCCAACAACTTTTAAAAAATTGCCAATCTTATATGTGTCCAGCATCTCACTATTACATTTCTTTATAAATGAAATTGAACATCTTTTCATATTTCTTAGTTATCTTTATCTCTTTTCCTACAAACTGTCTGTTCATGTACTTTGCTTATTTCCTATGATTGTTCATATTTTCTCTTATTGATTTGTAAGAACTTTTTGCATATGAAGGACATTGGCTCTTTATCTGTAGCGGTATGGCAAATCTTTTTCCCAGAGATTTGGAGCTTGTCTTTAGGTTTGATGATTTTTGTCCCCTTCCTCCCTTTCTCCCTCCCTCCCTTTCTTCCTATAGAAGGTGTTCGTTTTTGTGCACTCAAATTTGTCAATATTTGGCTTTCCTGTTTGTTTTATACTTAGAGAAAAGTCTTTCTCACTCTAAGATTGTATAAACATTAACAACAAATGTGTGTTAATGCTTATTTTTTACTTCTAATCTAAAATGGGGCAACTTAATGAAAAAATAAAATGGGTCAGCAATGTTACTATGGCAGTGTCATATTACTTAATGGAAAATGTGAAGTCTTCATATTTCTGAATTAACCTGACGAGATCTTTTCAGCCACTTCATCCCTTGGGCCTGTAAGAGAGAAAAGAAACTTCCCCTTGTTGGTTTCCCTCTCTTCAGGCTATTGCTGTGATGAGTTGAGATTAAAAAAAAAAAAAGAGCTTGAAGTCTGAGGGCAAAGTCTGAAGGCTGTTTTTAGGCAAACAGATATTTCTAAAGTGAGGGAAACGCAGAAGGAGCCAAGGAGGTTGCAAACTGAGGTGGCACAGCTAATGAAGCTCCCTCCCTTTCTACCAGTCTGGCTGCCAGAGCCCCCCACCCAGGGTTTCTCCTGCCCACTGCCCGGCCCTGGGCACGCTCCCTCTCACTGAGCTGCAATGCTTACCACTGGAAAAAACATGGCCAGGAATGTGCAACTGTGAAACATGGCCTTTTGCATGACCCATAACGATATATGCACCAGTAATTATGGGCAAACTGATTTAATGGAACCCTCATGATTTTCCAAGCCGTGCTTTTTCTATTATTCAGACAACTTCCTGCTCAGGTTCCTGGGACAAGGTCCTAGATGCCAGGGCAGCATCCTTAACCGGCCACGGTGCTGGCCTTGGAGGAATTAGTAGACTAGTGGACAGCTAGGTATGGTAACAGTGATTTTTTTTTTTTAAAGAGAGGGGCTAATAGAAGGTGCTAGACTGAACCAAGGAGGGATCATGTTTTACCCATCATTCTGTCCAAGGACTTAGAGTGGAACCTGACACTGGGTGCTGGGGGCGTAGCTGAGGGAGAGGTAAGGATGCTAAAGTCAAGTCTAGCCCACTCGTATGCCTAGTAGAGTGCAGGATGGAGAAATCCCTAGGCCAGGCCAGTCTGTATAAATAACTTGCAAGAAAGAGTCACCCATTCGTTTATGTAAAAACTGAAGACACGAGCCCCCACGCCCCACCCCTCCCACTCCATTGGAGCAGGTGGGAGGACTTTGACTCTGGGTCAAATATAACTTATCCTCATCCGCTGCTGCTGCTCCCCGCTGTCTGTGCCACCCGGCGGCAGGTTATTTACCCTTTCTGCACCTCAGTTTTCTCATCTGTAAAGTGGGGTTATAATAACCCCACTTAGAGGGCAGCTGGGAAGGCAAAGTGAGAACATGTACTTGAAGACACTCAGCGCACCACAGGTGCTTGGTAATGTTCGTTAACAAAAACAAAGCAACAGTTGGTGAGATAAGAGGTGGAGGAATTGGGGGAGGGGTGCCAAACCCTGGGCAGGAAAGGACAGGTGCCGTGTAACAAATATGCATTTATTGAGCACCTACCATATGTTAGATCTGGTGGGTAGATACAGAAAGGAGAATCCGATGCCATGTCTGTCCTTGAGTTGTAAGTAAGACAGCATGGGTTTGTCCCTTAAACCAGGTACCGAGTGCTGGGGATGTGCATAGATGGGGACCGGGAGGGTCTTCTGGGGAGGCAGCCTTTGAAAAATACGCTCAGAAAGAGTTGAGGAGTAGCCTCTATAGCCCAGAGTTATCAGAGAAGGCATCCTGAGCGAGGAGCCCAAGGATGGGGAGGAGGCTTGGACGGGGTTGGGGGTCAGGGTGGTGCAGGATCAGTCTTTTAAGCCCCTTTTGTCTCTCCCCAGGGACAATAGCTCCCGGGCCGATCTGCCTGCTTCCCGATGTTGTCGCCTGCGTTCATTCTGCACACAGCAGCGAGACAGATCCTCACGTAGAGGGATCAGACCCGGTCCCCTCTTCCCCCGCCTGCATAGAGCTCACAGCCTCCAGATGGGAGGCTGCCTTGACTGCCCATCTGTTGTATGTCACCTCCCCCACTCCTCTGCATGGGCTCCATCCCAGGGGTGCTGGCCTTCCTGCTATTACCTTGAAAACAAGCTGGTTCATTTACACCTGCCCTTTTCTCTGCCTGGAATGTTCTCCCCCCCCAGATCCTCCTTGGCTCACCCTTCCTTCCCCTCAGATCTCTGCTTCGGGAGTGACACCCTCGGAGTGGACCACCGCAGATGAAGCTCCCCCAGGTCCCCTCCCCCATAGCTTTGATGATGCTCCTTATACCGGCTGCCTGTCGGTCCCGGTCACGTGCTGACCTCTGCCTCCCCCACCAGAAGACAAGCTGTGTGGGAAGGAGCCATAGGGACCTGGTGCCTCCAGTGCCTCCAGCAGGCTTGACACACAGTTAGCTCTCAAGAAAAACTTACTGTTGCGTGAATGAAAGGCACAAGGGTGGGTGGAAGGGAGAGAATGGGTGGTAATTAATGTTTATTGAGTTCCTGGCGTTCGCATCCATAATGTCATTGAATCTTCCCAGCAGACCTGGGGGGAGCTATTGTCCTGCCCTCCTGTCTGAGGCTCAGAGAGGGTAAGCAGGGTGCCCAGGGTCACACAGCCAGCCAGCAATGGTGGAGCCGGGCTGGGAATTCAGGGCTGTCTGACTCCATAGGCTGAGCTCAGTCCTCGCTGCTGTGCTGGGAGCTGGGAGACCACCTGAGCGGCTGAGGCCCTGGCACGTGTGTGTCTGCAGGAGTGGGGGGCAGGGCAGATCAAATGGCAGCTACCCTGGGCTCTTTTTCAACTCCCCCATGCTTACGTGTATCCTTCCTTGTGTTCCAGCCTTCGAGTGTAAGCGCATGGGCACACACAGGCTTCTCCTCACGCGTGACCACATGTACGGTTTCCCCAGACACACAACGCTGCTCTGCCACTCACAAGCACAGCCCCGGGTGGAAGACACACCCCGAGCTTTGCCCAGATTCTCCCACAGCCACTGGGTCCTGGGGGAAGGCGGGGGTCCTTCCCCTGGGACGGTGGAGCGACAGCGCGGGGGAGTGGCGTGAGCACAGGGCAGTCCTGCGTGTGCGAGGCGTGTGTGTGTGTGTGGGGGGGAGGTGCATGCACGCATGTAGTGGAATTGGATGTTTGTGTCTAGGGATGCCGATGGGC
>CM052798.1:22620964-22631323 GCA_028533885.1 Nasua narica | reverse complement strand
GAGTGGCCAGACAGATTCCAAGACACAAAGTCTTGGTCCATCTCCAGGTGCCCTGGCCAGTACCCCGCACTGAGAACACACACACCAGCAGGAGTGCGCTTCTCCCACATCCTGTCCGCTTCCTCCCTGCACCTGCGCCTGTGGCCGCTCTCGCCCCCCTCGCCCCCCCACTCCCTGGAAAGTGGTGGGGGTCCCCACTGCCATTCCCAGTTCTCAGACCTCTGGATCCCATCTCTTGTCTCCTCTCCACCTTTCCCTTTTTATTTCTCTCCTCCACCGGCTTGACTCTTTAAATTTAAAACATGTTTGTAATAAAAAGGGAGCTTGTCTTTGGGCCCTGAACTCCTCTGGCTACTGCCCTGTTCTTCCACTTAAAGCGAAGCTGCTCCCTGTGGTCTGTGCTCAGTCTCCCTTTCTTCTTCACGGCCTCGTGCGGGGGGACCTGTGTGTTAGGGGCCACGGAAGGCCTTTGTCGGGAAGCCACGGGGAGCTGGTGTTTCCTCCTGTTTTTCCCTCTCCTTCCATCCTTCTTGTTACTGTTGCCTTGTCTGTCCCCAATTTGGTCTTTTGTTTCCTTTTCTCTCTTACTATGTCTGCCTTTGTGTCTCTCCTCTATCTGCCGGTTTCTCTTTTGTCTGCTTTTTCTGACCCGTGGTTTTCTCTGTCCTGGTCTTTCTAGCTTTGTCCCTTTCATGGGGGTGTCCAGCCATGGGTGGTGTGGTTAAGGGGGTCCCGGTGGGTCCTGATGCCCCCACCTGGGGCCTGGACAAGGAGCAGCATGGGTCTGACTGTTTGGGGGGGGGCTGTTGCAGCAGCCCAACATCAGGGGATGCCCTCCAGGCCTCAGTGGGGTTGGGAGAGAGTCCATCTCTATGTGGATCTGTGGAGGTGTGCAAACGGCAGGGGCCTGGAGTGCCTCCAGTTAGTGTAATTACATTCTTCCTGCTGACAATTCCCACCATGGTCTCAATTGGATGTGACATTCTTATTAAATAACTTCACCAGTAACTAGTAATAATAACACAGTCCTTACTTCGTGACCTAAATTGCTCGATGCTATTTTGGGGAGCGGCAGCCGAGCTGCCGGGCTTCTGCAGAGCCGCTCGCTGGATCGCTGCCCGTGTGCACACACATGGACACACGTGTGTGCATGACCAGGGGGGACGGGAAGTGTGCACGCGCCATTTGTGCACAGCCTACACGCTTATGCCCAGGAGCACATGGGCGAGCAGAACCCCCTCTTCAAGCCGGGAGTCCTGGGTGCCTGATGGCCCAGAATCCCAGGCAGGGATCTCTTCCCAGCCCGATGGCCACACGCAATGGAGACCTGACTTCCAAAGATCTCTTGATCCTGTGTCTCTTTCTTTACCCTGCCCCGGCTTCTGTGCACTTATATCTGTCTTCCCTGGAGTGTTTGTCTGTCTCTGAAGTTTCTGTCCCTTTTTTTCCTACCAGGTGACATTTTATTCATCCTTCAAGGCCCAGTGCAGATGTTGCCTCTTCCAAGAAGCCATCTCTGATTGCACCATGGTGGAATTAGTCACCCCCTGAGTTCTTCTGCTTTTTTTTGTCTGGTCTGACACTATGTCCTAATTTTGTTAGCTGGATATAGGATTGTCTTTTGGCCAATAGGGCCATATTTCCTTAAAATCAAGACCTGGGTCCTAACCCATCCAGTCCCATAGTAGAACTCATTTTTTACCGAATGGAAGTGGATATAGGTTCATGATGAGGGGTGGGCGTTGCTGGAAGCAGAGACCAGCAGTGGTTGTGGGTTTCTCCACAAAGATGGAATGCTTGCAAGACCCCTCGTCTGTCTGTCTTTGGTTTTATTTTCCATCTTGATAAAAAATGTGAGATGTTCACTCTCGCAGAACAAATAGAACTGTGACTTCGGTTTCACAATTTATGTGGCTGATTTTGTCTGCTTTTGACAGTTGTCATGTTCCTGACAGTTACAATTTGGTTTCTCTCTGGGACCTCAGGATGATAAGTTGGGATGCTAACCTTGCATTGATCCGCCGGGGGAGCACATGGCCCCTCTTGCGTTCTCCCCATTCTGTGCTTATGGATTTGGAGTTCTGCACAAGCCAGGGGGAGGACAGATGGGGAGACAGTAAGGCTGTGTGAGTGTGTGCGGGTGTGTGTGGTGGGGGAGGGGGTCCCCTGGATCACCTGACCCCACTGACCATCCGAGGGCATGAACATGACCCACTTATAGTTCTCCAGACCTACTTCCCATAGCTGCTTGGTCCCCCAGAGGGCAAGTCTCAACTGACTCCCTGCTCCTGTGCCCTTTCCGTGGTCCCCAATCCACTCCCCAGCCTGCAGTGTGTGTTCACACCGACGTGAGCCCTGGAACAGAGGGGCCACAGCTGATTTCTCTCTGGATCCTTAACACACAACATGTGACCTCAAGAAGCATCAGCACGTGTGCCGAGTGCATGATGAGTGAATGAATGAACGAATGAGTAGATGAAGGATGAAGGAGTCATTCGCCATAGCCTGTAGTTTCCTTCCCTGACCTGAGCATAGAATTGAGTCTGTCTTAGATTTCAGTCCTGGGTCCACTGCTCACTAGCTGAGTAATTTGGGATGGTTATTTTGCCTTTGAGAAGCTGGTCTCCATCTATAATATCCAGAACAAAATCCAAGCCTACCTGGGTTGCTGTCAAGGTGAAGGGCATGAGGGACCATATATGGTGCAGTGGTTAAGCCCATGGGCTCTGGACCCAAACTGCCCAGGTTCATATGCTCATTCAACTGCTTCCTAGCTGCATGACCTTGGGCAACCTACTTAGTCTCTGTGCCTGGCGTGCTCACCTGTACATGGGGATAACGGTGGTGCCTATCTCGCAGGGCTTTGGGGGAGCATTTCATGAGGCAAGGCATTTAAAGCAGGGCCTGACAGATGGTAACTACACTTGCAATGAACATCGTATAACATATAAACTTGCGAATCACTGTTTTGTACACTTGAAACTAATATAACATTGAGTGTCAACCTTACTTCAATTAAAAGAACAAAAATTAAAAATAAGCCAGAGCCTGGCATAGAGCAAGTGCTCAGGACACGGGCACTTGGGCAGGCAACTTGGCAGAGTCACAGCTGAGATTCAGATACAAAGACTCAGGAATCAGGCTATGGTACATACTCTCTTGGGAGCCCTTCTGTCCCGTGTTCAGATGTCTCTTTCCCTCCCATGGAAGTTTCGGGTGACTGGCCACACTCCTGGCTGGCATGGACTTTGGGAATTTCATGAGGAAGAACTTGAACTGAGAACACAGATGGGGTTTAGGTACGTGTAGACCCTTGTAATGGGGGAAAACTATAGGTGAGATTGGGGTGGGGGGGCACCAGAGAGAAAATTCACTGTAAATGAGAGAGTCAGCGATCAGACAAGGTCCTGAGGCTTAAGGATCAAGAGAAGACAGGTTCGGGATCAAAGGCAATCAAATATGTCCCCAGACATTGCCAACTGTTCCCTGTAAGGGAGAAATCACCCCTGGTTGACAACCACTATTCTGTTAGACTGGAAGAGGATGACAGCTCTTACCAACTGGAGAGAGAAGTAAGGAGCGGGAGTTAGGTGGGGGGAAAATAGGAAAGTTCCATCCCTTCCAGCTGCCGAAGAGTGTTAACGCTCTTACACATCCCGGATCAAGATGGCAGGTCAATGCTGCTGGGCTCTCAGCCTACCCTCCACGGCAGTGGTGAAGTTTTAGTGGCCCTGAGGCTGTTGAGGAAGGGCACAGAGGCTGGATGAGAAGGCTTGCAGGGTCCAAAGGGGTAGCTCTGCCTCCATTGGGAGTTGGCAGCCTTGTTCTGGGATCCCACTCTCAGATGTTCTAATTTAATTGGTTCGAGGGAAGGGCCTGGGCACTGGGAATTTAGAAAGCTTCCCATGTGCCACAAAGTTCAGAACCAGCCACAGTAAGCCACAACCCCTGCATTCTAGAAATAAATCCCACTTGGTCATGGTGTATGATCCTTTTAATGGTATTGAATTAATTTGTTAAGATTTTGTTGGGTATTTTCACATCAATATTCGGCAGGGTCCGTGGTTTTCTTGTACTATCTTTGATTTTGGTATCTGGTCAAAATCATACTACTGGCCTCATAAAATGAGTTTGAAAATGTTTCCTCTTCTTTAGGTTTTTGGAAGAGTTTGAGAAGGATTTCTTTGTTTGTTTGTTTGTTTGTTTTTAATCGTTTGGTAGAATTCTCCAGTGAAGCCACTGGGGCCTGGGCTTTTCTTTGGTGGGAGGTTTTTGACTGCTGATTCAGTCTCCTTATGAGTTATAGATCCATTTAGATTTTTTATTTCTTCGTGATTCAGTCTTGGTAGTTTTATGGTTCTAGAAGTTTATTCTTCTAGGTCATCCAACTTTCTGGTGTAGAATTGTTAAGAGTAGTCTCTTGTGAACCTTTTTATTTCTGTGGCATCAGCTACTATGCCTCCTCTTTCATTTTTTGTTTTTGTTCTTTGAGTCTCCATGTTTTTTTCTTAACCTAGCTAAAGGTTTGTCCCTTTTGTTGACCTTTTCAAAACAAACAAACAAAAAAAAACAAAAAAAAACCCCTAACTCTTTGTTTTGTGGATTTTTTGGTATTATTTTTCATTCTCTATTTTATTTCTGTTCTAACCTTTGTAATTTCTTTCCTTCTGCTAAGTTTTCATGTTGAGTTTGTTGTTTTTCTATTTTCTGGGGGTATAAATTTAAGTTGTTGGTTTGATACCTTCTTTCTCAATGTAGCCATTTGCCGCTATAACCTTTCCTCTTAGTACTGCTTTTGCTGCATTACATAGTTTTGGTATGTTGTGTTTTCCTTTTCATTTGTTTCAAGATATTTTCTAACTTGTGATTTCTTCTTTGACCCATTGGTGGTTATTCAATGGTATGTGCTTTAATTTGCACACATCTGTGAATTTTCCTTTTTTTTTTTTTTGCTACTGATTTCATTTCATTCCACTGTGGCCAGTAAAGATACTTGGTATGATTTCAGTTTTTTTAAATTTGTTGAGACTTGTTTTGTGACCTAATTTGTGATCTGTTCTGAAGAATATTCTCTGGGTGTTTGAGAAGAATGTGCATTTATTCTCATGTTTTTGGGCAGAGTGTTCTGTACGGGGCTGTTATTTCCATTGATCTACAGCGTTGTTCAAGTCCTCTGTGTCCTTATTGAACATCGGTCTGGTTGACCTATCCATTTCTGAAAGTGAAGTATTGAAATATCCTACTATTATTGTCTGTTTTTCCCTTCAATTCTGTAAATGTTCACTTTACATATTTGTGTGCTCTGCTCTTAGGTGTATCTCTATTTATGATTGTTCTGTCTTTCTGGTGAATTGACCTCTTTATCATTATTAAAATGTCCTTTCTTATGACAGTTTTTGACTTGGAGTTTATTTTGTCTGATAGAAGTATAGCCACCCTTGCTCTTTTTTGGTTACCATTTGTATGAAATATCTTTCTCTGTAATTTTGCTTTTAGTGTGTGTATGTCCTTACATCTGAAGTGAGTCTCCTTGACAACAGACATTTGGATCTTGATGTTTTCTTTATTCAGTCACTCGGTATCTTTTGACTGGGGAGTTTAATCCACTTACATTTAAAGTAGTTGCTGATAGAGAAGGACTTAACCATTACCATTTCGTTAATTGTTTTCTGTACCTCTTATAGTTATTTTGTCCCTTTTCTTCTCTCCCTGTCTTTGTATTTCTTTCCATTTTAGTGACATACTTTGCTTCCTTTTTCGTCCTTTTGTGAGTTTTCTTTCTTCTTTTTCTTCTTCTTTTTTTTTTTTAAGATTTCCTTTATTTATTTGACACAGAGAGAGAGATTTCAAGTAGGCATAAGGAGAGGGAGAAGTAGGCTCCCAGGAGCCTGATGTGGGATTCAATCCCAGGACCCAGGGATCATGACCAGAGCCTAAGGCAGATGCTTAACTGCCTGAGCCACCTAGGTGCCCCTTTTGTGAATTTTCTATAGATAGTTCCATTGGGATTACATAAAATATCTTACACGTAATGCAGTCTATTTTAAACAGTTAACATCAATCACATACACAAACTGTACTTCTTTAAATTTCTCAACCTACCTATGTTAATGTCACAAATTACATCGATTTATATTTTGAATCATTAACATAGTTTTATAGTTATAGCAGTTTTTGTGAATTTATCTTTTAAATTCTATACCAGAATTAAAAGTGATTTTATGTGATTATAGTTTTGCAGGATTCTTTATTTCTATATATTTACCTTTATCAGAGAGCTTTATTCTTTTTTTAAATAAACATATAATGTATTATTTGCCCCAGGATACATGTAAGTGAATCATCAGGCTTACACATTTCATAGCACATACCATAGCACATAGCCTCCCCAATGTCCATAACCCAGCCACCCTATTCCTAACCCCCCCTACCTCCCAGCCACCCTCAGTTTGTTTTGTGAGTTTAGGAGTCTCTTATGGTTTGTCTCCTTTCCCATCCCATCTTGTTTCATTTCTCTCCCCCACCCCCCCATGACCCCCTGCCCTGCCTCTCAAATTCTTCATATCAGAGAGATCATACGATAATTGTCTTTCGCTGACTGACTTATTTCGCTTAGCATAATACCCTCTATTTCTATCCACGTCGTTGCAAATGGCAAAATTTCGTTTCTCTTGATAGCTGCATAGTATTCCATGTATATATATACCACTTCTTTATCCATTCATCTGTTGGTGGACATCTAGGTTCTTTCTGTAGTTTGGCTATTGTGGACATTGCTGCTACAAACATTTGGGTGCATGTGACCCTTCGGATCACTACATTTGTATATTTAGGGTAAATACCCAGTAGCGTGATTGCTGGGTCATAGGGTAGCTTTATTTTCAATTTTTTAAGGAACCTCCATACTGTTTTCCAGAGTGACTGCATCAGCTTGCATTCCCACTAACAACGTAGGGGGGGTTCCCCTTTCTCCACATCCTCGCCAGCATCTGTCGTTTCCTAACTTGCAATTTTAGTCATTCTGACTGGTGTGAGGTGGTATCTCACTGTGGTTTTGATTTGTATTTCTCTGATGCCGAGTGATGTTGAGCACTTTTTCATGGGTCTGGTGGCCATTTGGATGTTCTCTTTGCAGAAATGTCTGTTCATATCTTCTTCCCATTTCTTGATCAGATTCTTTTTCTTTGGGTGTTGAGTTTGAGAAGTTCTTTATAGATTTTGGGTATATATATAGCCCTTCATGGATATATAGCCCTTTATCTGATATATCATTTGTGAATATCATCTCCCATTCTGTCAGTTGTCTTTTGGTTTTGTTGACTGTTTCCTTTGCTGTACAAAAGTTTTGATCTTGATGAAGTCCCAATAGTTCATTTTTGCCCTTGCTTCCCTTGCCTTTGGCGATGTTTCTAGGAAGAAGTTGCGGCGGCTGAGGTTGAAGAGGTTGCTGCCTGTGTTCTCCTCAAGGATTTTAATGGATTCCTGACTCACATTGAGGTCTTTCATCCATTTTGAGTCAATTTTTGTGTGCGGTGTAAGGAAATGGTCCACTTTCATTCTTCTGCATGTGACTGTCAAGTTTTCCCAACGCCATTTGTTGAAGAGACTGTCTTTTTTTTCCATTGGATATTCTTTCCTGCCTTGTCGAAGATTAGTTGACCATAGAGTTGGGGGTCCACTTCTGGGCTCTCTATTCTGTTCCATTGATCTATGTGTCTGTTTTTGTGCCAGTACCATACTGTCCTGATGATTACAGCTTTGTAATAGAGCTTGAAGTCTGGAATTGTGATGCCACCGACTTTGGTTTTCTTTTTCAACATTTCTCTGGCTATTCGGGGTCTTTTCTGGTTCCATATATAAATTTTAGGATTGTTTGTTCCATTTCTTTGAAAAAAAAACTGATGTTATTTTGATAAGTATCGCATTAAATGTGTAGATTGCTTTAGGTAGCATAGATATTTTCACAATATTCATTCTTCCAATCCATGAGCATGGAACGTTTTTCCATTTCTTTGTATCTTCCTCAATTTCTTTCATGAGCACTTTGTAGCTTTCTGAGTACAGATTCTTTGCCACTTTGGTTAGGTTTATTCCTAGGTATCTTAGGGTTTTGGGTGCAATTGTAAATGGAATCGAATCCTTAATTTTTTCTTTCTTCTGTTTTGCTGGTGGTGTATAGAAATGCAACTGATTTCTGTGCATTTATTTTATATCCTGACATTTTACTGAATTCCTATATGAGTTCTAGCAGTCTTGGAGTGGAGTCTTTTGGGTTTTCCACCTAAAGTATCCTATCATCTGCTAAGAGTGAGAGTTTGACTTCTTCTTTGCCAATTTGGATGCCTTTTATTTCTTTTTGTTGTCTGATCGTTGAGGCTAGGACTTCTAGTACTATGTTGAATAGCAGTGGAGATAGTGGGCATCCCTGCCGTGTTCCTGATCTCAGTGGAAAAGCTCTCAGCTTTTCCCCATTGAGAATGATATTCGCTGTGGGCTTTTCATAGATGGCTTTGATGATGTTGAGGAATGTACCCTCTATGCCTACACTGTGAAGAGTTTTGATCAATAAAGGATGTTGTACGTTGTCAAATGCTTTTTCAGCATCAATTGAGAGTATCATATGGTTCTTGTTCTTTCTTTGTTAATGTGTTGTATCACATTGATTGATTTGTGGATGTTGAACCAACCTTGCAGCCCAGGAACAAATCCCACTTGGTCATGGTGAGTAATCCTTTTAATGTACTGTTGGATCCTATTGGCTAGTATTTTGGTGAGAATTTTTGCATCCGTGTTCATCAAGGATATTGGTCTGTAATTCTCCTTTTTGATGGGGTCTTTGTCTGGTTTTGGGATCAACGTAATGCTGGCCTCATAAAATGAGTTTGGAAGTTTCCCTTCCATTTCTATTTTTTGGAATAATTTCAGGAGAATAGGTATTAATTCTTCTTTAAATGTTTGGTAGAATTCCCCTGGGAAGCCATCTGGCCCTGGGCTCTTGTTTGTTGGGAGATATTTGATGACTGCTTCAATCTCCTTACTGTTTATGGGTCTGATCAGGTTTTCTATTTATTCCCGGTTCAGTTTTGGTAGTTTATGTGTCTCTAGCGAAGCATCCATTTCTTCCAGACTGTCTAATTTGCTGGCGTACAGTTGCTCGTAATATGTTCTTATAATTGTTTGTATTTCTTTGGTGTTTGTTGTGATCTCTCCTCTTTCATTCATGAGTTTATTTTTTTTTATTTTTATTTTTTTCATTCATGAGTTTATTAAGTTGGATCCTTTCTCTTTTCTTTTTGATAAGTCTGGCCAGGGGTTTTCAATTTTCTTAATTCTTTCAATGAACCAGCTCCTAGTTTCACTGATTTGTTCTACTGTTCTTTTGGTTTCCATTTCATTTATTTCTGCTCTGATCTTTATGATTTCTCTTCTTCTGCTGGGTTTAGGCTTTCTTTGCTGTTCTTTTTCCAGCTCCTTTAGGTGTAGGGTTAGATTGTGTATTTGAGACCTTTCTTGTTTCTTGAGAAAGGCTCGTATTGCTATATACTTTCCTCTCAGGACCGCCTTTGATATGTCCCAAAGATTTTGAACAGTTGTGTCTTCATTTTCATTTGTTTCCATGAATTTTTAAAATTCTTCTATAATTTCCTGGTTAACCCATTCATTCTTTAGTAGGATGCTCTTTAGCTTCCATGTATTTGAATTCTTTCCAACTTCCCTCTTGTGGTTGAGTTCTAGTTTCATGGCATTGTGGTTTGAAAATATGCAGGGAATGATCCCAATCTTTTGGTACTGATTGAGACCTGATTTGTGTCCCAGGATGTGATCTATTCTGGAGAATGTTCCATGTGCACTAGAGTAGAATGTGTATTCTGTTGCTTCGGGATAGAATGTTCTGAATATATCTTGATGTCCATCTGGTTCAGTGTGTCATTTAGAGCCTTTATTTCCTTGTTCATCTTTTGCTTAGATGATCTGTCCATTTCGATGGGGGGGGGTATTAAAATCCCCTACTATTATTGTATTATTGTTGATGTGTTTCTTTTACTTTGTTATTAATTGGTTTATGTAATTGGCTGCTCCCATGTTAGGGGCATAGATATTTACAATTGTTAGATCTTCTTGTTGGACAGTCCCTTTAAGTATGCTATAATGTCCTTCCTCATCTCTTATTATAGTCTTTGGCTTAAAATCTAATTTATCGGATATAAGGATTGCCACCCCAGCTTTCTTTTGATGTCCATTAGCATGGCAAATTGTTTTCCACCCCCTCACTTTAAATCTGGAGGTGTCTTTGGGTCTAAGATGAGTTTCTTGTAGACAGCATATTGATGGGTCTTGTTTTTTGTCCATTCTGATATC
>CM052798.1:22546826-22620864 GCA_028533885.1 Nasua narica | reverse complement strand
TTTAGTGCCATTGTATTGCCTGTAAGGTGACTGTTAACTGTATGTCTCTGTTCCTTTCTGGTCTCTGTTCCTTTTAGGCTTTCTCTTTGCTTAGAGGACCCCTTTCAATATTTCCTGTAGGGCTGGTTTGGTGTTTGCAAATTCCTTTAGTTTTTGTTTGTCCTGGAAGCTTCTTATCTGTCCATCTATTTTCAATGGCAGCCTAACTGGATATAGTATTCTTGGCTACATATTTTTCTCGTTTAGGCTCTGAATATATCATGCCCGTCCTTTCTATGCCAATCTAATATTTCTGCCAATCTAATATTTCTGCCTTTCTGTGTTACAGACTTCTTGTCTGGAGTGGCTTTCTGGATTTTCTTTTTGTCATTAAGACTTGTAAGTTTTACTATTAGATGTTGGGGTGTAGACCTATTTTTATTGATTTTGACAGGGGGTTTGCTGTGTCTCCTGGATTTTGATGCTTGTTCCCTTAGCCCGATTAGGGAAATTCTCTACAATAATTTGCTCCAATATACCTTCTGTCCCTCTCTCTCTTTCTTCTTCTTCTGGGATCCCAGTTATTCTGATATTGTTGCATCTTATGGTATCACTTATTTCTTGAATTCTCCCCTCATGGTCTAATAGTTGTTTGTCTTTCTTTTTCTCAGCTTCTTTATTCTCCATCATTTGGTCTTCTGTATCACTAATTCTCTCTTCTGCCTCATTTATTCTAGCAGTAAGAGCCTCCATTTTTTATTGTAACTCATTAATAGATTTTTTAAAATTTTGACTTGATTAAATTTGTTCTTTTATTTCTCCAGAAAGGGATTTTATTTCTTCAGAAAGGGATTCTCTAATATCTTCCTTGCTTTTTTTGAGCCCAGCTAGCACCTTGATAATTGTCATTTTGAACTCTAGTTCTGACATGTTACTAATGTCCATATTGATTAGTTCTCTAGCCGTCGGTACTGCCTCTTCTTCTTCTTTTTTGTAGTGATTTTTTTCGCCTTGTCATTTTATCGAGATAAGAATAGATGAATGAGAGAGCAAAATACTAAAAGGGTAGCAAGGACCCCAGAAAAATCAGAAGAGAGGTGAATAAAACCAGGAGTTGAAGAAAAAAGGCAGGGGGGAGAAAAAAGAGAAAAAAAGAAAATAAAAGAGAAAAAGAAAAAAATATAAATATTTGACTTGTGATTTGAACAGAGCCCCACATCTGATTTTGGGTGTTTTTGGCCTGTTAGAAGAAACTACCTCCCAAAATTTTAATGAAAGAAAAAAACTTATAAATATACTAAAATAAGGGTAAACATGATGAAGGGATGGAATATGAGTGTAAAGATGAAAATTAAAAAAAATCTAAAAAAGGGATTGATAAGAGGTTGGTTGAAAAAAGAGAAAAAAAGAAAAAAGAATAAAAGAGGAAAGAATGTGATCAGGCTGGAGACTGGATCCAAGCTGTGTGCTAGATTTAGGGTATATTTTGATCTATTAGAAGAATTAGTATCCCAAAATTTTAAAGACCAAAAAAAATATATGGGGGATATATATGGGGGGACAAAATATGAATGTAACAGTGAAAATTAGAAAAGATTTTTTAAAAGGTACTCATATGATACTAGTTTAAAAAAACGCCAAAATAGGAAAGAGGAAAAGTAAAATAAGAAAAGAAGAAAAAAAGAAAATTAAAAAAATTCAACTCTGAAAGACTAAAGGATCATGGTGAAAAAAGCCACGAATTATATGTGTTGTTGTTGTTTTTTCCTAACTCTAGAGTTCCGCAGTTTTCACTGATTGACGAACTTGGTCTTGGCTGAATGTTCTCGCTGATCTTCTGGGGGAGGGGCCTGTTGCTGTGATTCTCAAATGTCTTTGCCTGAGGCGGAATTGCCCCGCCCTTGCCAGGGGACGGGCCAAGCAATTTGCTCATGTTCGCTCTCGGGAGCCTTTGTTCCCTGAGCGCTTTCCGTACCACCCTGGAGGCCGTGAATGAAAATGGCGGCCTCCCGGTCTCTGGCTCAGAAAAGCAGAGCGCTCAGAGTCCTGCTCCTCAGCGTGCCCTCAAAGAAAGGCAGTCAATCACAAACACCACCTGTCTTCCTGGTCTCTGGCTGCACTCCTAGCTCACCGGGCCCGTGACTGAGTGTTTCTGTCTCTGGCGTGGCCCGCTTTGGAGTCTCCAAACCCAATTTGATTCCTGACACGTGCTCCCGTGCCGCTCCTCCCAGAGGAGGAAGGAAGGGTTTTCTCTGGAGCTGCCCCTTGTGGGGTCCCTGCTCGAAGAGCAGAGCAGTGGCTCGACTGTACCTTGGATTATGGTCTAAGGTAAGCCTGAGGTGAAACTGCACTGCCTGGCTCCGTCTCTGCCATTGGCTTCCCCAGTCTGACACCTGGGCACTCTGCCGCACTCAGACACCCCCAGTCCCTGTGTGACCCCTGGCGTCCTGAAACCACACTGTCCCTGCAAGCCCCCCCACCCCCCGCCACTCCCCGCTTAGCTTCTGGAGCGATGTCCCTCAGCAGAGCAGACTCTAAAAGTTCTGATTTTGTGCTCCACTGCTCTGCAGCTGCAGGGAGCCGGCCCCTCCCCCAGCGGTCTCTCTTCTGGTCGCTTTGAATTCACTTTTCCACACGTCCTACCTTCTGGAAAGTGGTTGATTTCAGCTCCTAGAATTGCTGTTCTTTCTCTCTTCTCTCTCCTATTGAGTTTGCAGGCATTTAGAATGGTTTGATAACTATCTAGCTGAACTTCTGGAATCTGACACTATCTCAGCCTCCTACTCCTCTGCCATCTTGCTCCTCTCTCCAGACAGCTTTATTCTTTCATATGTTTTGTGTTGCTCTGTAGTGCCCTCTCATCTCAGCCTCAAGGACTCCCTTTAACAATTCTAATAAGGCAGGTTTCATGGTAATGAACTCTTTCAGCCTTTTTCATCTGGGAAGGTCCTTATTTTCCTTCCTTTCTAAAGAACAGTTCTGCTGGATATAGTATTCTTGGTTGGTAGTGTTTTCCTTTCAGCACTTTAAATATGTCTTCCCACTTCTTTCTGGCCTGAAAGATTTCTGCTGAGAAATCCACTCATCATCTTATGAGAGCTTTGTTGTATGTGGCAAGTTGCTTTTTCTCTTGTTGCTTTCAAGATTCTTTTTCTTTGTCTTGACTTTTGACAGTTTGATTATAATGTGTCACAGTTTGGGCTGTTTTGGTTCATCCTAGTTAGAGTGTCTTGAGCTTTTTGAATTTGAATGTCCATTTCCTTCTACAGATTTGGGAAGTTTTTAGCCATTTCTTCAGAGAAGCTTTCTGCTCCCTATCTCTCTTCTCCTTCTGGGACTCTTATAATGTGTATATTGGTCCATTTGTTGATGTCCCCTAGGTCCCTTAGACTTTTTTCACTTTCTTTATTCTTTTCATCTTTTTTGCTCCTCTGACTCAATAATTTCAAATGACCTTTGAGTTTAGTGATTCTTTCTTTTGCTTGATCAAGTCTGCTGTTGAACCCCTATAGTGAAATTTTCAATTCAGTTATTATCTTCTTTAGCTACAAAATTTCTGTTTGATTCTTTTTTATAATTTCTTTTTCTTTGCTGATATTTTAATTTTATTCATGCATTTTTTTCTGGTTTAATTTAGTTGTCTGTGTTCTTTTGTAGTGCATCGAGCTTCTTTAAGATGATTATTTTGAGTTCTTTGTCAGTAATTCTCCATTTCTTTAATTTTGGTTTCTGGAGATTATTCTGTTCCTTTGATTAGATCACAGTTCCCTGTTTCTTGATGTGCCTAGCTATTATTATTTTTTTCCTGTGATTTATGTATCTGAAAAAAAAAACAGCCTTCTCTTCCTATTTTTATGGACTGGCCTCATATGGTGAAAGACCTTCTCCAGTTAGACTGGCTAGAGCTTCTGGATCTGGAGGTCACTCAAACTTTTTCCAGGGATGTATCTTCTCTGGGCTTGGTCATGTAGTTTCTCAATTAGAGAGAGGTTTGCTGGGGCACCTGGGTGGCTCAGTTGGTTAAACAACTGCCTTTGGCTCAGGTCATGATCCCAGGATCCTGGGATTGAGCCCTGTGTTGAGCTCCTTGCTCAGTGGGAAGCCTGTTTCTCCCTCTCCCTCTGCTTGCTATTCCACCTGCTTGTGCTCTCTCTCTCTCTCTGTCAAATAAATAAATAAAATTAGAGAGAGAGAGGTTTGCCATTTTCTTCCTTAGGATCTTGAAATTTCTTGCTCCCTCTCATGTCTGTCTGTGTTACTGCAGGTTCTCTGGTGCTACAGCAAGTGCTGGGCTCCCTTTTGTTCCCTGTGGCTCCCAGGCATCCTGAGTATGCTGGTTCCTTGGTTGTACTCTAAGTCAGATGAGACAGAAACCAGTCCCTTGGACAGTGCCCTAAAAAGCTGGAGCATTGGACTTATGTTCTACTCTTTTCTTTCCTTCTCAAGAGAGAAGGTGCCAGCTGGGCTATTCTCAATCATACCGAGCTGTGCTGGCTTGGGGGAAAGACTATCATGGTTGCTGTGAAATGGCTTTTCTTACCTGTTTTGCTGGGACTGTGTGACTTTGAACTTGCCTGGGGTACTGTGACTTTTTAACTCATTTCTAGAGTTCTCAAAAAGCTCTTTAGGTCATATATTGTTATGATCCAAAGTTGGTGACTCTGGGGCACCTGGGTGGCTCAGGTGGTTGAGCCTCTGTCTTCAGCTCAGGTTATGATCCTAGGGTCCTGGAATCGAGTCCCATATCGGGCTTCCCCTGCTCTGCGGGGAGCCTGCTTCTCCCTCTTCCCCTGCCTCTCCCCCTGCTTGTGCTTTCTCTCTCTCACTCTCTCTGTCAAATAAATACATGAAATCTTAAAAAAAAAAAGTTGGTGACTCTGGTGAAACAAAGTCTGGGGTTTCTTATTTTGCCATTTTGCTGATGTAACTCCTCAAACCCCTTTTTAATGGCATCTCCCCACTATCAGCAGAGACCACTGGACCATAAAGGTTGTGAGGGTTACCTGGGCCTCACACCTGTAAAGGCCTTGCTGGATCATAATAAACTCTCTCCTGCCTGGCGGGAGGTGTGATGGTTGAATATAAGTTCATTCTGCTTTGACCAAGTGCATGGTTTCCATGCCATTTCAGGGACAGATGTGTTTTGAGTGGACATTGTACCCACGGAATTGTTGAGTCAGAGGTCCTAGGTACCAGCTCTGTGAGTCCAGTAGATGTGACACCTCTGGTGTCTCTCTTGTCGTGCATGGTCAGACTCACCATTTCCCTCTTGGGAGGCAAAAGGAGATGGGTACTTCTAAATCCTAGGAATCTACATGGGAAGTATCACCAGGAGGGTATAAGGAAATGGGTGGAACAGATTCCCCAGCTTGTGCCAAGAGATCTGTACTAAGAGGTGGCCCAGCCAGGGCAGAGCTTAGCTTGTGGCAATGAAGATGAAGCTGTCCCCCACCTCTCCCTCAATGTCCCTCTTTCTCTCCTTTTTATAAATTCCTTGCCTTCCCTGGTATATACCTGCTTGCCAGCTGCCATTCAACTGAAAGCATTGTCAGGGAAACTCAGACTGTCTTGTAGAAGTCCCTAGTGAATACCCATTGAATTGGCTTGAATTCTGTTCTTTCCTTGGCCCTGTGCTACTCCTCGAGCCAGTGTGTTTCTTGGCTTGAAAATCTCCAGCAACTAGATTCGAGAGCCTCCTGTTAGACTTGCCTTTTATAGATTTTCCCATTAGAAGATTCATTCATTCATTCGTTCGTTCATTTATTCATTCATCCATTCATTTAGCATATGCTTTTGATTTTTCTTAAGACCACCCAGCAGAGGGCCCTAGGAATTCTTACCCTAGTCTTCGGCATGGTGACATCATTTTGGTGTGGCCATAGGAGAAGGAAGCTAGGATTGGCAGGATTTCTATAGGCCCTAAGTGGTCTCCAGGACTCTCATCCACAGAACTGTGCAAAGAAGCCCTCTGGTAAGCCCTTTCAGTGACTGAGTGCCTCTGGATGGGGCTCTCAGCTGGGGCAAGGAGGCTACTGGGACAGAAGGAGGGTGATTAGGCAGAGGCTGTGGCTAACCAGACTGGAGGAGCCCAGGGTGAGCAAAAGCCATTGAGGCCAGCACTGGGCATCTGGGGAAGTGGCCATGGGGATGTCTTCCAAGCCCAACTCTGAGGTCACTGGGGCAGGTTCTGAATTGGATGCTTCCACATGCCCAGCCTCATCATGTTGTTGGCTTGCATGTGTACGGGGGAAGGGCAACGAGAGAGCTGTGATGATTTCCTTTTATAGAGATTCTAAGAGGAAGTACATTTCTCCATTACTTCCTGACACAATTTTTAGATTATCCACCTACTCAGATACATTTTTCCCTCAGTTCATTCAAGTTGAGAGAGAGAGAGGGAGGGAGGGGAGAGGGATTGAGAGGAAGGTTTTAAAAGAATTAATTAATATAAAGTCTCTTCTAAGACAAGATGTGCCACCTTTGTGCTTCCTTTGGGGTAGGGGTGGGCTGGGGACAGGGCTATAATGGAGTCATGTCCAGCCAAGAGGAAAAGCTCCTTAGCTCTAATCAGCAATTTTAGACCACCATGTTACATCTGGCATGTGGCCTGCCCATCATCTTTCCTTCTTCCTCCTTCCCTCCCTCCTTTCTTTCCTCCCACCATCCCTCTCTTCCTTGCTCTGTCTCTCTGTCCCTCCCTCCTTCTGTCTGTGTCTCTCTCCCTCCTTGTCTCCCTCCCTCCCTTTCATCCCAGTGCAGTGGTAGAACATATACTTTCAGATCTCAGTCTCAGGAGTCAGACAGGCCTGTGTTGAACCTCAGCTTTGCATCTATTATTATACGTGTGAACTTGGGCAAGTTATTTAGCCCAAACCTCATTTGTTAAACAGGGTAAAAAATAACACCAAGCTCTTTGAGATGTTTTGAGGTTTGAAAGAAATCATGTGAGTAAGATGCTGAGCACTGTGTGGGGCACATAGTTAGTGCTGGATAAATGATGGCTGGAATTCCTTCATCCTTGTGCTTACTGACATTTGATTCCTTCAATAGCCCTGTTCTGGGACCTCAAGGATGTGTTGGTGAAAAAGGCAGACAATGTTTTCTGCCCTAAGGAGGTCAGTCTGCTGGGGAGATGGCTACTCAGGGCCCCCTTCCCTGGCTGTGATTCCACTGTGGGCTGAATCTGTGGGCCCTCCCATTCCAAACTGCTTTCAGACAGAGCCACACCAGCTGGTTTGGCTTCCTAGGCCTTTAGGGAGTTGAGTCCACATGAGCTGTGCATTTGTGAGTACACTGAATTGTGGTTTATTCATTCACTGAACAAATATTTACTGAGTGCCTACCATGTGCCAGGCACTGTTCTAGGCATTTGGGATGGAACAGTGAATAAAGCAAAGAGCTTGCTTTTGTGAAATGAATGTTCAAACAAGAGGAAACAGACAACAAACAATAAATACACTACATAGGATGCTATAGGGTGATACATGCTATGGGAGAAAGGAAACTGGATAGGTAAGGGAGATTGGAGCTGTTAGGGATAGAGGTGGGGAGCGTTATGATATTATTGAGTGCCGTCAGCGTAGACCTCATTGCGAAGGGAACATTGAGCAAAGACTTAAGGGAGGAGAAAGAGTTTGTTTTATCTGAGGAGAAGGGACCTTATGAGAAGAGGGGAAACAAGTGCAAAGGCCCTGAGGTCAGAGCGTGGCCCCTTATGGGAGGAAAAGGCAGGAGGCAGGAGTGGCTGGGGAGAGAGGAGCAAGAGAGGGAATATCTGTGAAAGCGGATTGTGTCTGTCCTGTGCCCGGCAGGTGGTAGATGTACAGAGAGCCTTGGTTGAATGAGTGAATCCTTGCTGGCGTCTAGATCTGACCTGAGCTGGGCCAGGCCAGGACTGACCTCATCACTAATTTGCTTGAACAGAGTGGCTGACTTAAGCTTTCCTTTTTGATAAGAACAATTTTCAAATCACCAACAGAGCTCATATAAAATTCAAATGTGCAATTGGGGGCATCAAAACACAAAGCTCTTTCCTTAGCATGTAAAAGAGCAGCACATCTGCTGAAGAGTGGGAAAAACAAAATGAAATTGCAGATGACCTTTGAATGCCTAATTTAAAGAAAAGTCTGTACTGAGCTTTCCCTGTAGCTGCTGTGAAAGTCTCTGTGAGTGAGCTCTTTGGATTTCCAGCAGCTGTCCAGTCTAAAGGTGGTGGAGGAATGCGAGGGTAAGCGGCACCCAACTGCTGGTGACCATATGTTATATCCTCCCTTTGGCCCTTGAGATGTCAGATTTTGTGTCTCACTCTAGATCTCAGGTCTCCCCACCCCTCATCTGTAGGGATATAGAGACATCTCCTATATGTCCTCCTCCTCCTCCTTGGCTGCTGAGGACTGAGTGCCAGGAGTATCTCAGGGGTACACTCTTAAGGGACCACCCCATCCCTCACCCCAGGCCTCTGAGGCAAACTGTCTTTGGTATGGTCTCTGGTTCTGTCTAGCCTAGGGCTGAAGGACATCGTCTTAGGCACTCAGGACCCTGAATGGAGCTCTAGAGCTCTCTGCCCTCACCTCTGCTCCATTAACCCCCTTCCATTAACCTCTCTCTCTCTTTCTCTCTCTCTCTCTTCCCCCCTCCCCATGCTTCTTCATCTTGCTAACTCCTCTTTCCTTTCTCATCTGGTACAGAAATCCTGGGAGAAATTGGACATGCATCCCCAAGTGCCTAGGATCAGTAGAAACAACAGCACTGAGGACCTTAGTGGTTCAGTACCATGGACAGAGCTCTTAGGGTCCTGCCTCACCAACTATTCATTTGGGTCAGCCGACTCAGGGCATTTATGTGACAGTGGCCTTGAGAGACCCATTTTAAGATGGAGGGTAGGGGCTTATGTGACTAAGGGACTTGCCCATATCCCTTGCTAGTAAGTGGCAAAACAGAGTTAAGAACCCAGATTCTGATTGTTTCCACTGCATCATGTTAACCCCCCTCCCATTTTTTTCAGTTAATTTTCAAATATGAGTCACAGAAGGGCAGAGAGCTTAAGTTGCCTGTGTTCCTCAGGGATGAGGCTAGTTCTTCTATGGGTGTACGTAAGACAGCAGCCGTGAGCTTTTAATGAACAGAGAAACAAATGAAAAAAAAAGGGTATAGATGACAACTGGATGTATTAATCTATTTACTCAATAAATATTAACTGCGTGTCTATGAAATGCCAGACCCCGTGTTGGGGATTTAATAGTGAATCAGATGTGCCATCATGAGGTGCTCGGGCGGGTGGGAGAGACAGAGACGTAAGCTTGGCTTCACATACTTTTGATAATTCACTTGTTTCCCGGGTTACTTTTTTTCTTCTTTTGGGAAGACCAGTGTGCACAGAATTCCTCATGTGGTCTCCCTTCTGATGCCTCACTATAGTGGGCTTAGCCTTAGAAAGGCAGGCAGTGGAGCAGAAATCTAGGAGTTTGAGCTGAGATGATTGATTCTTTTTTTTTTTTTAAGAGATTTTATTTATTTGACAGAGATAGAGAGATCACAAGTAGGCAGATAGGCAGGCAGAGAGAGAGGGAGAAGCAGATTCCCCGCTGAGCAGAGAGCCTGATGTGATGTGGGGCTTGATTCCAGGACCCTGCGACCACAACCCAAGCCGAAGGCAGAGGCTTCAACCCACTGAGCCACCCAGGTGCCCTGAGATGATTGATTCTTGAGTGAAGGACCTTCTAAGGCAAGATTCTTTGCGTGTGAGGATGCTCTAGAAAGAGGTGTGACTGATCAGTTTGGCCAAAATAAGCATCTAGCCACACTCTTAACCCCCCAATTCATCTACCCATCCATGGAGAAGTGGTTAAGAGGGCAGACTTTGGTACCAGATTGCCTGGGGTTGAATCCTGTTTCTACCATTTATCAACTGTCTGACCTTCAGCAGGTTACTTAACCTTCCTGGGCCTCAGTTTCAGTATCTATAAAATGGGAATCATAACACTACCTATCAATATAGTTGCAGGGATGGAATGAGTTTATTTGCTGTAAAGTGATAAGAAAACTTTTGGCACAGGAGGAATGTGTAATAATCTATTATTATTAGACTGAGCTCCACGAGGCCAGGGTTAGTGCCTGGGATACTGCAGGTGCTCAATGCTATTTTTTTAAGATTTATTTATTTAGTTTAGAGAGAGCGTGCGAATGAGGGGAGGGGCAGAGGGACAGAGAGAAGGAGAGAATCTCAAGCCGACTCAAGCCGACTAAATGCAGAGCCCCAAGCGGGGTTCAGTCTCACAACCCTGAGATCATGACACAAGCTGAAATCAAGAGTGGGATGCTCAACTGACTGAACCACCCAGGTGCCCCTCAATACTATCTCTTAAGTGAGTCAGTGAATGACTTGAGCATTTGCTAAGACCCGAATTATTGTGCGTCAGCCCCTGTGCTCGGCCACCATCCCTTGGGTTAAAGCCACAACTCAGGTGTCTTCTCAGCTGAGGAGAACTCAATGCGAGCTCTCTGTATTTGCTCTGAAAGACCCGCCCCAGGAGTAGGACCAGCCTGGCAGAGGTGCCTGTCCCCAGATACCCCTGACCCCCTCCTCTTGGTCTTGATCCAGGGATGTAGTACAACCTGATCAGCTCGAGAGGCCCTGCCATCAGCGATGCAGAGATCCCTTTGCTGGTGAGGATTCCCCGTCAACACAATAAATAACCCCTGGCTGGTGTTGGCTCAAAATGATGACAAATGAGCTGCCTGTGTATCGCCAGGCAGGGAAAATCATATTTGGAACACAGTGGTGGCTTCTGTGTTAAGCATGTCCAGGAGAATCAGAGAGCCTGGAGGTAGAATTAGAAAGCTGAGCGGCATGGGATTACTCCCCTGGAACAATTGGATGTGGTACAGGGGCAGGCTGGCCGCCTCACTCTGTCTGCTGTGCATTGTTTTATACCTTTGCTGGATGCATCCCCAGCTTGAGAGGAGGGAGACCCTGTTTTGTTTTCATGTCCCTGAGGCACAGCAACTGCGCTAAGCTCTTCAATAAATCCCAGGCTCTGTCCCCAGTGCTGGGTGCAGAGTGGAAAGAGGACCGTAGCTTAGGAAATGTGTCCCCTGATGGCCTGTGGAAGCCTTGCATCCTGGCAGAGGGAGGAGCCTAGCTTTGCTTTCCTGCAGACCTGGGGTTGACTCGCAGCTCTTCCACTGCTACCTATTTGACCTTGAGGATATTCTTAATCCTTGGCGAGCATCAGTTTCTTGCACGTAAAGTATTAGGCGTGGGACGTAGTAGCCGTTTCAAGGGGTCATCGCGAATGTTAGGGAGATAATGGTAGTGAAACCTGTGGATAAGTGGTGGATTCCTTCTCAGACCTGCACAGAAGCACAGGTCTTCCTGGGTTGGTTTGTCCGTGCTCTCTGCCGTGCCCCTGGGATCCAACGATGAGGTGTCCCCAAACCACTTGTTAAGTGGAGAGTTAGTAATACGGGCCATGCTCATCTATCTCTATATTCCACTGTGAACTCCTTGGGGATATGGAACACATTATACAAAATCCCTCCCTCCATCTTCCTGCCTCCATACACATACAGGCTGGGACTAAGGAACCTTCCCCAGATTTGCTGAATGAGAAATTGCATTTGGTTGGATCTCCGGGGTCCTTGGTAGAATCTAGGGGCTTCCTAACTTGGATCGGGGACAATTACATCTTTATTTTCACTGATTTCCTCTTGAGACTTGGCATTTCTACCGAAGACGAATATAGGCAACAAAGTACAGCAGTATTAGCAGTATTTGTGAATTTGTCACCGATAAGAACGCAGGTATTTTCATTACCTGAAAATACGGTTGTTGTAGGCAGCCAGAAATAGCATTTATGGCTTGGGCCACAGTATTTATCAGGCCCACTGCTAGATCTTATTAATAATGCATTACTAGGGGAGTGCCTGCTTTACCAGATGACACATTTTCAAAATATTTTGAAAACTGTATTTCAATGTAATTGGTTTCCTTTGTAATTCTATATATTTTGTTTTATTTGCAACATTTATTTCATTAAAAACATTTATTTTATTCAAAAACATCATTCATGAAGGCCTCATCGGGCTGCCAGAGAGGGTCGTGGCACGACAAAGGTTAAGAACCTCTGCTGTAGGAGGTTTGGGAATCCTTTGACATGAATGACAAAGGTGGGAGATTAACATCCTAGGTGTATTATTCTAGAGAGTATTTCTAGCTTTGATTAGGAGCTCCAAAATGGCAAAGAATTAGATCACTGGCTCTCTACCAGGGGTGATTTTTCCCACCCATTTGGTAATGTCTGGAGATATTCTTGGTTGGTTCAAGTGGGAGGTGCCCCTTGGCATTCAGCGGATGAGGCCAGGGATCCTGCTGAACAAGCTACACACAGAGGACAGTCTCCTCAACAAAGAATCCTTCTGCCCCAAATGCCAACAGCACCAAAGCTGAGAAACCCCGGACTAAACTATCACGTCATTGGTGGGAATTTCTCTGCTTGTTAGGACCTCTAGGAAAAAAAAAAATCAGTGCACAACTTCATTAGAAACACCTGCACTGATTCTCGCGTCCAGCCCTAATGCACATCTGGCATGTGTACCAGGTGCTGGGCCCTAGGATCCCAGAGAGAGGCATGGCCCTGAGGAGCTCTGGGTCTGCCATTCAGCAGGATGTGCGGACCCAGCAGACGGCTGTGCAAAGTGAAGCCACTGTGCCCATCACTACTGGGCGCCTGTGGTCCAGGCTGATGGGCTGGGTGCTGGGAATCGGTGTGAACGTGGCGAAACGTGGTCTCTAGCCCCAGGGAGTGCACACCTCTCTGGGGAGACATGTATGCCCCGTGTGATGGTGGAGAGGCAGGGTGCCATGAGGCTGCGCCACAGGGTGTGTGTTTGGGTGCCTGTCGGGCTGAGCGTGAGTCATCTTAGGGTAGTGGTCCGTGAGATCTCCCTGGGGGTCATGAACTTCGACCTGTGACCTAGAAGATGAATAGGAGGATTCATTGTCCAGACCAGAGGATGGGGAAAGGATGCTTCCATCAGAGAGAGTGACAACCAGTTTGAGACTCCGAGTGAGCCAAGGAACACGGAGCATTAAAGGAAGGAAATGGAGTCTGGCTTGGACTGGAGTGTCCTTTAAGGGAAAGAGTTGGGAGAGGTGAAGACCTGGGAGAGGAGCTGGGGCTGGCTCGTGTGGGGGAGGGATGTCTTGTGCTCCATATTGGGGATTACGGGCTTTATCCAGAGGAGCCATTGAAGGAGTTTAAGCAAGAGTAGCCGGCCATTTTTGTTTTGTTGAAAGGCACAGATCGGGAGAGAAGAGCAAAGAGATCTGGAATGTGGTGGATGGCTTTTGGAGAGAGGGAAGAAAAAAGGAAGGAACAGACAGAAGGAAGGAGGGGCGGGGGAGGGAACAGGGAAGGAGCTGGAGAGGACAAGAGGAAAGGACAGATGGGGGGAGGGAGGGCGGAGGGAGGAACTGCCCAGGAAACCAGGGATGACTCCTCAGAGGAGGCGCTATGTGAGGTGAATCCAGAACAGGGAGTAAGGCTAGCTAGGTGTAGAAGGCAGGGAAGGGCATTCCAGGCCAAGCACTGTGAGGGCCTAAAAGGGCCTGGAGTATTTGTGGATGATGAACAATTTGGCCTGAGCGATGCTTGGTGTGTAAGGTAGAGGGGTGGACACGAGGCTCGGTGCCAGCATCTCCACAAGTGTGGTCTCTGACCCGCTCCTGGAGGGTGATTGCTGAGGGCCAGAGATCCTGTGTGGCCCCTGCTCCCTCCATCTGTCCAGATATGGGGCCCCTGCCAGAAGGCATGTCTACAGCTGGGCCAGAGTCCCAGTGTATGCACTTGGGTGCGCAGGTGACTCTCTGCGTGGCAGGTGAGACACCCTCAGTGGGTACAATGGTCCGCCTCACATCTGCAGCTTCCCCCTGCGTTTCCTCTTAGGGCGGCTTCATTAATTACATGACTTCGATGAATCCATATCTCAGCCCAGAGCGCACTCTGGAATTGCAGTCTCCAGCCCTAATTGCCTTCTGGCCATCTCCGCCTGGATGTCCCACCGGCTTCTCCAACTAAATTTGTCCAAAATTGACCTTATCAGTCAACAAATATTTGCAGAATTGAATTGAATTTTCCTGCCAAACTTCTCAAAAGAGTTATCTCCTCAAAATTATCATTATTTGTAGACAACATGATTGTGTACCTAAAACACCCGAGGGAATCAACTGAGAAATCTTTGGAATTAATAAGAGTTCAGAAACCCAGTTGGATGCGAGATAAATATATAAAAATCAATAGGTTTTTCTGTATACCTATGAAAACCAGCTAGAAAAATAAAATAATGGGAAAAATGTTATTCACTAGAGCAAGAAAAAGTGCATAAAATGTCTGGGAACAACATTAACAAGATGTGACTGGGACCTTATATGAAGAAAAGTACAAATCTTTATGGAAAGATGAGTTGGTATTTATTGATTACGTATCGTGTACTAGGTACCGTCTGAGCATTTAGGAATTTCGTGGGTATTATGACATTAAACTATACAGTCATCCTTGAAGTGGGTGTTAATTTTAAAGATGTAGAAACTAAGGTTTAAGCGGTTTACATAAAGTGCCCATCAAGTATTAAGTGGCAAAATGGAAATTTGCACGCAAGGTTTTTTGCTTCCTGAACCCATGCTTTTAACCTTTGCCTAACCCACCTCCCCAGTAAACCCTAAATATTCAGAAAAATGAATTTGGAAGGTGTCATCTGAATGTTATAGAAAGATTAATTCATTTCGCCCATACGTTCATCCCCACAGTGGGTACCGAATGTCTACCATGGGCAAGAACTGAACTAGGTGATAGAGATAAAAATATGCATAGGCTTTCAAGGAATCTGGGGATGGAGAAGCCACCTAAGCATGTCATCATGTCACCATCGGTGAAGGCAAGGCTATTCACAGTGGATGACTAGCAGGTAGAGGAGAGGGTTCCAAGATAGCTGTTTGGAGGAGGGAAGGAGTCTCAAAGCAACTGAAGTCAGCTGAGTGAAGGAAGCGGAGAGTGAGCATTCCAAGCACAGAGAGTTGGGTGGGCAATTAATATTTATGAATTCATTCATTCAACCTGCAGCTCTTCTGGGAGCAGCGGCTATGTGCCAGTACAGGTCTGGCAGCTGGAGATAGAGCAGAGAACAAAATAGCACCTCTGCTCTCATGAAGATGGCATTCTAATGGGAAGGGGCAGAAAATAAACAGGAAGATCGATGGCAGTGGGTGCTAAATGCTACCGAGAAAAATAAAGCAGGAAGCTAGCGCACCTGGTCCGAAAGCAGGGAGGCCTGGATTTTAGGTAGGGAGGCCTCCGAGGAGGTGGTATATGAATCCGGAGCTCAAGGAAGTGAGGGAGGGGGTCACACGGCTCTGGAGGGAAGAGGTGTCTGGACTGAAGGGTCCCCAGGTGGGTGTGTGATGGGCTTGAGGAATGGCCAAGAGGCTGCATGGCTGACTGTGGATGAGGGGACGAGACACAGGAGAGGAGATCAAAAAGTAGAGGAACGTCCATTCTGGAAGGGCTATGAAGGGCCAGGACTGGAGCTTTTATGTTGAGGCAGATGAGAAGTCAGCCCATCTTCAGTAGAGCAGTCTTCCTAAAAATATGACCAAGAAAGAGACAGGTCATTGTCGCTCCTTGCAAAACTGAACATTTTAATCTGCAAGAAAAATTGAAACAATGCAAAAAGCACCCAGTCAGGTAGACGACAACATTTGCAACAAATATGACAAAAGAGTAAAATCAGATTCTATGAAGAGTTAGTACAAGTTGGTAAGAAATTTGTAGGAATCTATGGAAGACTTAAGTACATAAAATTTAGGAACCTCTGTATGTCAAACATCATAAAATTAAAAGGCCAAAACAGTGACAAATGTGTATGTAGTACCTATGATGCCTACAGGACATAAATATGCAAGTCAGTAGGAAAAAATAAATACTGCAGTGGAAACTTAGCCAAAGATTTCATCAGATGATTCCCAAAGGGAGGATTTAAAATTATTAGGGAAAGTTGAAAAAAATGTTGAATCCAAGTAACAAAGAGATGCTAAATAAAACAAGATAGCCTTTTTTTTTTTTTTTTGCACCTGTCAAGTAGGGAAAAACTTTTCACTAAGAGAACACATAATGTGAGTGAAGATGGCTTGAGATTGGCATTCATAGGCCTGGCTGTTGAGAATGGAATTGGAGTATGTTTCCAGAAAGTATTTGGGAGATCCAGAGCTGGAGCATCACAAAGGTTCATACCCTTTACTCAGTACCCTGCACTTTTGGAAATCTATCCTTGGGAAATCATCCAAAAACAAATGCATGAACAGTACCCCAGAGCATTTCATTCTCCAGGATCATTCTTGAGCCTGAAATGGGTCTTGGCCATGTCTGGTAGCTGCATTGACTAGAGAGAGGTATGGGCGAGTGAAGGCAGCCCACCCTGGGTACAGAGAAAGATATGCAGGGTGCCCTGGGATCAAAGTGCGTAGCAGCATTCCCGTCTACAGGGCGGTATTAGGCGGTCTGGTCATTAGAAGCGAAGAACAAAGAATATGAAAACACTCATTTAAAAAGATACAGGCTCCCCCATGTTCACCGCAGCATTATTTACAATAGCCAGGTTATGGAAGCAGCCCAAGTGCGCATGGATAGATGAGTGGATAAAGGAGGTGTGGTGGATATAAGCATGGACTATTACTCAGCCATGGAAAAGGATGGCATCTTGCCATTTGCAACAACCTGGATGGAGCCCGAGTCTATTACGCTAAGTGAGATAAGTCATTCAGAGAAAGACAAATGCCATGTGGTTTCACTCCTATGTGGAATTTAAGAAACAAAACAAACAAGAAAGGGGACAAACAGAAAGAGATTCTTAAAGGCAGAGAACAAAGCAATGGGATGGGGAAACAGGTGAAGGGGATGAAGAGGACACTTTCGGTGATGAGCACCGAGTAACGGATAGAATTGTTGAATCACTAGAGCACACACCTGAAATAACTGAACACTGTACGTTAACTCTCCTGGGATTGAAAAATAATAATTAAAAAAAAAAAAAGGATGAAGAACAGGTAGCCCTTTTCTTGGAAGAAATTCTGCCTCTTCTAGGCATGAAAGGACATTTAGCCCCTTTGACATGGATTCCCTCTCTATTAGCCTTTCAGTCTCGAGTGGCTTCTCTCTGGGTTATAACTTCCTCAACTCACTAACAAACATTTGATTTCAGGGAGACTTCCCAATGAGTCAGGCTTCTAGCACTATCTGTCTCCAACAGGGCCTGCCACAGAGGTCAGCCAGCCTCCTGTGGATAATACCACCACCCCCAACCTTGAACCTGAAGCTGGATACGGTTACGGTGTAAGCGAATGTTTGTTCTGGGACTCTGGCCACGGAAGAGCATTTTCCACTGCACTGAGTAGCATTCATTCTGTCACCAGAGCTTATGAAGTGTCCAGGTCTTATTTAAAACAGGAAAAAAAAATCCAGAAACAATTTAAATGTCTGACAGTGGGAGAATGCTTGAGTAAATTCTAGTTTAACCAGAGACCGGAATGTTGTACATCCATTTAAAAGACTGTTTATGAACAGATTCAATATCTTGGGGGAGAAGCTCATGTTATAATGTTTACTGAATTGTTGCAAAAGAAAACCGAGAAATGACCTGCTTGGCCATCGGCAGGGGAGTGGTTGAATAAATTAAGATACATCCATGCCGTGGAATATTATACCTTTATATAAAAAATAAGTTAGATATGTATCTACTGACCTAGAAGGTGTCCCTGACATATTGTTAAGTGAGAAAGCACATTGCAGAGAAATGAGCTAACGTAGGATCTCATTTTTAAACAAAATAATAAAAATTCTCCTAGAATATGTCCATTTGCTTGCATGAGAGTGAATAAGATTGGAGAGGGATACATAGCTGCCTGGTCACTTTGGGAGGGAGAGAGAGAGATGAGAGATCAGTTTTTCTTCATATCTCTTTGTGTTGCATATATGCATATCTATGTATATCACAAAAGCACCTTGCCTTTGTAATTTAAGACAAGAATAATTTACTGAAGAAAGAGTACACGCAATTGTATGTACAGTATTAGCTGCACAGTGTGAAATGCGTCTGGAAAAATCTAGGGAAAAAAATGAAAATATTAATAGCAGTTGCCTCTGGAAGGAAGGTGCAGTTATAATGGTTCCTCTTTTTTATCCTTGCCTGTATTTTCCAAATCCATGGAACAAAGTGTATAAATTATTATTTAAAACATACGGGCTTCTACCTCCTCACCCATCCAACTTGCCTTTACTTAACTACAATTGGGCTGCTGTCTGCCTTGCCTCCTGCCACCTGTCTTTGCTGAAATTCATGTATCCATTCAGCACATACTTATTGAATTCTCGGCATTGGGGATGCAGCGGGAACCAGGACAAATCTCTCATTCTCAGCATCCTACTTCCAGAGGGACCACTGAGACATCAGCCTGAGTGACCTCGCTCCAGACCTTCATCTTAGCCTGTCTGTGGTGCTCAACACATTGAGTCAAGTTCTCCTGCGTGGAAATGCCCTCTGGTTCTCCTCCCGCCATTCTACCTGCCTCCCTGCCCCCTACTCCTTGACCTTTCTTGTCCCCGTACATGGAAACTGTTCCCAGGGGCTCTGTTGGGATCCCCTTCACTTCTTTCTCCATAGAAGTATTGTTTATACCCAGATTCTGAATCAGAAATGGCAGATCTGTGTCACCCTGAGCCGAGGCAGCAGCCCCGGGGTGCTGGGGATGGTGGTAAATGCTGGTATCGGTGGTCGTCCAGCGCAGAGATGATAGTGCCCTTTACAATGTGGCCCCCGTGGGCTCTGTAGTTCAGAGGCACTCTGCGTGTCCCTGGGTGCCCACATTGGTGTGTTTGCTTATTTCTGGTCTAGGATCTGGGCCCCATGGCTCATCACCGGGTCTAACCTAGAGGAATGAATGAACAAACAAATGAATGAATGAATGACATAATATAGTGACATCAGCAGTCAGATTTTAGAAACATGAGTAGATCTGGTGCCTGTGCTGATGAGGGGAAGTTTAGGGAAGTGAATGGGGGGCTCCTTTGAAGCTTTATTTCATTCAATATCGTGACTGAATATTTTTCTGTTTTCTGGGCCACTTACATCTTTTGTAAACTAATTTGTTCAAGACCCTGTCTGATTTTTCAGTTATAGCACTTGTTTTTTTCCTATTGATTCGCCAAGGTTCTTTGTATATTAAGGCAATTACTTTTGTGCCTAACATTTTTGTATCCTTTTCTGTTTCTATTTTTGACATGTACATACTTTTTGCATAAAACTCTCAGGCTTATAGTATTTTCCAGTTTTTCTGCTCAGAAAAATCAGCCAGATAATCATTTGCCTATATTTTTTTCTAATCATTTTTTGGGCTTCATTTTATTTTAACGTCTAACTCTTTTCTCCATCTGGAATTTATTTTAGTAGATGGTGTGAGTTGAAGAGGTAGTGATTCTTTTCCCAGTTAATCCAGTGACCAGCAGAAATGTTTATCTTTTCTCATTGATTTTTTAATGTCGTCTTGTACGTATTTCAGTTTTTATGTGTGTTAAGACCGTTCCCACAATACTATTTCACTTTCTGCTTGTCTGGTCTTAGACCACCACTCGGCTATTTTCATCAGCATCATTTGGTGATTCCTGGTTAGTATCTTGCAGAAGGAGGAGACTGCATTTACTACCTTTTCAAAAAATATGCATTGTCTGTGACCATCTATTTTTCCACTTAAACTTAGGTACCATTTTACCAAATTTAAAACAGGTCATTGGGCTTTTGATCACAACTGCATTAAGCTTATAAATTAACTTTTAAAAAGGTTAATATTCTAAATTAACCTTTCAGTAGTTCGTCTTTCTGCTCAAGATGACGTTATGTCTCTTCAATTATTCAGTTTTTAAAAATCACTCTCTAAAAGGCATTTTCATACAGTGCCTGCTCACTTCTTACTGAGCTCATTTCTGTGTCTTGCATGGATTTTGTAGTTATCATAAAGAAGAACTTTTTCTTTATATTTTTATCTGTCACTGGCATATGGAAATGGTATTGATTTTGTAAATTTATTTTGCATTTGGCTACTTTACAGAGTTTTTTTATTAGTATTAAGAGCTTTATAATTGATTTCTTTGAGTTTCGGGTATATTAAAATATCATTTGCAAACCATGTTTTTCTTGCTCCTTTTTTTTTGTTTTTGTTTTTCGCTGTGTGTGTTGCATGAGTTAGCTCTTCCAGTAAATCATGAACCCTCACAGGTGACAGTGGCATTTCTGTCTCATTCCTGATCATAATCAGATGTTTTGTTGTAACTATGATGTCGGTTATTGTTCTAAAATGGATGCTGTATCATGGTCAGGAAATCTTTTTCCTAGTTCCAAATGCTTCTTTTAATCAGAGTTACCCGTCTAATTTTATTAAGTGCCCATTTAGCATTTATTCAGAAGACTTTAACTTTTTTTCTCCTTTAATGGGGTACTTTGTGTTAAGAGAGTTCTCCCTAGTAAAGTCATTTCAGAGATTAACTGTCCTTTGTCAGTTAATCCCTAAGTGGGCTTTAAAAAAAATTAGCGTTGAGTCCATTGGTCAGCATCAGATTGGGGGGCGGGTTGTGACGTGGTTGCTCACGTGTGAATCCCTTCTATGAGTAGTGGTGTGGTTTGGGGTCCATTCCTTAATTTCACTTTGCCTTAGTGTTTCATCTGTAAGTGGAGATGATATTAATAGTATCCGTCTTGAAGGGCTGTTTGTGAGGTTTAAACAACTCACTCTATACGACGTTCTTGGAAGGGTGTCTAAACAAACAAACACTCACTAAATAGAAGCCACGTATTAAATTATTAGAAATTTGCCATGTACCTGATACTGAGTTTGGGGTGTGGATTCAGAGGTGGGCAAACTCACCTATGGTCTGTCTTCTCATGGAGCTTATAGTCTGGCAAGAAGAAGATCCTTATGAAATAATCACGTGGAAACATAGAAATTTGCTTCTATGATAAATGCTATCAAGGGGAGCTCATGGTGTCATGAGAACATGTAATTGGGGGTTGAACGAGTCAAGGAGAGATTGTGGACTGAGCTCTGAAAGATACATATGCCCAGAAGGTAGGGAAGAGTATTCTAGGAAGTGAGAAGAACATATGCAAAGGTCCTGTGGTCGTGCAAGGAAGATAGTGTGGCTCATACAGAGGTTGAGAGGGTGGTGTTTGACTGGAACGCTAGCGGACACTGGGTCTAAGAGGTCACTAAGGGCCAGACCATGCAGAGACCCTCCCAGGCCTACGAGTGATTTTCTTCCTTATTAAACAGCAATGAAGAGTCATGGAAGGTTTGGTATAGGTTGGGGGGAGGGGAAGTAACCCAATCAGATTTCTGTTTTAAAAAGACACCCCTGGCTGCAGGGTGGCAAGGATCGGAGTAAATGTGGCTGACCAGTTAGGAAGTTATTATGGCAGTCCAAGAGAGAGACTGGAGTGGATGGGGAGGCAGGGAGTGGAGGTAGAGACAGGATGGTAGATTGCTTGTGGGGTTGTGATGGAGAGGAAGGTGTCAGAGGAGAGGAAGGGAGGGGGACATCACAAGCATGAGCACCCCGAAGGAGAGGTCGGGGCTGGAGCTCAGAGGGAAGTCTAGGCTGCACTGTGAAGTTGGGGGTTATCCGTGGGCAAATGGGGAGGTCCTTCAGACTAGACAGAGAGGAGAAGAGGTCCCAACACGGAGCCTGGAAAGGGGCCAGAGGAAGAGCGGGGGGCGGAAAGAAGGAGAGAGCAGTGGTGTGGAAGAGAGCCTGGGACCACGCTGCTCCAAGTGTGGCCCCCAAGCAGCAGCATCATTGCATCTCCAGGGACCGAGCGAGAGCATCCCGGCAGGATGCTGTCCATCAGAAGGTCAGAGTTCACATTTCCGCCAGGTGCCCCTGGCAGGCTGCATGCACGGTGAAGTCCGACATGCTCTGGTCTGGCAGGAGTGTTTCCAGAGGCGGGTGTGCGTGAGCAAGTCTTAGAGGCAGCAGAAACAGAGGTCTGTTAAAGGGAAGACCGAAAAACAGCCACTGGACCCATCAGTGACCTTAGCACACCTGCTCGGGTGGATCAATAGGACCCAAAGGCAGAAGTGATAGGGCTGGAGAGTGAGTGGGAAGTAAGGACACGGAGCCAGAAAGTATAGACAGATTGCGTTTTCTAGAAATTTGGCAGTGAAAGGGAAGAGAGAGACAAGGCTGGAGGGAGTGCACTGGGAATTATTTTCTCGGTTAGGGAGTGAATGGGAAGAACGGGAAGGCTCCAGCGGAGAAGAAATGATTGGACATGTGTAGCATACGCAGGAGAGAGACAAGAGTCAGGTTCTTGGTGGGGAGGGGGGATGGGATCCCAAGGGCAGATGGGATGATGGAGCAGGGGTGGTTCCTCTGTTGGGAGAAGGAGGACAGCCTGGGGCAGTTTGGACGGGTGCGGAATGGGGGGGAGGGGACACGGGACCAACAGATTCCCCCTTATGGCTTTGTTCTCTGTGCCAGGCGGGAGGAGCGACAGGGAGCTTGGACGATGGGCCTGCAGAGTCAGGAGGGCCTGGAAGATGGGGAAGGTTGCAAGTCGTCATTCTGGCATTTGATGTTCTAGAGGGGAAACCTGTGTTCTGCCCCATCTGGTGGCTTTTAGTTCCAACTCTCTGAGCCTTACTTTCTTACCACACAGTTGTTCCGAGGCTCGAGTCCGATGACGCACATTTCGTCACCTGCACAGCGCATGGCACGAGCAAACCCAGGCTCCCTCTGTCACCCATTCTTCCCTCCCTCTGTGCCCAGCCGGGGGCGGCCGAGGAAGCCTGTGGGAAAGTGGGTGAACATTGCTCCCATTTCTCTGGAAGCTTCTAGGAGTTCTTCTGGCCACACTGACCTCCTCTCTTCCTCTCTCCCAGGCCAAAACTGCACGTTCCAACTGCAGGGTCCCAACGGGACAGTTGAGAGCCCAGGGTTCCCGTACGGCTACCCCAATTACGCCAACTGCACGTGGACCATCACTGCGGAGGACCAGCACAGGATCCAGCTTGTGTTCCAGTCCTTTGCCTTGGAAGAGGACTTTGACGTCCTGTCGGTGTTTGATGGCCCGCCCCAGCCAGAGAACCTACGGACCAGGTACTGCCTGCCCTCCTCCCCGCTGACAGCGGGGCCCCGAGCCAAGCCCGTTCCTATGGGCTCTGCTCTCAGTTCCTCTGCTTTCTTTACGTTTCCAAATTCCTTTCTCCAGCTTAGAAGTACCCAGTAGGCAGGACTGATGGGTAACGTACTTGGGAAGATGAGCTAGAAGACACAAAGGGTCAGAGAAAAACCGAAGTCTTTCTATTACTATGGATTGTGCATGGATTTGTGTGTATGTGTGTGTATCTATGGGTGTGGATTCTTTGCATGCACGGAGATCTTTTTCCTCCCCTTGGATGCAGCAGATACGTGTTGAAGGCTAATAGTAATCATGTCTTATATCTTGTACTTGAAAACCCTTAATACTTTGTTGCAATTTGCCTTGCATTTACAGAACCTTGACTAGGGGTGTAGCACCAGGAGTCTGGGGCAGGGGTGCCTGGGCTGCCCAGCTGGTTAGGGTCCGACTCTTGATTTCAGCTCAGGTCATGATCTCAGAGTCGTGAGACTGAACCCTGCATTGGAGTCTATGCTGGGTGTGGAGCCTGCTTGAGCTTCTCCCTCTCCCTCTGCCCCTCCACCCGCCCCCCTTCCAAAAGGAGTTTGGGGCAAAGTTCCCACTCTCTCAAACCCCAAGAGAAAAAACTCTAGAGAGGGTTTTCCTGCCCCGCTGGGCTGTCTCCCAAGGGCTTGGGTTTGCGCACTGTGAGAGTGAAACGCAGAATGCGCACGTCTGGCCTGGAAGAGGGGAGGCGGTCCTGGGCGGGAAGGCCCTGGATGTGTTCCTGGCCCCAGCGGAGCCCACTCTGGCCGGCCTGCGTGTGTGAGGAAGAGGCCCCTGGGGTTTGTGTCTTCACTAGGTCCCTGCTTGGGTTCTCCCTTTCTGGGATCTTCCCTATCTGCTCATCTCTGTTCATTTCAGTAGCCAAGGGCCTGCAGGCTTGGCCGAGGGGAAAGAGGGCTGTGCCTCTTGGAGCCCCTGAAGCCAGAGGAGCTCCCAGCTTGGAGGACCCTGGGCCAGGAGGTGACCCGAGAGGGCAGCCCAAATAGCAGAAAGGAGTGGAATATGCATGTGCTTCTTGAAGGTTTTGGAATGGCGCTCCTTCTGAGCGTGGCGGGGGGCACAGCAAGCGTATGTTTGGTGGTGACTCTTGGGTCCTTGTGAATTGTTTTCATGTTTTTGCAAGGTTATTAGTCTCCTCGAGTTTTCTTCTTCTTCATGGACCAGTTTCTATATGTATGTTTGTCCAGGAAACCATCTGTTTTATGGAGATGGTCAAGGGTCTCAGCCTAGAACCTTATACAGTTTCCCCATCTCTCCGGTATCTGGGAGCGCACCTTCTATCTGGCGTCTGTTCCTGTGTGTTTGTGTTTTGTTTCTTTTTACTCAATTAGTCTTGTCAGAAGTTTGCCTGTTTTATTGGTCTTTTTAACATTCCACCTGTAGGGATATCCATTTTATTCTTTCTCTATTATCTAACTGATTCATTTCGGCTTTTATCTTTATTCATTCTTTTCTCTCTCTTACCTTGGGCAAATGTTGCTCTTCTGCTGATTTCGTGTATTGAATTAGTTTCATTATTTGTTTGATAATAAAAACCTTAAGAGACGTTTTCCCCCAAGTATAATTTTGACCGTATCCCATAAATTTTGATGGATAGTCATTATTTTAGGAAGAGTCTCTAATTGCGGTTTTGTGCCTTCCTAGACTCTAGGGTTTTTTCCCTCAGATTTTCCAGTAATATTTTTTAGACTTAAAACATTATTTTCTAGTTGTATTGCATTATGATCGGATGATGAAGTCTACTTTGGAGAATTGGCTGACTTTTTCCCCACAGTATAAGATCCTTTTTTTGTAAGTGTTCTATAAGCATTCGAAAGAAATAGTTTTTTGTGAAAAAATTTGTGTTATTACGCAGTTTTTCTAATTTCTTACCGTCTGATGAGGTTTGCCAAGGTTAAGCAGTGCACCGTTTTCACATTTTTGCTGTTGTTCTTGTCCATTTATCCTTTTATTTCAAGTTTTTACTTTATATATTTTGGCGCTATACTCTTAGGCATTTAAGTATGTTTAAACATTAGATATTAAGAGTGAATTTTATATACTTTTTCAATACAAAAGTTATCTTTAGTCCTCCAGGTTTTTTTGGTCTTAAATTCTACTTGGCCGCTAATATAACCACCTTCGTTTTCTTTGAGGTTTGCATTTATTGGGTCCCCCACTTTCCCAGTTGCTCTGTTTTTAATATTTCTGCTCTTGTTTTAGTTGTATCTTTTAGGACATCATATCATTGGACTTTTTTTTTTTTTTTATTTGAGAGGGGGAGAGAGAAATAGCCAGAGAGAGCACAAGCCAGGGGGTAGGGGTAGAGAGAGAGAGAAACAAGCAGACTCCCTGCTGAGCAGGGAGCCTGACATGGGGCTCAATCCTAGGACCCTGGGATCATGACCTGAGCCAAGGGCAGGCACTTAACGAACTAAGCCATCCAGGTGCCCCTGGATTTTTATTTTTAAACCTTTACCGAGCGTCTGTTCCTTGATAGGAAAGCTTAATCTACTCACTTTTTTGGTGACAACCTATATGTTTGCTCCAGTATAATACTTAATGCTTTCTGTTTTTAAGTTTCCTTGCTTTTATTTACTCTTATTTCCTTCTCTCTATTTTCAAGTACTTTTCTTTGCCTTTTCTGTGATTTTGATTCTACTAGTGGTTAAGTTACTTCGTGAGAACACATTTTAAAAAAAGACTTTATTTATTTATTTGGCACAGAGAGAGTGAGCACAGGCAGGGGAGCAGCAGGCAGAGGGAGAGGGAGAAGCAGACTCCCCACTGAGCCTGGGGCCTGACATGGGGCTCGATCCCAGGACCCTGGGATCATGACCTGAGCTGAAAGCAGATGCTTAACCGACTGAGCCACCCAGGTGCCCCACAACACATTTTAAGGTATATTTCTCCGTCAACATCTTGTCTGGCTAGGCTTTTTCCTAACTGGGTCATACTGGCGCTGCACCTTGTAGAAATTCCATAGTGTTTGTAGCGTGTAGGTATCTGTCTCTTCTTCCTAGTTCCCAGAGCAGACATTTATCCTGGCTTTTTTAAATACACCTCTGATTATTTCCATGAGAACTTAGTGGCTCAGGTTGAAGGGGAGTTTAACACATTGGCTTGGCTGCCTATCTTGAACTGGAAGTTTCTCTTAGGATTTTTATTCTTTTTGATGCTATGGGAATAGAATTCTTTTTTTATCTTATTTTATTTTTGGATTATTCACTGCTGATATATATAGAAATACAGTTGGGTTTTGTACACAGGTCTTATGTCCCATGACCTTGCCGAACTTGTTATTAATACTTTTAATTTTTTTTTTAATTTTCTGTGACTAGATGTTTTTGTTTTTGTCTTTCCTTTCCAATTCAGATGTCTTTTAGTTCTTTTTTTCCTAACTGCACTGGACAGGACTCTAGTACAGTCTTGAATAGGAGTGGCCATTCTTGTTTTGCTCCTGATCTTAAAACATTCGGTCTCCCGCTATTAAGTGTGTTGCTAGCTCCAGAGAACTGCAAGATGCCCTTCGAATGAAGGGTTTAAGCAGAGGATTTTGGCATAGCCTGGCTGCAGTGGGGAAAAGGCACTGGAATGGGGCTAGACTGGCGACTGCCAGGCCAGGCGGGAGACAGTGGTAGCCAGAGCTGAACCAACGGAGAGAGAAGATGGCGTGGCTTTGTGTGATGTTAATGGAAGGCATTGTCCCCAAAGTGGAGGGCGAATTTATAGGGACTGTGGAGTGAAAATAAAAACAAAGAGGTGGAGGACGACTCCACAGCGTCTGGCTGTGGAAAACAGGTGAGAACCCTGTGCGGCGAATTCCGGTCTCCAGGAAAAGGTGTTCCCACGGCATACCGGGGTCTCTTCTGTACGCACGCTTTTTCTTTATTCACCTAGTGGAGCAGGAGGGTCACGTCCTCTCACGTCTTCCTGTGAAACAGTCGGGTACAGTGGGGGCAGGCCTGGCTTTCTACCCAGGGAGGCTCTGCATCTATTAACGCCACGACCTGTGCAAGGTCTGGCTTCTCGGAGCCTCCTCTCTAAAATGGAAGTCGTACTGACCATCTTTGCCTGTCTTCCAGGGTGGTGGGATAGGAGCCCCTGCTATAGATCCCTTCGTGCTCCGGCAACGGTATTTGCGTCCTTCCCCTCCCCTCTGTTCCCAGACCTAGGAACTCAGACTGTTCTAGAAGGCTTTGGTTCCTGTGCTGACACTGGTTCTCTAGACTTTTTAGATCACAGGAGCGCAGGTGTGGAGCACGGACGCTGGAGAAGGAATCGGGCTCAGGGGCGTCACTCCCTGTGGGCGGTATTACTGAGCCCCTGGTCACCTAGCAGTAGGGTGGGAGCACCGGGAAGCCTGCGGCCGGTTTCTCTGCCCAGATAGCCTGGGGCTTGCTGTATTTATTGTCTACAACTCTACAGGCTCAAGTTTTGCAGGTCTACTGTCTGTGCACCTGGAATGCACTTCTCCTTTCTTCTTCTCTTACTCCAACACCGATCTTTTTCGCTTGGTGGATGCATTCCAGCACAAGGCTGAAGGGTCACCTCCCCACCTCAATCCCCAGCCCCCTTTAAACTTAACCTTTCTCCGGCTGCTTGCTCATGGGTTGTGTTATGAGCGACAAACTTCCCAACTGGCCAGATGTAAGCTCCTTGAGGCTGAAAGTCAGGCCTTCTATCACATTTTGCTGCGGCGCAGCCACACAGTGAAGTATACCTCTTGCTGGTGGATGATGTGACCTGGAGTTCCAGCTATTCCTTAGCCGCTGGGCATCCGCCCGTCTCTTTGACTCTCAGCCTCAACATCCCCATCTATGAAGGGGGGTACATCGACATCTGCTTCATCGGTTGGCTGGTGAGGATTCATGTGTGTAAACCACATTGAATTGTGAGAAGATATAAATGAGAGGAATACTTATATATTTGGAGAAGAAAATCAGAAAAAAACAGTTGAGCAAAAACACCCCCTTGCAATAAATGTATAAGTCATGTGGCAGAGCAATGGTTCTCAACCCTCAGGGGACGTCTGGCAAGGTCTAGAGACATTTTTGGTTGTCACAGCTGGAGGCGTGGGGGTTGTGGCATCTAGTGGGTCAAGGCCAGGGATGCTAAACATCCAACGGCCGTGCCTAGGACCACTCCCAGGACACGTGCTGGCGGTGCTGAGGTTGAGAAATCCTGATGGAGGCAGTGGAGGGGTTAAGGCCTTTGGCATTGGACATACTTGGGTTCTCATCCTATTTCTAGGTAAGTGACCTGGGACAAGTGAACCAACCCACGTGAGCCTCAGTTTCCTCCCCCGCAGAATGGGGAGCTTTGGGTGGTGCTCCATGCTGACAGCTGCACCTGGCATCGTCAGTGAAGGGGGTGCCAGGAGGCACTGCGCTTGGCCTGTTCTCTATGCAGATGCCATTCATCTCCCAGCGACTCCCTTTCTCTACCAGGAGTTCAGAGCCATCTTCTTGAAAGCATCTCACATTTCATCTAGAGCTATTCACAAGCAGCAACATCCCAGGGTGCCAGAAGGCAGCGTCTGGCTGCTTGAAATTAAATTTACAATAGAAGCTGATCAGATTCTTCTCATAATGGATCAGGGTGGGAAGCGAGAGTAGAAGCTGGTCTTGAAAGCTGAGGAGCCTGTAGGAGCTTGGAAATTAGCAAGGAAAGAACAAAGAGCCTTCCAGATAATGCAGTGTCAGCTCTGCCTGGGTGAATTACTGAAACAATCCCCCCATCTCTGCTGTGGGACAATTAGATGGCCTTTCCATGCTGGCACACGTCCTCCTGCATTGCCGTTTAATGTGGGATGAAGTTTTCTAATGAAACACGAACAAACGTAATCTACGGGGATGCCGCTAATAAACAGCATCACTGTGTGTTGGAGGGTATATAGGGTGCTGGTGATGACTGCAGCAGTTAAGCACAGCTAAGCATCCCTTAATTTAGACATTTGGGCTCAAGTGATGGGAAGCACTACAACTCGTTCCCTCGATTACCGGCAGTACGCATTCTGTCATTTGCCTAAGGTGGAATGCAGTTTAAGTCATTTGGAGCTGGTTGCGGATTTCACTCAACTGGCATTAGGCACCTGTTTGGAAGTTGTAAAAAACCTACAAATTTGCCAGATTTACTGTCTTCTTATAAATATGTATCACAGCCAAGGCCCCTAAAGGACCCGTCTGTTTGCATTCCTTAAAAAATGTTCCTTGCACATCAGTAGGGCTGTCCTTGGAGAGTCCTCTTTCCCCAGAGCGCCTTGAGCGTGTGCTCTTGTGTGCAAGAGGTGGCTGGGAGGACCCAAGGGGAGGAGGGATGAGGGATGCTTTCTTTGTGACTGCAACGGGGGGAGAGGACGCTGGAAAGGGGAAAGAAGAGATGGTGGCACTGAACGCCTCTGATGGTCCAGATGCCTTGCGAGACACGTTCATTCGTGGTGTTTCTTCAATACCGAATGCCTACAGAAACGCCAGGTGCTGGGGATGCAAGGTTAAGGAGACAGTCTTTGCTTTCAAGGAACTTCTAGTCTCTTGAGGGAGGCAGATAAATACGCAGGCAGCGCGAGTCCAGGGGGCTTGGCTGATGGTAGGTGCTCAACAAATGTTTATGGAATGAATGAATGAATGAATGAATGAATGAATGCTGTCTGGAGGAAGGGTCACCGGGCAGGGCACGGAGAGAGGGATGAGGACAGTGTTTCAAACCAAGAGAATAGTATGTGTACAGGTCCAATAAAGCAGAGAAGGTATAGGATTAGTGTGGGTTCATCGTGGGGTGGGCCCTCGTGGAGAGGTGGGAGTGTGGCCTGACCAGAGCACCAGGGGCCCTATACCCTGCGCTGGGGAACTTGTCACGTGTTCTAATGGAAGCGTGGATACACCAAAAGGTCTTAAATGGGCACTGTATGTGTTATCGAATCCTTCAACAGCACCATCATGAAATAAGTGGTGTTAATTTTCATCGCCGGAGTTAGATAAACGTCTGAGGTCTCTAAGCTGCCGAGGGGCTGAAGGAGGAGCGGGCCATGGGTCTCCTGGAGCCAGAAACGAGGCTCTTTTCCCCACACCGGAATGCTTTCTTACTACATCGGATTCATTTGCATTCATTTCATTTCCTTTTTAAAAATTCATTCCGTTTTCCTTTTAAAGCAGCTTCGTTCAAATAGTGAAAGTAGTAAGCGCGCACTACTGCAGAAAAGTCAGGGAGTCCAGCAGCGCGGAGTAAAGCAGCGGAAGCGCCGCCTTCCCCAGGCCCTTGTCCCAGCCCTGCTCCCGGGAGGTAACTGCTGTTAACAGTTTGGTGCGTGTCCAATTTCTTTTTAAATAAAGATTCATTAAACTGCCCGTGAGGCTTATTGGGACATCCATCAGCCCTTTAAAAATTGTTCTGATGAATTAAGTGTAAACTAATTAGAAACATGGATTCAATTACCCTCGAAACACACAAGGGCTTAATAATTAATAGGAAGAGGGCTTGAGGCCAAAGGCATTATGGATTTTATCAAACCCCTAACATCTGAAAAATAAATGTGTTTGATTCACCCTAAATGCTGGCGGATTTACCATCCAGAGGCCAACCTGTTGGTAGGAGCTTTGTATTTAATCAGGAAAGGTATCTATGATTAACAAGGAGTCAGCTGAAGTGTGTGGAAGCCGAGGCCGGCTGGTTATTCCAGGAGATGACAGCCTGGGACAGGAGAGCCTGTGTCTCTGGGTCGCTGGAGTCGGCTTTGTTCATGATCTCTCACCCGGCTGGCCCCGGGGGGGGGAGGGGGGAATAGCGAGTCCACTGAGGTCCCCTGTGGAGTCACCGATCCTTCTTGTGGGTCCAGGATATCTGGGGAGCACTGCTGGGCCAAGAAACCCTGCAGGATTTGGGGGGGAACATGCTGTTTGCCCCCTTTAGACTATGAGCTCTTAGTCTATAGACATAGCTATTCGTCTATGTCCCCATAGACTATGAGCTATGACACCTTAGATGGACTCGGAGGAGAGCCGCCCGGGTGGGAGGTGGAGTAAATACTTACCCGCAGTGCCAAGTGCTCCTCGTACCACAGCTCATTGTATCTGCACCGTTTTCCTGGAGGTAAGGATTAGTGCCTCCGTTTTTATTGCTGGGGAAACTGAGTCTCAAGGAGCCTACATGCCTCGGGGCTGCGTGTGTTCCAAGTCTGACAGCCAAGTTCACACAGGTCCGAGCAACGACACCAGGGCTGAAAAGGGTGGTGGAAGGGCGGGAAGCAGGGGCTCAGGAAACCAAGTGCCGGGACCCGCGGGGCAGCCAGGTGCTGCATCGCCTGATGCCAGAGGGTGGGTTTGGGCGGACATGGTGGGGGAGGGGTTGGCAGCGGGCGCCACCTAAAGCCAGGTGGGCAGCAGTGTCGGGGTCCTGAGCGATCTCTCCATTCACAGGGGGACCCTGTGGCTCAAGGTCAAAGTCAGTCTTTGTGGCGAAGCTTCACCTGGCTTGTTCGCCAAGTCTGCTACTCAATAGCAGCCAAAATTTAAGGCCCCGTGGAGCCCGAGTCTCAGGCCAAAAGGGCATGCTAGCTCACCCCTCCTCGTGATCGGTTCTGCCCCCGTCTTACCAGGTGTTGGTCCAAGACGCAGCGTTGCCCCAGAACGGAGCGGGCCATCCCTTGGCCTTCATCTGCCTCTTTCTTGCAAGCGGTGGCTGACAGGGGCATTGCTGAGATTGGAAAGTGCCCCCTCATTTATCCTCGATGCTTATTCCCTGAACCTTTAGGGCAACAAAAATCGCTGTGCAAGGACCCAGTGACCCAGGATTCGGGCCTCAGGGTAGAGGGTAGAGGCGAGTTTGGACGTGTCATTCTAGCCTTCTTTCTCTCTGTTCATCGGTAGAAATGGTACCCAAACAAAGCGCCTCCCAAGTACCGAGTTCCTTGTTCCCTTGGAATTAAAATAAATATAAAAGGAAGCCAACTGTCAGCTTTTCAGTGAACCGAGAGCAAGGCATCGCTTCCCGGGGCGGGTGTGGGCTGCCGCAGGCCACGGTGCCCGGAGTCAGGCGTGGGACAAGGAGACCCGCTGACTTCACCAGGTCTGTCCCTTCTGAGGCTCAGCGGTGTCTTCCTGGCTTGTCCCTGGAGGGTGTGAGTCCAGGACTCCAGAGCTTCTCCCAGCTCTGAAATCACGGGATTGAGTCCTGCTGGAAACGTATGGGGAGGACTGTGGAATATTCTGGATCTTTTTGGATTATTTCTGCCCTCCTCGGGTGCTACCGTTGGCTCTGTGAACAATTCCACCATTTGTCTTTGGCATCGGGGTTTGTTTTCCAGGGGCCTGTCCAGCAGCGTGGCAGGGAAGGCTAACTGTCCGCCCTTGTTCTTGGTTGCGTCCTCGGCCCATGGGAAGCGGCAGCCTCCCTTGCATCGGTGCCGCTGTGTGGTTTAGTGGTCGGCAGGAAGTGGATGGGAGTCACGTGTATCCCTCCCAGCTTGGCCCAGGAAAGCCCGCCTGCAGTCTTGTGTTCCTTCTAGTCTGGAGACGGGAGATGCTGCCTGCATGACTATCTGAAGGAGTCAAACCCGCCTGCCCCGGGTTGGCTGGATTTTGTACAAAAGCTTCAATCTCCGAGGGCCCTGGGTTTATCTGCCACTGTAGTCTGCGTTTTCTCAGCCATTGCGAGCTCTGAGTCCAGCCACTGAGGACTGTGAGGATTCTAGATCGCGGAATGCACGAGCTTTCCAGATGCAACTGGTCTTGTTTGCTTTTGGGGAGATGAAACTCCTGGACAATCTGGCCTTTGTGCCTAAAAGTGAGGCCATCGACGCAGAGTTGAGATATTCTTCAAAGCAATTTTTTGTGCTCCTGGCTTTTGGTGGATTCCTCTTGGCATCGTGTGGTTCTGGTTGTGGTCCCTATCCCTGGCCCATGTCCTGGGGCCTCAGCTGAGAACACATCGTGGGGTGCTGGCTCGGAGAGAGGCTTTGGAGCCAGCCTGCCTGGGTTCACGGCCTGGCTCCGCCTCTTACTGGCTGTGCCTTTGAGGAAGTCTCTTGTCCCTGAGTCTCGGTGTCTCCGCCGTAAAGTTGGGATTCCAGTGGCACCGACCTTATAAAGAAGTTGTGAATGTTTAACAGCCCTGCAAGACCCAAAGTACCTAGCAGATGCTGGGCCCATGGTAAGTACTCAGTAGATGTTTATTGTCTTGTCATTATTGTCCTCCCCGAAGCTCATGTCCCCCAGCTGCCACCTCCCTGGTCCGTCCCCACCCCCTTTACCTCTTGTCTGGGTTATAACAACAGCCTCCCCACCGTTGTCCTTGCTGTCGCCTTGGGTGTCTTCAGTCTATCCCTAATACCAGAGCTATGAGGATCTTTTACTTTTTTTATTTTTTTAAAGATTTTATTTATTTATAATAAGAGAGTGAGTGAGAGCAAAAGAAATAGAGCACGGTGGGGGGCAGGGAAAGGCAGAGGGAGAGAGAGAGAAGCAGGCTCCCCTCTGCGCGGGGAGCCCAACACCCAGAATCTTGGGATCATAACCTGAACTGAAGGCAGATGCTCGACCAACTGAGCCACCCAGGAGCCCTCGTTTTTTAAAAACCAGTGTTTTAATTGAAATATGTAGAAATAAATAGTTTTAGATTTACAGAGAAGTTGCAAAGATGGTACAAAGAGTGCCTATATATGGCTCACTCAGATTCCCTTATTATGAACACTTTACGTCCGGGTAGCACCTTTGTCACAGAGAATGAACCAATACTGATTTGTTGTTATTCACCTAAGACCATATTCTACTCAGATTGCCTTAGTTTTTACCTAATGTCCCTTTTCTGTTCCAGGATCTTACCCAGGGTACCTTAGATCCTTAGGCTCCTTTTGACTATGACAGTTGCTCAGACTTTGTTTTAGATGATAGATCCTTTTGAGAGAGTACTGGTCAGGTTTTTGTAGAATGTCCTTCAGTTGGGATTTGTCTGATGGTTTTCTCATGATCTGACTGGAGCCCTGTTTTTTATTGTTTAATATTTTATTTATTTCCTTATTTGAGAGAGAGAGAGAAAGAACGCACGCTCACGAGTTGGGGGAAGGGGCAGAGGGAGAGGGACAAGCAGACTCCCCCACTGAGCGCAGAGCCCGATGTGGGGCTCGATCCTACAACCCCGAGCTCGAGACCTGAGCCCAAATCAAGAGTCAGATGCTTAACTGACTGAACCACCCAGGCACCCCAAGGAGTCATGTATTTTTGAAAGGAAGATGGTGTTTTCATCATATCACCTCCAGGATGCATATAATCGACATGACTTGACCCTGTCGACGTTGACCTTGAACACCTGGCTGAGGTCCTGTATGGTAACTTCCCCACTCCAAAGTGACTGCTTTCTCCATACCACCCTGTCGGAAGAAAGCCACTGTATGCATTCCACGCGCAAGGAGTAGAGCGTTAGGCTTCATCTCGAGGGCAGAGTGTCTGCATAAACTATTGGAAATTCTTCTGCATGAGAGATCGGTCTATTCTCTTCCATTTATTAATTTATTTATATCGGTATGGGTTCATAGATCGTTATTTCATACGCCAGGTTAAATCCAATACCGGTTTATTTATTTTGTTGCTCAGATTGTTCTAGGCCGGCCCCCAGGCGCTCGTGTAGTTGGCTCCTCCTGTCTCCTCTGACGTTTCCAACCATCATCAGTCTTTGTTACGGACTTTGGTGGTGTTGCTTTTTCATGAACGCTCTTGGGAGCAATTAGCTCTGGTTCCCTTGGTCGGAAAATGGTATTAGACCCCAAGATCTGGCTCTGTGCGTACCCATGACTGTTGGGCCATCCCTGCTCCTGGGCCCTCTTCGCTGCCAGAGCAAGGATCTCTCTATGTGTACACTCACCCATGTATCGCTATAAATATTTTTATGTGCATCCATCTGTGTCTCTGTTAAGCTAAACATGAGTTCATGCTGATATCTCCAGCTCTAAGCCAGTACCACCTGGATCATTGTTACCTCCTTCCCTTGCTTCTCTGGAACCTCCCACACCACCAGGGAGACACCTGGAGGCCCCCATCTGCCATGCATTTACTTCATTGTTTAATTTCAGGCTGCATGTATGGTGGTACCCGCACTGGGAACTGGTGCTCCCATGGGAAAGGACTTTTTCAACTGGAGGATGGTCATTATGCTCTGTTCCTTTTGCCTTTAGTTTCCCAGATTTCACTTGATTCAAAAGTTCCTGAAGATAAGTGCTACGGGGAAAATGCACATCAGGGCAGTGGTGTGATATGTAAGGGGTGAGATCTTAACAGGGTGGCCAAGGAAGCTGCATCACGCAGAAGGTGACTAAAGGATGAATAAACAGTGGATGATGCTACAAGGTGGCCGAGTTCTCAGTGTTTTCGATCTTCTCTGATGGTGCCCCCCAGCCACATAGACTGCGGGTCCAACAAGGGGCAGGGGAGAGGCGGCCTGGACACAGAACGAGCAGTCCTAGGGGACATGGAAGGATGAGACAGGGTTTCTCTTCCACAGTCCACCCCTTCCTCCCTACTGGAATTTACTTCCCCTTGGGCAAAAAGGAGAGCAGAAAGGACGAACTGCCTTCCCCCTCCCGTGTTCCTCCTTCCTCATTGAACTAGGTGAGGGCCTCGATGCGGCAAACTCTCTGTAGAACCATGAAGGAGTGGGTTCCTTCTATTTTGGAGTATGTAGAAGAGTAAAGATTTTCTTTAATTAGATAGTGCCGGATAGATTTAATTAAAGCTTCAAACCTGCAATTTTCTTTGTTTGATTGATCAGTTGGTGCTGATTGCCTGGAGTAATTACGAAGGGGGAGGTGGCGTTTGCGAAGTCTGGTGGCGATAAAGAGGCAGACTGAGTCAGCTCCTGGGTACTTGGTTGTCGGAGTAGATCCTGAAAAGGTTTAAATTGCACAAATGTTTGTTCGTTGGCCAAATGAAAAATAAGGTGTCTAAATGACACTTTTGTCTAAATCGTGCCCCTGGCCGATGCGCTTCTATAGAAAAATTCCCTTTCACCTCTTTTCTCGAAATGTAATCACGCCCCCGAGACCAGGCCGCATTCTGTTATTTTTGTCTTCTTTTTAGGGGGGAATAATTGAAGCACATTGTTGGGAGTGCCTCGGAGTGACCTCGTTTAAATCTCTAGAGCCCACGGAGGGTCAGGTGAGAAAGACAGCCTCTCCTGAGCTCTGCGTTTAGGGAACTCAGGGAGTTTTGGAGTCAGGAAGCCCTGGGTTTGAATCCTAGCTCTGTGACCTTGACCAATACCTTCTCTTTCCCCGCCCCTCCGAGCCGCAGAGAGGAGCGTTGTGGAAAGGAACGTTGTGGAAAGCTAACGGTTGGGTTTCTAGTTTCTGGCCTGCCGTGGGTTCTCACTGGATGTCTGTCTCTTCCCCAATCCTGGGCTCTGTCGCCTCACCGAGGTCCCCACTACCACGACCGGAGCACGGTGAGCTCACGAGACCAGAGCCATCTCGCTCATCATTACAACATCACCTCTGGACGATAGCCACAGCTTGGCGCATGGCCATTTTCACCATGTCTGTCCCATGGTGAAGAAGTGAATGGAAACCCCGTGCGTGTAGGTGACACCAGGTACGGCGGAAGAGGAGGCTCCATTCATGAAAGCCTGAGGGGTCTTGGTCTCCATGGGATGCAGCCTGAAGGGCGTGGCGGGATCTGCCGTTTGAGAACCTTGGTGGGAGAAACTGTTCTGCTTTCTTCGGAACTAGTCAGACCATCCCCAGAGACCAAGTTGACTTCTCAGTCATGCCCTGGAAGGGGGTGTCAAGGCCATTGCCACACAGAAGAATGTTGGAGTTGGCAGAACAAAGCGGGCCGTGGAACTTGCCAGTGCGTCCTGTGTATCACCACGGAAGAACGTCTCCTGAGGCCAGAAACACTAGAGGCAGAGAAGAGCAGCGTGCTAATAATACTGGGATTAGGAGGGCCGGTTGTGAATTTTTTTTCCTGCTTTATTTTAAGATGTGTCTGTCGTGTAGTGTGTTATTTGGCCCATAAGAGTATCATTTTCAATGGATGCAAAGTTAGGTGTAAAAGAAAAGCAAAAAGCCTCAGGGTGTGTCTCGTCACCCCTCTCCGAAGAGTGACAGGGACGGACAGAAGTTCTTCCAAAGCAGACTGAGCAGGACAAAGGGCGATCGAGTCTGTGTTGCAAGATGGAAATGGAAGGACTTTGGGGTGTTTACTTGGAAGAAGGAGGCTTTCAGGGGAAGTGATGGCTGTCGTCAAAGGCCTGAGAAAGGGCTCAAGGGCCGACATCAGGTGGCCACACTCAGGCTGCAAAATGGAGATGACAGGACCACAGACTTAAGTCGCGGCCAACGCTCGTATCCCTCTAGAACTGGGGCTCCTTGCTTCCTGCTTCTGGAAGAATCCGTGCAGAAGGTGGGGCTTTCAGGCCTGCCCCTCTCTGGGCCACCTGGGGACTTGCCTTACGCTCAGCCGTGACCCCTGGAGTTGGGGAAGAGGCAACCCAGTAAATATTCTCAACAGGGGCCCCCAGGGGAGGTTTATACGCAGTTTGACAAGAATCGCCATTGCTTCGATCTGTGTGTGGTCAATTTATTTTAAAATTTTAAGCATTAGAGAAGGAAGTGATCATTTCGTGTGGATCACGAGGGAGCCCCAGGGATAAACAGTGGTCCAGATGGGTGCTTTGCCAACTTTAACGGGCCGGCAACTAACCTGGGGATTTTGTGGCAGGGTCCATTCAGGTTCCGAAGGCCTGGGGTGGGGCCCAAGATCCCGCAATTCCCCACGAGCTTCTCGGTGATGCTGGTGCCGGTTCACGGCCCACCCAGCAGCCAGCACCAACCTCTGAGGCCCTTCCTGGAGGCTCCTGGAGCCCTGGCTCCCTCGAGTGGCAGCATATTGGTTGCTTACGTATCCCTGCTTGGCCCATCCTTTATAGAGTCTGTTCAATGAAGAGGAACCGAGTAAGAATGGAGAGCAAGGCACGAATGAATCCAGGCAGGACTTGAGAACTATATTTTAGCAGCAATAAAGCCAGGCACTCACTGCTCAGACTTACATCTGCATGTGTTCATATCTGTGCTCACGACTGTTGATCATTTGCAAATAATGCGCTGTTGTCTTAATCCTACTTTTATGGCTAATGATGTGTGTTTCATTCCCATCAAGCGTAGACTTAGAGTAAACATACATTTCTCAACATACTTCCCTCTGATCACTACCCAGGACCGTGAGTCATTGAAAGAAATCGAGTGTGAGGGAGCCGGGATGGCGTCTGGGGCCCGTCTGCCACCAGCAGCCTTCTCTGGCCGCCCGCTAAGGGCCTGGCCGGGGCGAGCGTGCTCGTCCTCGCTCGTGCCTTTCCCGCTGGTTGAGGGAGCCCCTGCAACTCTCTGCATGAACATCCCTGGGCTTGAAGGAACTGCCAACACCAGCGATCACTGGACCCTGAAGAGCGTAGTCTCTCTCTCGTTTCCAGGAATTTGTGATGTTTCTAGTTTGATTATTCGCTCTCCGCTGCCCCACCTTCCTGCTCAGCGGCTGACAGCGTTGTCGCCCAGACCCCCAGCCCGTCCTGCCCCAGCCTTGTGGTGATGTGGAGAGGCCCCATCCTTACCGGAGGGTAGCTCAGGGCTTAGCCTCCTGGGCCCAGGAGGCCCACTTCTGTAGCCCACTTCTCCCAGCGGCTGGCCTCCGCTCCTGCCTCCTGGCTGCAAGTCAGACATGGTCCCTGGGCCCTGCCGTTCTCCAGGCCGTGAGCCTCCCACATCCCTGCAGGCCCCACCCCACCAGGCTGGTGACTGAACCCCAAACTTCGGGCCTTCCCCCTCCCTCCCACCCCTTGCCCTTTCCCTCTGCCAGCATCGAGGGTGTTTCGTGATGCGAGTGAGCAGGGAATGCTGAGGGAGGGGTAATGCCAAGGCAGAGAGTGGGGAGCAGGAAGGAACAAGCAAGGAGGAGGGTGGGATGAATCAAAAGCTGGCTTTGGAACAGCAGTTCCTGACAATATAAATTAACACATGCCATTATTTGTATATGCAACTGTAGATACACCCCGTGAGGAAGGTATTATCATCTTCACATTATGGATGGAAACTGAAGCAGGTCACAAAGTGACTTGCTGATGAGATCAGGTAGCTGGTAAATGACAGAGTCAGGATTTGGACCTGGAACTTAAGACTTCAAAGCTTGTAGTCTTCAGTTCTCTGCGATCTTGTCCCATGTTCCCACCTTGGGCAGAGTGGGGGCTTATGGACCCTCTGAATGTCTGCTGTCAGCCATGGGCTCTCCCCTCCCTGCCAGATACACACACCATTGTTCAACCACGTGCATTCAATTCTGATGGATGGACGCACAATCCCCGTGGGACCCATCTCTGAGCCTTAGGTTCAAAGGCTCCTTCTTTGGAGGCGGTGCCCATGGATGGCAGTAAGCATAACATCAGAAATGTATACTTTGTTGAGTATTCAGCACAGTGCCGAAGGCTTTCTGTGAATTACCTTGTTTACCTCTCCCAACAGTTTCAGGAAATTCTCACCCCCATTATGCAGATGAGTAAGCTGAGGTTTAGAGAGGTCTACTCACTATCCCAAGCTCGAGCAGCCAGTGAGCCCCGCGGAGGGACTTAAACCTAAGTCTGGTCTGCTGGCTCCAACGTCGGCACCCTGCATGCCTGCAGCTGCCCTGCTGAGGGCCGGTGGCGCCCTCGTCCCTTCGGGGAGCAGTTTCTAGCAGGTGCTTCTTGGAGATTCTCACCCCCACCTAGGCCTGCTAGAGTCTGCTGTGCCATCACCCGTGCACACAGGTGACCGGTGCACACCCAGCAGTGGCCCCCATCTTGGAGAGCAGGAAGACAGCACGAGGGAAAAAAAAGGACGGGTTGGTGTGGGGGGGCTCAGGGCAGAGCCGGGCAGGGAAGAAGGAGGGAGATTTGTTCCAGGAAACTGGAAGACCCTCACAGAGGAAAGAACAGTGTGAGGAAAGGAGGGCCCGAGGGATGCTGCGGGAAAGGGGCAGGTTTCGGGGCGCCTCTTCTTGCAGAGTGAGATTTGGGCATTGGTTTCTGCAGCCAGCTGGGTCATTTTGCTTCTGCAGAGACTGTCGGTTGTGGGGCCAGGGATCAGGGTCGTAGAGCCGGGCAGAGGCCAGGGTGGGGCTGGGGACCATCAAGCGGGACAGGCCCCAGTGGAGCTGGGTCCAGACGCAGAGATGGGAGGCTTCTCTAGGCCGCCCGGCCCTCTGGGATGGGCCCTCAGCGTCTATTCTGCTGCTCGTGGTCCTCCCCGGCCCACCTTCCCTGTCCTCTGCGTCCCCACCTTTAGCACAGCCAGCTTGAGCGTGTGTCCTGAAACGTGGCCCCCGCAGGACTTCCCGGCGTGGCCATTTCAAAGCATCCACATTAAAGGGACGGTGTCGGAATGCACCGGCCACTCTTTTGTTCCCAGGTGTGTGTGTCGTGGACGCCCCCGATAGATGCCACCGACACGTACTACTTGGTAATCAAAACAGCCGAAGGCTTAAGGGTTTATTTTTAGGCTGGGTCCAAACATGCCGCTGCCTTAAAATGTCACTGCAGGGTCTCAGGGGGCCTGGGTGCTTGCTGAGTCTTGTGCGGGGCTATTGTCAGCTCCCGGGTTCCAGTGAGGTCCAAGGCCATGGCAGGAGGTACGCTGGTGGATTGCAGATTTGCTAAGGTCAGGAGCGGAGGCTGCTGAGAGCCATATCCGTCCTACCGGAGGGGAGGCCAGTGAATTCCCCACAGTGGGGTCCTGTCCCATCCTGGCACCCCACTATGCAGATCCCATACCCAGAGCCCAGATGGAGAAGCTTGAAGCAAGTCTCCAACCCCCGCTGAGCCAACAGTCTCCTTGGGGCAACCGCAATGATACCTCTGACTTCTTGGCCTGTGCACGTGAATGGCAATAATAATAACAGGTTGTCAGGGCTCAGAGAGGACCGTAGGAACCAGAGCTGGAGCATGGTGTGTGCCGGTGGGGGTGCTTGCTGCCACGGTGGGCGATGGTGCCCACCGACCTGCTGCTCTCACCCAGGTAACAGGAATGGCTACTATGCATGGAGCGCTTACTACCTGCCCGGCACTGCTTTAAGTGCTAAGTATGGATGCACCCTTTACAGTCTTACAACAGTGCTAGGAAGCAGGTGTTCCCATTTTCCAGATGAAGCTGAGGCACAGGGAGAATAAGTGACACGTGTGCATGTTCGGATTTGAATTCAGGCACTTGGGTCCCTGAGCCCCATGATTGAGGATGAGATGTGCAGAGACCTACGCCAGTGGCCTTTGGTGCCCAGGAGAAGCCAGGGCCTTGTCTTCGGCTGTAAGAGAGGCTTGAGGAGTGTGTGGGTCCCTCAAGGACAGGTCAGAGTCAGAAGCCACCTTGCTGCCGGACCTGGGGCGGGCTCTCTCCACTGGGGCACTGCTGCCCTTGGGGGCTGGGGAATTTCTCCGCAGGGTAGGATATTTAGCAACTCTGGCCTGCCAGCGGCACCCCTTTGCAGAGACCAAAAAAGGCCTTCAGACACAGCCAAATATCCCTGGAGGGGGCCTGGCTGCCCCCACCCCTGCTGCTGAGGACCACTGCTGCGGGAGTCCAGAGATGCGAACTTTGCTACTGTCCCCAGGTCTCTCCCCTACCGATGGGTTGCCATCTCTTGTGTGATTGATTAGCTGCCTCCGGTTGCTGCAAAAGCTGTCTTTCCTGGCTCCTGGGGATGCAGGTGGGTGGGTCCTCTGTGCCTCTGAGCTTCTTCCGGAAATCGGAAATCGGGGTGGGGGCAAGGTGGGGTGCGCCAAGGTGAGGCCGGGCCGTGGTGGGGGACCCGACAGCGTCCGGCTTCCAAGCCTTTTCATGGCCTTTTTATCCTGCTCCTTTAGTGAGATGCATGGCATTTCTGTGACAACGTTTCCACAAAGAATCAATTGAAAAGATAAAAAATACGGCATCTGGAGAGTTTAAAATTAAATTCTTCCAAAATACAAAGTGGAAGAGAGAATTAAAAAATAGAAACAGGGAGCCCTATGACTTGCACAAATCCTCCATTTGTTGCCGGGAACTGAGCAGCCTGGACTCCGAGGAGAAGGGATTCCAGGCTGCCTGGGGCAGGGTCCGCTGGGGGCCAGAGGAGGAGGGGCACCGCCCCGCAGAACTCAACTCACTCCAGGCCAGCAGCCCCCCTCTCCTCCGCCAGGGTCTCCCCATCCTCGGCATCCATCCTTCTTCCTTTCCTTTCCATACATACGCTTCCATTATAGGAATAGATTCTTAATGTAGAAAACTTGGAGAATGCAGACTATTGTAAAGGAGAATTTTACAAAATCAGCTGTGACGTTGCCGCCCCCGAGAACCACTGGAGACACACCCCTGCGCACTTCTTCATGGCTTTGACCAGAACGGGAAAATACCGTGGATCCTGTTTTGTACGTATGCCATTTTTTCCCCACTTAATTTGTCCTGCTTCTCTGGGGTCTCCCCGTCCCCCCTGTCGGCCACAAAACTCCTGCACGAGTCTCCCCAGGACTCGGTACTGCAGGAGCACAGACAGAGACAGTTGTCACAGGGCCGTGTCTGTAAAAGTAAAGACTTCCTGGAAGGACCCAAGCTGGGTTTTTTGGAAGGATCAATCAGACTTGGCTGGAAGGAGGGACAAGGGAAGACGTTCCTGGTAGGGGGTAGAGCGTGAGCAGTGGCGGGTGGGGGGAGCCGTTCCAGGCACATTTCGGGGGGATCTTCGAAGGGAGGCTCAGAACGTCCACGAAACAAGCACTCAGGCCTGCTGACCACATTGATGACGAACAGTTGGTTGGAAAGGTGGGTTTGAGGCTGCTTACAGAGGAGCTGAATTGTGCTGGGGGCACTGATCTGGGCAGGGGTGGGGCTGGTGAGGGTGGGCTGGAGGGGAAAGGCCTTGTCATTCCTGGACCCCTCTCGCCCTCTGCCTCCGGGGTCCTCGGAGCTGCGTCTGTGAGCTGGGCAGCCCCTTTTTGGCATCCTGCGCTGGCCACCTGGGTCGTCCCTGCGGTCGAGAACCCCTTGGGGCAGGGAGATTAGGGAAGTGAGGGGCACCCCCTAGGACCTGGTGGGCTGCAGTAACCACAACAAAGAGCACTTCCGCGCCTCTCTGTGCTCCTTCGTCACCCGGTTTCCTCTCTCCTGCTGCCAGGATCATGCCTGCATTGGCCTCTCCAAACCTCTTCCGGTCTCCTGACATCATCCACCTTTCTCTTCTCTGCGCACCGTCAGGGCCAACGTCACGGGCATACGACCCGTGCCATCACCCAGGATCCTGTGCTTGGAAAGGGCCCATAGCTGGTTGAATGTTCTGCTCTCATTGTCTTCAAATTCCTAATCATTCCTGAATGAGGGGTGGTGTCTTTGTTCTGCAAGAGGCCCCACACATTATGGGGTGGGCCTGACACTCAGTGGAAGGTCTCATCTCTCATTTTCCCCAGGGATTCATCGAGGCCCTCCTGGCCCACGGACCAGCCAGGTTTCTGTCTGTCCCTCTTTCTCTGAGGCCACCCTTCTCCGAGGCCCGCAGGTGTGTCCCCCACAGACTGTCCCTCTCTGCGCCCCGCATTCACCGTCTCTCTGCTCCTTCACTCCAGCCCACTAGGCTGGGTTACTAGCCTTCTTCAAATTTAAAAAAAAATCACTACCTTGCACACCTACTTGCCCCTCCTTCCAATAGCCCCTACTCTCTCCTCCTCCGCTTCATGGGGCTCCTGAGAAATCTCTGCTGCTTGATCGGCATTAGCGTCACCTCTGGGGTCTTGTATCTGATACCCCTCCTCCGCCTGCGGGACCTCTCTGGAGCTCACACAGCTGACCCGGGAGCACCAGGGGTCTTTTCCTAGCTCACCCTCCTTGCCCTCCGAGCATCACCTCTCTGGGGCCTCCCTGTACTGATCCTCCTCCTCAACTCCAGGCACCCCGTGTTTTCTTGCCTTTCTTCTTTCCCTCGCTTCTCCACCCCACGGATGTGGCGAAACCCAAGGGGTCTATTCCAGCTCTGCCTGTGGCTTCTAGAACCCCGGGTGGAAGTGGCCCCATGACAACCAGCCGATGATCCAGCATGGGGAAGGGGGGTCTAGGGAGGTCCGTGTTGGAACCCACAGAGATGGGCTGGGACCAGCCAGGTGACAGTCCAAAGGGTGGTGGCTGATGGGGACTCAGGCTACAGGGATCTGGGTCGGGGGATTAAGGAAGTGAGGGGCACCCCCCAGGACCTGGGGGGGCCGCAGTAACCACAACGAACAGCACTTCCCCGCCTCCATTCGCTCCTTCATCACGTGCTCCCCAAACAGTCCCCCGGCACCTATCCCAGCACCTATCCAAGCCGGGCACTGAGTGTGACCGTATAACTTGTGAATTCTACCGGGCCGGGGGGTCACCTACTCGGGTCAGCAAGGCATTGGGAGAGAGCAGTGGGGAGACGAAGACACCAATTCTAATCATTCCCAAATTTAGCCTCTAGTAGATGAAATTAATAAGTAAAGAAACAAACAAAGCGATTACAGCTTTTGATAAACTTTCTGCTGGAAACAAATAGGGGGCAAGAAGAGAGCCTGCGGGAGACTGGTGTGAGTCTTCATAGACGGACCCTCAAGATCGGAAGGGGGGGTGGGCAGAGACACACCCAGCACAAGGCTCTGAGCCAGGAAGTGGGGGCCTTGACTGGGCACTGAAGGAAGTCTCCGCTTGCCGGGCGGCCGGGCGCAGCCTTTACCGGTGACTGGAAGCGCCCTAACTCCTGGTGATACTGATGCCTCCGTCCTTTTTCACGTGTCGCAGAGTGTCCCTGAGTACTTGCGCCCTCATGACTCAAGGAGTGCCCTGTCAGACACATTACTGTGGTCACTGCTCATTTCTTCGTGTCCTGCATGACCCTTCAAGCTTCTGTCCCATGCAAGGACCTCAAATAGGGGATGGGCTGGGAAGCCAGGTTGGGGAGGGGGACCTAGGTCTGGTTTTCATGGCCCAGGACTTTCACTGACAAGTGCCCAAGAGGCAGAGGGTCCTGAAGCTGGTTCAGGCTGGGGTCCCATGAGGTTGAAAGGAAATCAAGACCCAAGCATCCAGGAGTCCTAGTCTGTAACTGCGATGGCTCTGGCAGCGGGTGAGGTGATCATGCCATTTGGGGCTGAAGTGTGGGGAGCGGGGTCCCGTCCTCTGGGGAGGGGTGCTGACTGGAGCGCAGGAAGATGAGCAGGGCTGAGGGCCCGGTGTATGTTTCAGGAACCAAGGCAGGGCGGCCCCGCGGGCACGTGCGGACCCTCAGGGCACACACCCCCCCACACCCACCAGCCCGCAGGCAGCAGGCATGGAGGGAGGCCGTTCTAGCTCCACACGGGGCCTCGGGGGCTGTAGTGTGTCTGGGCTGCTGTGGGTCCTGCACATATTTACATTCCGATCCCACAGCCTCGCAGACTGTGGCCTCACAGCAAATTCCTTCCTTTTCCTTAGAGGAGCTCTGGACTTCTTTTTCTTCAGAAATGTTGTTTGATAGCTGTGGGAACATAGAGAACTTGTTTTTATATGATCATCATCATCGTTATTATCATATTAACCCGTTGCTCTGTGCCAGCATCCAGAGGAAATGAGGATCAGAGAGGGGAAGTGTGGCTAAGGTCCTAGAGGGAGTGAATGAGCCTGCAGTCCACGTGGGACCAGCTCCTGTGTGATGCAGGCCCAAGGGGTGGGGGCTTCCTGCGCTCCCAGCACACAGTCCATCCTTTTCAAAGGGACAGTTGGGGTGGCACCGCCCAGGACAGCTGGGCCGCCTCCCCTGCCCCCGCCCCTGCCCCTACACCGGTTCCCTCTGCTCTGGGCAGGAGGAAGCCAAGCCTGGCCCTACTCTGACTTAAAGGAGGAGGTCCAAAGCTGCTCCAGCCAGTGTCACCGCCAGCCTGGTGCACAGCTCACCTCCTCCCCCCCAGCGCCCCCACCCCCTTGCCTGCCAGCGCTCAGAACTGTGGTGCTATAAAAAACCCAGTAGTAATATGCAAATCGCCCTGATTATTTATGGCCAAGTTAGTAAATAAGCCAAAGAGACAAGGTGGGTTGTTGTTTTTACGATCTCTGCAGTCCTCGCAGGAAAATCTACGGTAAGCAGAGTTCGGGTGAGCCGAGCCAGAGCCCACGGTTTAATAAACACAGCCTAATTACCAGGCACCGGGGACAAACAAGCGAGGGGGTTGAGCGAGGGAGCGAGGAGCGAGCGCCGCAGCCCACCTGGGGAGGGGGTGAGCGGGGAGACAGAGGGCAGGAGCTGGCGGCTGGGCCCTCACTCCGCCCACTTCTCTCTAGCCCCGCCTTCAGGTGCCCGCTGGGAGGGGCGGGGCCGGCCTCCACCGCCCTACCTGGCTCTGCGTGCAGCTGCGGGTCCAGCCTGGGAAGCGGGAGCGCCGCTCTCCAGGCTGCAGGAAACGGTGTCCGGAGGGGCCTGGAGAGGGAGTAGGGAGGCTTTCTGTCCGCCATCAGCCTGGTGGTGAGGGTGGTGTTGCCCCTGGCTGGTTTCCTGATCTCTGCCACCATGGCGGCCCCTGGGAAGCTAGGATCCAGATGGAGAGAGATGGGGCAGGGGAGCAGGGGCGGTCCGCGGACTTGAAGAGAGCAGAAGCCAGGCCGCCAGGGACACAGTTAGAAGTCCTGTTGGGCATTTGTCTCGCACCCTCTCCCAAGATTATGTGCTCACCTGTCAAAGGGGAGTGGAAGGCCCCTCCCTGTAGATGCCCCAACCTTAGCTCCCTGGGCGGAGCTAAAGGCCCCAGGAGCACCACCGACCAACAGAGGAAAGAGTTTGTTGGATAAGTACCCCAGCCTCCTCTCCCTTCAGTAGGACAACTGAGTTGCACTCGCTACACCCACTCCCAGCGCCCCTTTTGGGATTCAGCACCATCCACTCATATCAGCACCTCATGCAGCTGGGACCCCTTTGTAGATTGCCTTCTACTTCCTGTCTCACTGCTCCTTTCCTTCACCGCACTTCCAGGGGTCAGTTCACAAATAAACTCGCTTGCATCCAGATCCTGAGCCAAAGGCAGTGGCTCAACCAACCGATGCATCCAGATCCTTAACCCAGGAGATCCAGGTGACTATAGCTACCAGGTGCTAAAAACTTCGACAGAATTAATTATAATAGCTCCTGAGCACTTACTATGTGTCAAGCACCATTCTAAACATTTTACTTCTAATAACTCATTGAATCATCTCAATGCTCTATGAGGGTGATACCATTATTAATCTCCCATCTGACAAAGGGGGAAAAGGAGGCACAAAGATATTAAGGAACCTGAGCAAGGTCACACAGCTAGGAAGTGGCAGGACTAGGGTCCAAACCCAAGCACTAGTAACTTTAGAGACTGTTGTTTGTGATCATCATACTAAGCTGTAGGCTTTTCAGATATTCCCCCAAGCACCTCTGTCCTCCAGGCCTTATGCTTGGCCCTTGGGATCTAGACATGAACCGGATGTGGGTCCTAACCTTGGAGAGCTTGGGGTGACCAGCAGAGAGAGGAAGGGAGTAAACAAGACCATGCAGCTTGGAGAGATGTGTCGAGAGCAAGGAGGGTTTAGAGACAGAGCAGGGAAGGCGCTAGTAAGGGGTTGTCACTTGAAAAAGTCTTAAAGAGGAAACAAACTGGAAGATGATGGGATGAATGGGGTGGGAAGAGTAGGTATAAAGGGGGCAGAGCACGTGCACTGGGGTGAGGTTCTGAGGGTCTAGAGAGCTGCGGTGAGTCACTTTTTGCCCGTTTGTTTATTGTTATTGTTTGAGGTGGGGTGGGGGCCCGTGACTGATGGGTGGAGAGGCAGAAGCCAGATTGTGAAGGGTCTTGTCTGCCTGCCAAAGGAAGGGAGAGCTCCCCAGGGGATCCGACCGCGTTTGCAATGCTTCGCTTCCTTGCAGGAGTTGAAGACACAGGTGTTCATTATATTCTTCTCTAGCTCTTCTTGTGTTTCCGAAAGATTCTTAGTTTTAAAAATGATTTAGGAAAATAAAAGCAGTTAGCAGGTAAACAAACCCACTCGGATAGACCGGAATCATCATCTCCTCCCCGTGGACAGTGGTCCTGGGAAGATACCCGCCCCCCAGGTCTCATGAGCTTTCTTGACACCAACTCCACAACGAGAGTCAGCCTCGAGCTCCAGGAATGTTGGGCAACAAGACTTACACAGTTTGGGTCTAGGACACAAGGACACAACTTACTCTTCAGTGCAGGTGCTCTGGATTAAGTTGGGGGGGACCTTTTGGATTTGGGTCTCGGTCACACTAGCCAGAAGTTGACCAGTGTGTCATCTATGTTCCTCTACAAGACATTAAAAATTATGGTGCTAAATGCAACGTGGTATCCTGGATTGGGTCTCAGGACCCCAAAAGAACCTTTGTGGAAAATCCGGTGAAATCAAATAAGGCTGCAGCTTAGTTAGTAGTAAAATGGCAACATTCATCTCTTCATTTTGGCCAACGACCATGGTTGTGGAAGTTGTTCACATCAGGAGAACTTGAGTGAAAGGTATACAGTAATTCTCTGTACCATCTTTGTGACTTTTCTGTAAATCGCAAATTATTCCAAACTAAGGAATTCATGTAAAAATTGCGGTGGACAGAGGAGGAATTGGCCTCTGTCCCAAAGCCCTGTGTCCGGGTGACATGTGCGCATGGTTGTTGAGGCGGGAAGGAATTACGAGTGTGATGATGTCCAGCCCAGCCTTCCTCTTCTTGAGCATGTCTGCGTGCCTCGTTGGAACCCCCAAATCCCATGCCTGTCACATTTTCCTGACTTTCCCACTGGTAACTCTTTTCAAAAGGGAATGAAGGTGATGATAATGCACTTTGCGGAGAGCATTCTACTGGATCAGAAAATTGACCAGAAGTTGAAGGGCATGCTTTCTTCCTACATTTTAAGAAATTCCTCTACTAGAGTTATGTTCTCACTTGCCTCTTTGGAAATTCCTGGACTAGTGCGGACCTGTTTTCCCCAGGGAGGAGAGACAGGATGAGGCTTCAAGGATGGCAGAGCCCGGCAATGAAAATGGACTCGTATTGACTCCCTATGTGTACCACGAAATTTTAACCTTCTCTGGAGAGTTCTTGTCTCCACTTTGCTTGGAGAGACCAAGAATGGACTAATGAGGAGTCAGCCACCCGTGGAAGTCATGATAGGAAGACCTAGAGATAGTGAGGACCTTTCAGTCTTTCTTAGACAGGCGACATGGCAAATTGTCCTCTTTCTAATTGTCCCTGCTGATTAATGAGGTCGCTTATGGTATCAATTATTATCCTGCCAAGAGAATGTGTATCAGACTGAAACAAATGTCCATGAACTTGCTTATTCTATTAAAAAATAAAATAATGAGGGATGATTAACGGTATGTGCTCTGAGAGAAGCCACGGGAAGGGACGGCCAGGAGAGAAAGGTAGAAATGAGCCTTTCTGATTAGGGGTCTAAAAAGGCTTTTGTCTAAAAGTAGCTTCCTATTGACCCTCTTCCTTTCAACACCACGCTTTGGGGGAGCAGTCTAGACTCAGTGTCTCTACTTCCTTCCCGTGAACAGCTTAACCCACTTTCAGCCTTACTCTCCACTTAGACTGCTCTGGAGAAAGTCACTATTTTTCTGCATGCCACACCCATTGGCCCTCCGTCCTCCTGTACAGTCCCCTCAAAAGGGTTTGCCACCACTGACCTCATGCTATTTGAAATGCTTTCTTTTCCCGAATACTCTGACACTACCAACTCCTCCTTCCTCCTTCCCTCCCCTCCTTCCTTCCTCCCTCCCTTCCATCTTTCCCTCTTTCACTCATTCTTCCCTTCACTTTCCCATGTACTTATTGAGCGCCTACTGTTTGCTAGGCACTGAACATAAAAAGGTAACCAAGATGACAAAGCCCTTGTTCTAGGGAGAGCTTACGTTCAAGCAGAGGAGGGTAAGCAATGAACAAAAAGTGCCTGTAAATAAGACATTCGGTATTAGGAGTAGGAGGACAGTAAATTTGAGGGACAGTGGAGCCTGAAGACCGAGCAGCCTCAGGCGGCGTGGTCAGTGGGACCCCACTCTGAACACGATACTCCATCCCTTCACATGGCAGTCCCTCAAATCTTGCCATTATCTCTGGGGCTTTCATGTCTTTCTTTGTTTCATTTCACCCCCCGCAGAGGTGGGCCAGATGTTGGGGATCATGGGACTGTGCTCTGTACCAATCTGATTCACTCCCCACTTTGCATCAAAGATGACTGAAGATGTCAGCGAGGGGGTGAAACTCAGATCCAAATTCAAGCTGGCGGTTGTCTAATTCTAAAGTTCCAGACAAAGAGACCGAACCCAGGGACAAGGCAACAGTTCTGAACCCAGAACCGTCGACTGTGATATGAGTTACACCCTTCAAAGTTGTGCAATATGGTGGCCTGAAAAATCCCGGAAGGCCGACTAGAGTTAGAGATTCAGAAAGACGCTGGGAAAAGGAGCCTGAGAGATCGGCCAGACCCCTGGCAAAAACTCCCAGGTGACCAAGCTGTCTCACTGCCCTGTGGCTCTGTCCTATCAGGCCTCCAGCTGAGGGCACAGGGAGGGGCTCTTTACTATGAACTGCACCTGTCATGAAAGGCCAAACCGGGTCAAGGTTTTCCAGGATCCCGCGAAAGCAGATAAAGTCTGCCCCTGCTAGAAGGCTGAGCAGCCTCCAGAAAAATCCCCTCGCTTGGGGAGACTTGTAATTAAGCAGTCATGGCAAACACATGGAGGATGAACAGCTGGTTATATCCATTTGCTCTCCTGCCGTTGGTTGGAGAACAAGTTCATAAATTACACGTGGAGTTGGATTTTGTCTTTCCTCTGCTCATGCCAGCCCTTTGCTTGAAATGACCTCCCTGTTCTCCTGCTACCCTCCACGCCCTTTGGATGACTGGCTAACAGTCTAGCCTTTTAGATCAGCTTGGGCTGATGATGTCGAGTTCCCGGGGCACATCGCTGTCACCAAACGTACTGTGCTGCATTATCCTTGTGTCTTCGGCAGTAGTACAATTAATTATGAACTCCTACTGTGTGTCTGGCACTGATCTCTAATGCGGGGCCTAGACCAGGTGACCAGATGGGTCAAAATCCCCGTTCTCATGGGATTCATAGAATAATGGGGAAAGGTGGACTTAATAAATAAGGATGAATCAAATATATAGTATGTCAGACGGTGATAAGAAATGTAGAACTAAGCAATCAGGAGACGGGGAGTGGGGGGAGGGGAGAACGTTGCAATTTTAAATAGAGTGGTCATCAAAGACCTCGGTGGAAAGGTGATATGTGAGGAAAAAAAGCCTGAAGAAGATGGGGGAACCAGCCAAGCATGTGCAGGGAAAGAAGCGGGGTCGCTGGGAAAAGCTGAGGGAACAGCAGGCACAAAGGCTCTGAGACAGAAACTTGCTGGCTACGCTCAGGGAACATTGAGGGGGCCATTACGGCTGGAGTGAGAGTGAGCAGGGTAGACTTAGGTAATAGAGAAGGAGTGGGCAGTGATGGCAGAGGTTTGCCTAGGGCCTTTGGGTCATTATGAAGCCTTGGGCTTTATCCCAAGTCAAGTGGGACACTTAGAAGAGTTATAATCGGAGAAGTGACATAATCTGACTTGAAGTGATCCTGCCGGCTGCTGTATGGAGAATAGTCTGGAGGGGGCAACAGGGACGTAGGGAGAACAGTTGGCAGGTTATTGCAATCAGCAAGGCAGGAGATGGAGGTGGGGTGGACCAGGATGGTAACAATGAAGGTGGTGAGATGTGGCTGAATTTCTGCATAAATTAATGGAAATTTCTCCTTTTGAGCGTGAACCTCTTGAGGGACAGGCCCATGTCTTATGCATTTCTATCCTCAGAGCCAAACATAGTACATGATGTTTAATAGCACACACAAAATTTGTTGAGTGCATGGTTGATGAGAAAGAATTTTTAAATGTAAATAATAGGAATAAGTCAGCCTCTGGTCTCTTTTTGGAACCTGTCAGATCACAGAGCAAGTCCTGGGTAATAGTCACCTAGATTTTCCAAGCTTTTGTCATTAGGAAGGCTGTTCATGGGTATGCTGGATCAAGAAGTGTGGGGCATGCTGGCTTCAGATGTGTTTGTCTATTTTTCTTGCTGCAGGACTTCTCAGAGCCTTTAATACACGCATGCGCAGGTTCCCAACATTTCTTAGCTCGAAGTGGCATTTAGTGCTTCAGTTATTTTTCCACGGATAAAATGGATGCTCTGTGGGTAAAAGAAATACCCATCAGCTCTACTTATTAAATAGTTAGGTTAGGTACAAATGGCTAAATAAGTATTGATACCCTAGCCATTTTGTAGCTGTTTGAACAAATAATAAATACAAATTGAAAGAAAAAAAAATCCTATTTTTTTTCATCCTTAAATAACCACCGTTACTTACGAATGGGATGTGTGTACTTGTTGGGCTCTGCACAGCTTCTCAAACCTTGGAATCAGATTGGACGCCGCCACCCTCATCTTCTGTTCCACACTGATTTTCACCCAGCACCTGCTTTATATCACACCAAGCCCCAAACACCCAGCTTGGCAAAGATATGATGTCATCTAATGGAAGGGAGCTCCACGTTGAAACTGTGAATGGCCTCGAGCTCATCCTTAGTGTGTCCAACAGATACTGAATGTCATAGATTCCTTTGAAAATTTAAAATATTCCACATCGCTTTTACAAATTCCCCGCAGCACCTTTGTGTACCACGGCACATTCGAGAACTATGATGCCACTTTGGACGTTGCACTTCCCAAAATTATTTGCAGATTTTCTCAGGCAAATCTACAAACATAACACTGGATGTAGCATGGGGAGTGAATACCCAAGACTCCTTCCTGCAGAATCAGAAGCTGCAGTTCTATGGGAAATACTCCTGGGTATTGACAGAGTGAGCACGCTTAGCATTTGCATTCTGAGCATACAGTGCTGCTCCCTTATTTTTAGCTGTCAGCAGGTGGGCCTGCTCTGACTCCAGCCCTTGCTTCTAAAATCTGCACGCAACCCAGACAGGGTATCTGGAGATTTGGATGCCTAGCATTGCTCCCGGCCAGCCCCACTTTGGACAGGTATCCTGGCCTCCCCAAAATGTTTGTACGTGTGCAGCTGAAGGCAGGCGTTTGTAAAGCCAGTGGATGTTTTCTGGATAGACCAAGACCTTTTAGAGAAGATCGTCTGAACTTAAGCTGGGATTTTTCAGCTGTTATCTGACTAATGCCAGGTCATCTTCAGAAATGAGGGGGTTATTCCAAGGATCCCCAATCTTGGGACAGCACGGGACTCATCTCTACAGATTTTTGGTTACTGTGGGTTTCAGGCCTTCCGAGATGAGGAGCATCCGTGGTCTCATGACCAGTGTAGCAGTGGCAGGAACTCTGTGGCCTGCCTTCTCTGGGCATCCCATTTCCCAGAGAGTGCTCCACAGTACCCCAGTGAGTTAAAGCCTCTGCCTTCGGCTCAGGTCATGATCCCAGGGTCCTGAGATAGAGTCCCGCATTGGGCTCTCTGCTCAGAGAAGGGAGCCTGCTTCCCCCTCTCTCTCTGCCTGCCTCTCTGCCTACTTGTGATCTCTCTCTCTCTCTCTGTCAAATAAATAAATAAAATCTTAAAAAAAAAAGTTTAAGAAAAAAAAGAAAAGAGCTTATGACATAGACACTTAAAAGCACAGAAAGCCCCCTTTTTTTTTTTTTTGCAAGTTCCCCAGTTTTAGAAGCTCTTGATGGGAATCACCAGAGAGAACTCATGTCTGTAAGGGTGTATGTGTGTCTGTGTATTATGTGTGATTATGACTAATGTCCATCAATTACCTGCAAATGACTAGACAGTGCCTGTAATGATAGTTCTGTTTTTAGCTTAATGGTTTATGTATCTAACTAGTGGCTGCTGTCTGGAGTAAGGCTGCTGGCAAATCAAAACACTGTTTGCCAAACCTGTCAGTGTGACAAATGTTGCTTGCATTTACTCTTTTATTCCCAAGGTCAATTGACATGTCTTTTTTTTATATTACTGTTTGATGTGCTAAGAGCCTTAAATGAGAACTATCCAATAAAGGCCCAATTTGCTCTATTACTATTTATTCCTGGATAATTCTCTATTAGCTGGGCTCTTTAAGATTTCAGGGAAGTGACATGCATGGATTATCCTCAGAAATAGGGATTTATCTCCAGGATCCCCAGGTCTTGGGACAGCACAGGGACCATCTCCTTGGGCTTTTGGTCACTCTGGGTTTCAGGGCTTCTGAGAGAGAAACATCAGCAGCCTTGAATATTGTGACCTGCCTTCTCTGGGCACCTCATTTCCTAGAGGGTGTCCCATAGAACCCCAGGCCATACGCTCTAAGAATAAAAGGGAGCTTCGGCATCATCTACTCCTGTCTTGCGGGTTTGCTATTCACCTATTAAATGCTTCCACAAACACTTTATTTCTGTTTATTTTCTGAAAACTTCTTGCCTAACTTTTTCCAATTCCGTTTAACCAACAGACACTCTGGAGTACCCTTTGAAGAACAGTCTAGTATTTGTAGCTTGCAGATGGATCGGGTTGTGGTCGTTTGTTGCCCTCTGTGTTGGCGGTGTCGGGCCGGGGGGGGGGGGGTCCCTGAAACTACCCTCAGCTTCCATGATGTGCTCGGAGGACCCACAGGAGACAGCCTATGGTTGTCCCCCTGGCTGTGGTGTGTCACGGCGAAGGCTGTGGGAAACCGTGCTCGGGATGAAGTCTGGGGGAAACCCGGCATGGGCTGCCAGGAGTCCTTTCCCAGTGGGTTCACACAGAATGTGCTTAATCACCCCGACAAGGAACTGTGACAACACGTGTGAAAGGCTGCCAATAGGGAGGCCCACCGGAGACTGAGTGCCCAGACTTCCTCCTGGGAGCAGCGACATGGGCACCGTCTGCCAGGCGTGTGCCAAAGTTCCAGACTCCCAGCGGGAAGGCAGGAGGTTAGCGTGAACCGTAATGTTCATGCAGCTAGTTTAGGCCACCCTTACCAGTTCTGGGAAAGGGACCCTCCCGAAATCCAGGTTCAATACCAGGCCAAGGGCCGACCTTGTAAGCTGGCCTTCAAACAACAATAATCAGGCCTTTTCTGTCTGCTCTCTGATGGTTGAATAGTCATTCATTCATTCGTTTTATATTTGCCTTAATCAGCTTGGCTGCTATAACAAACTTCCATAGACTGGGTGGCTTGTAAACAACAGGGATGTATTTCCCATTGCTCTGGAGACCGACGGTGCGAGGTCAGGGGGCCAGCACGTGAGGATGTGGTGAGAACCGTCTTCTGGGCTGTAGACCGCCAGCTTCTCCTTGTACCCTTCCACGGTGGAGAGCAGAGATCACGTTCAAGTATCCCATGTAAGAGGGCTCCACCCTCACAACCTCATTTAAACCTAATTACCTCCCGAAGGCCCCACCTCCTAATTATCACACATGGGGGGAGTTGACTCTCAACATAAGAAGAATTTGGGGGAGCATTCAGTTTCTAGTATGTGCTGTATACTAGTGATGCAGAGAAAAGGTTAAATCTAGTCCTTGCCTTCAAGAGACTTATCATAAGAAGGAAAGACAGATACATCCCAAGTAAGTCAATAAGAAAATCAAGCCATTATAATTAGAATGAGTATCGCAAAGGAAGAAGTACTCTGTCCTCTGAGAACTTGATTAGGGATCTCTATGCCCTTTCCCAGAGGAGGTAACGTTCATTCTGAGACCTGAGAAGCTAGTGGGAGATGGAAAGGGGAGGTGGTGGCAGCCTGGATGGCTACGGGGGGCTGAGGGGAGCAGTGCATGCAGCCCTAGGGGCAGCCATGCAAAGGCCCTGGGGTGGGAAGAAACGTAGCACTTTCAAGAGAATTGGACAGGCCAGTGCAGGTGGAAGGGAGAAAGACACGAGCTGAGGCAGAGAGAAAGGCAGGCCAAGTAATGCAAGGACAAAGCCTTGAGCTGCATCCCCCAAGGGGCGTCCTGTCTGTGTCACCCCTGGGTGTGGACAGATCTCTGCTTTCGCTTGAGGCGTGGTGCTCGAGTCACAGTAGTCTTTATGCATTGTTCTCCCCCTGTCCTCAGAAGGCTGCCCTGTGCCCCTTTCCCTCCGGAACTGGGAATAAACAAGCTATCATTTCCTTGGCGGTCCTCTATTGATCTGCTGGCCTCGCCCTACCTGAATAATAAGAAAAGCTACATTTTAAAACACCGTGGTAACAGCAACCCTCACATCTCAGTGGTTTAATGCACCAAGCTTATTCCTTGCTCAAACTGTGAAGTCCAGTAACAGCTTGCAGGGGCTCTGCTCTCTGCTGACGGAGTCACCTGGAGACCCAGGTTGGCAGGGATTGGGGATCCCTGCAGCAGGGGAATTGGGCAAGAGGTGCACAGGCTCCTCAAGCCTCCCTCCCAGAAAGAGCACACTCCGCCAGGCCTGCCCTTGGCCATGGTGGGGAGATGCCATTCTACCAGGAAGAAAGCAAAGCCAGGGGTGCGTGCTGAGGAGCACCAGCGACTGCCCAAGGGACCCAGAAGGATGCAAATGGGTCGACTGGTCTGGGAGGTCAAGGATGCCTCTTTCGGAAACACTGAAGTGTTGAGACGTTCTTGACGAGATTTGAAGGATGGGATGGAGTTTATTAGCCCAGGAGGTGGAGGGGAGGGAAGAAAGTGTTCTAAAAAGGAAACAGCATGTGCAAAGACCCTGAGGAGTGGTGAGGGGAGCATATTGAAGGAACTGAAGCCAGGAGGAGGGTGGGGAGAAAGGGAAGGGAAGAACATTTTACCACTGACAGTGTTTGGAGAGCAGCCTCACGGGAAGCCTCTGTTTTATTATCACTTTCAAATTCTCCACGGGAAAGGCACCCCTTCTTGCCTGCACTTGGGGCTGACCACTGCCCCTGCCCTTGACCTAGGAAGACCGGAGGGGCTGGAGCCAGGTGGGATACAGGGCAGAGCCTCTGGCAGGCGCTGAGTCTTCCAGGCTTTGTGGAAGGCACTGGGGCTCCTCACCTTAATCTTTTTTTTTTTTTTTTTAAGATTTTATTTATTTATTTGACAGAGAGAAATCACAAGCAGGCAGGCAGAGAGAGAGGGGGAAGCAGGCTCCCCGCTGAGCAGAGAGTCTGATGCGGGGCTCGATCCCAGGACCCTGAGATCATGACCTGAGCCGAAGGCAGAGGCTTAACCCACTGAGCCACCCAGGCGCCCCTCCTCACCTTAATCTTAGGAACGATGGGAAGCCATTGGTGGATTCAGCACTGAGAGAGTGAGAAGTTTGGGGTCTTGGACATCACCAGGGTCCAAGAGCCTGGGTGACTCTTGCATGGAGGCAGAAGCAAAGAGAGGGTTCTTGAGGAGTGGGAAAGACAGGGAGGCTTGAGAAAGCCGAAGAAGAGCATTCGCTTACATCTGGGGCCATGCCACCAAGCTCTCCTCTGCTCACTTTAGAGTCAATGGAGGAGAGAGCCAACAGCAGGAGGGGCTCCTACTGGTCTTGCCGTCTTCTTAGCCCAAGGCTCTGATAAGTCTGGATTCCACTCTTGAAGTATGGCTCGCTCCTTTCAATACGATATTTAGACGCGTCAGATAAACGGTGGGAACGTCTGAAAGTTTTATTTGCTTATTCTGACACGCAGCGTGGTAACTCTTCCTGTGCGGTCATCAGTGTGTCTCGGATTTATTCAGGGACCCAGAGCGAGTGAGGGAAGAGCGGGCACAGGGAGTGGGGAGGGGAGTGATGATTCCAGTATCCAGACGGGAGATCCAGGCTTTCACACCCCCTCCAGCGTTAGCACTTTTGAGGAATCCTCCATGTTAGAATTTATCTAGCAAGGCTGGAAAAGAAAGAGCAGGATGGTAAATATCTGATTAGAGAAAATGCCTTGTAAGCCGCAATTCCATATATTGCAAGCGATAAAACTGTAATTGTTTGTTGACAGTGTACATTAGCTATGTGCAGCTTGTGTCAATGTAGTACCAAGAAACTAGGGTCTAGGAATCTTTAATGGCAGCTCAGAAATATCCTGGGAGCAGCGTTGGTGAAGTGTGGGAGTCCCACATGAAGCTGTACGTTATTGAAGAAAGAGTCTCCGCAGACCGTCTGGGAAGGGCACCAAGGGTGTAATTCTGCCTGGTGGGAGGCAAGTTGCACCTGCAGTGACTTGGGCTCATTTGGAGGTTGGAGACACCTAGGGATGGGTGGGATGGGGCCTGGAGAGTGGTTGCAGATAGAGGTCTGACCCTAGTGGGGACAATTCGGTATTTTAATGCCTGCCATTGGGGGCAGCAATCTGTCCTCGGCAGACGTGCGTGTCTGGGTATGGAGGAAGGGTATCTGGTGCATGGGCAGGTCGGAAGGAAGCCAAGGCACAGGTAAGCAGTGGCTCTGGGACTGGAGTATAGTTCTGGTGGGTAGTCCTTTTCTAGCAGGGACCCTATCATGCTGCAGGTGTACGTGAGGGGTGGGGGAGCTAAAATGTACAGGAGGCAGCTGAAGAGGTGCTGTCCGATAGAAACATAGTGTGAGCCACCAGTATAATTTTTAAAAATTTTAAGTTTAGAAGACATTATGGATTCATAGAAGGTTGAAAGGATAGTATAGAGGTTTCACGTACCCTTCCCAGTGTCCCCCAATGGGTACATCTAATGTAACGATTGTAAAATATCAAAACCAGGGTACCGACATGGCCATGGGGAATATGTTTATGGCTTTGTCCCTCTGTCCCACGTGTGCATTTATGTCACCACCACTGTAATCGGGATATAGTCCATCGTCACAAAGAGCTCCCTCGTGCTACTCCTTTGTAGTTGCCCCACTTTCCTTCCTCTCCGTCGCTTACCTTTGGCCACCACAAATCTGTTTTCCATCTCTCTTTTTAAAAGATTTTATTTATTTCTTTGAAAGAGAGAGAGAGAGAGAGATCATGAACAGTGGGGTGGGGTAGAGGGAGAAGGGGGCCCCCGCTGAGCAGGAAGTGCGACGCGGGGCTCGATCGCAGGACCCTGGGATCATGAACCAAACCGGAGGCAGACGTTTAGCCAACTGAGCCACCCAGAAACCCTGTTTTTAATCTCTTTAATGTCATTCCAAGAACCTGATATAATGGAATCATCTGGTATGTCATTTTTTTTTTTTTAGAGAGAGAGAGAGAGCACATGGGTACACAGGAGCAGTGGTGGGGAGAAGGGAAAGGGAGAGGGAGAACAAGAAAATCTTAAGCAGGCTCCATGCTTAAGGTAGAGCCCAGCGTGGGGCTCAATCTCACAACCCTGAGATCACTACCTGAGCCGAAATCAGGAGTCGAACACTCAACGGACTGAGCCACCCAGAGCCTCTGATGTGTCATCTTCTGAGATGAGCTTTTTTTTTTTTTTCACTCAGCATAATGCCCTTGAGATCCATTCAAATTGTTATATGTATGAATAGCCCATTCCTTTTTATCGCTGAGCTGTAGTCCATGGTGTGGATGTATCGCAGTAGGTGAAACGGAGCTCGTCATTCACATTTGCAGGACATTTGGGTCCTTTCCAGTTGTTGATTATTACCAAAAAAGAAAAGCTATGAACAGCTATGTACAGGTTTTTGTGATGACACAAGTTTTCATTTCTCTGGGATGAATGCCCAGGAGTGTGATTGTTACATTGTATGTGTAGACTTTTTTTTTTTTTAAGAAATGGCCTATTTCCAGAGTGTCTGTTCCATTTTATATCCTACCAGCAATGTCTGGAAGATCCACTTGCTCCATATCATTGTCAGCATTCAGGGTTGTCTCAATTTTTCTCGATTTTTCTAACAGTATGTAGTAGTAAGTAGCCCACCTTCCTACATGGTCTCACTTTGCATTTCCCCAGTGACCAGTGATGTGGAGCATTTCTCATACACTTGCTTGCCATTCTTGTATCTTCTTTAGTAAGATGTTTCTTTGTGTCTTTTGCTGATTTTCCAACTAGTTTATTGGATCCTTGCCTCATTGTCAATCCTCCGGGAAAAGCAGTCTTTTACCATTAAATATGAGGCCAGCCATAGGATTTTTGTAGATGTTCTTTATCAAGTACAGGAAATTTCCTTCTATCATTAGTTTTCTGACAGTTTGATTTTTTTGTTTTTGTTTGTTTGTTTGTTTTTCCATCATGAATGAGTGCTGAATTTTGTCAGGTGCTTTTTCTACATCAGTTTATATAGCCGTATGATTTTTCTACTTTTGGCCTGGTAATGTGGTCAATTACAATGACTGATTTTCAAATATTGAACTAGCCTTGCATCCTTGGAATAAACCCCGCCTGTTTGTGCTATATAATTATTTTATCATATTGCTGAATTCTCTTTGCTAATAATTTTTAAGGACTTTTGTTGTTGTATTCATGTGGGATATTGGTCTTTAGTTCTCTTGATTTGGACTGTCTTTGGTTTTGGTATTAGGGAAATACAGAACTCATAAATGAGTTTGGAAGTGTTCCTTCTTTTCTCTGTTTTTTGGAAGAGACTGTGTAACATTTGTATTAATTCTCTTTCATATACTTGGTAGAATTCTCTAGTGAAACCATCTGGGCTGGTATACATCTTTTTTGGGGATTTTTAAAATTACTAGATCAATTTCCTTAATAGTGATAAGGCTTTTCAAATGATTTGCTTCACATCGGGGAGCTTACATTACTTTGTGCTTTTCAAGGAAGAGGTCCATTTCATCTAATTTGTCAAGTGCATGTATATAATCTATAGTATTTCTTTATCATCTTTTTGATAGCTGCAGGATCTGTTTTCTGTAAACTTAGCCAAGTCTGGATATTTGCCAACATAAGAGGTGAAAAATGAGTGTTGTGAATTTAGTTTCCATATTTTTTTAAGTAGGTGGATCATTTTTCTATTTTTGTTTGTGTCCTTTGCCCTTTTCCTTTTTACTGGTTTATCTTTTTCATAATTTATAAGTGTTCTTTATAGATTATGAATGCTCACCCTCCTCTTATCATATATATTATAATCTTCTCAGTTTGTATTTTTCCTCTTTTTTTTTCAGTTTCTTTTGCTTTGCTACATGTTTTTAATTTTCTTTTTTTTTTAATTTTTTTTAAAATATATTTTTTAAAGATTTTATTTATTCATTTAACAGAGAGAGAACACAAGTAGGCAGAGAGACAGGCAGAGGCAGAGAGAGAGGAGCAGGCTCCCTGCCGAGCAAGGAGCCCGATGTGGGACTCGATCCCGGGACGCTGGGACCATGACCTGAGCCGAAGGCAGCCGCTCAACCAACTGAGCTACCCAGGCATCCCCATGTTTTTAATTTTCACATAATTAAATCAATCAATATTTTCCTTTAATGCCTCTGGGATTTCATGCTGTCTCCATCAGTAATCAATTGCAAGAAATAGAACTCAAATCAAATTAGCTTGAGAAAAAAAAAGGAAGGAAGCAAGCAAGCAAAGAATGTTGGCTCATGTAACAGGGCAATGCAGAGGTCGATGTCTCTGATGTCTCTGCGGGGCTGGCTTGAGGATCTCAACAATGTATCATCAGGGTTCTGTGTATCCTCTCTCACTTTTAGCTTTGTCTGTATCATGGAGAATATCATTTTGTAAAGCAGCTAGGCTCTGGATACTGATTAAAAGGCTGCTTAAAGGGCAGTCCAGCTTACATCCTAATGATTTAGAATCCAAAACTAAAAGGCTCTCAGAATCTGTGTATCATATTCTGTGGAAGGACTCAGAATGACCCTGCTTGTGTTAAGCGCCCTCCTTCTCCTCCATGCCTTGAACTGGTCCATAAAGACCATAAAGCCATGATTGGTCATTTGCCCAGTTCTGTAACAGGTGGGCAGGTGGGGCACCCCGTGCAGTGACAGCTCCCTAGAAGAATGATGGTGGAAGGTAGGAGCCAAAGGAGTCCTTTAAACATGTCACTCTTAAAAAGATCTTCCCCACATAAGAGGATTAAAAAAAGGGGGGGGTTGTTTTTTCCTAATATGTGTGGTCTCACTATTTTACATCTAAATTTCTGATCCATATGACAAAGTGAGGCAGACAGAGACAGAAGGTCATGAGCAGGTGGAGGAGAGATTATGGGGTGATGTAGGCATCTTTTGCTGGAGGCTTTTATATCGGAAGAGAACATGACCAGGAAACTTCTTTGGTTACCTGTTTCACTGGTCCATCACTTTCCTTCTCTGTTCCTTGAGTTTATTTTGAGTTAACACGAATCCTAGAAGATTAAGATGATGGGAAGAGCAAGGGCTTCATCTAGCACAGGGCTTTTCACGGTGGGACTTAACACCTCTCTGATTCAACATGTCCGAACCCGGGATTCGTGACTCCAGGGGACATCTGGGCATCCAGATACTATATGAAAATGGAGGGAATAGAGCAGGATCCGGGAGCACCATGGGTACCCCACACTACTTGAAAATGAGGGTAAAGGTGAACCTTGAGCTCCCTGCCTGAGCCCTGACGGGGGTGTGGGGACGCAGGGTGAGCCTGAGGGAGGAGATAAGGGACAGAGGCAGACAGGGACTGGTCCCCTTCATTACCTCCTGTGTGCATACTCCGGTCACCTGTGGGGGACCCAGCCACAGACACCTGCTCTCCTAAACTATGTTCCCAAGAGTTAAGTGAAAGCTTCTTTATTTTATCTTTTTAACATTAGAAGAATCTTTTCCAAATGATTCTCTTGTGCTGCAAACGAATTATCTCAGGTTCAACAATTCTTTCCGTTTCACCTCTGTTTCTTTTTCTTCACTGAACTCACAGAAAAAAATTAAGCGTTTTAATTTTAAAAGCATGTACGATATGACCCCATTCGTATGAAATTATTTCATTGACGATGATCCCATCTATTGATCCCTCCATCTCTTTGTATGTCAACTGTCAGGCTCGGTTATTTCTAGATTGCTTTGGTTTTTCTTTTTTTTCTTTTTTGCTTTCATCTTTTAAAAATAATAAGCACTTATCATTTCTGTAAAAGCAGTAGACTTATTCCTTTTAAAGAATAAATTCTGTGATGAGAAGCAGACACCTTCCGCTACTTACAGGTAGGTCTATTTTCCTCAGTATCCAAGTGAATGTTGGAATGTTGGCAATTATTAGTTATTAATTTGTGATGAAGTCGACCCAGAGCCACTAGTCTAGTCAGCTAGACGAGGTCCTAATAAAGGACCTCGTCTAGAAAGGGAAGGGATGGGAGAAGAGACCTGAGGAGGAGAGAAGAGAAGAGATGTAAATGAGGCAGGCCTCCGGGTTGGGGGATGGGCTGTGGCTTAGGGGGAGTGGCCTCCACTTTGTGACAGGAGACTACTGCTTGCCACCACCTCTGCTCCCTCACCTCTTTGTCCTTGGACACCTTCCCATGCCCATTGTTAGTCTGCTCTCATATCCCTCCCCAGGACAAAATCAGCATTGTGCATCCAGCAGGTGCTCAATAAATGCTTAACAGATGCTTACTTATCTATGGGGTCATTCTCCCTAAATGGCACCTCTTTGTCTTTCAGGCTCACAGGATTTCAGCTGCCCGCAACCATTGTCAGCGCTGCCACCACCCTCTCTCTGCGCCTCATCAGTGACTATGCGGTCAGCGCTCAGGGCTTCCATGCCAGCTATGAAGGTAAGTGCCTCCGGGCCGGGCCACCGGGGCCTGGTGTGTGAGATCGGGATGGCCCTGGGCAGGGCCGAGTCACTGTCAGCTGTAGGGAAAGGCGCTTCAGATTCCGAGCTCCCACCTGTCCTAACAAGGCTGCCTACTAACCAGTAACTCGGTTACCTAAATTGTCCGTGTCATGTTCCCAGGAAACTGAAAATTGAAATCAGAGCTCAGCTGCAGTCATTTATCCTGAGGACCTGGTCCCATCCTACTTCTCTGTCCCCTAAATGCATTTGGTTGTGTTTTTATTTTTTTTTAATTCTGTTGTCTATTGGGCTTAATTGTGTAAGGTATCTCTGCTTGGTTTTGGAAATAAGAGAGGTAGAAAGCCTAAGCTAAAGAAATAAAATAAGGAGCTGAAAAAACATTTCTGCTCAATCTAGTGACCGCAGAGAGTGAGTGTTAGATCATCCAGAGAAGAACAATCCGTTTTTCCTTAACAGCACGGATTAGGCTTTCTTGGTTTGAGTTATGCAAATAATTTCCACTTCTCTCAGTTTGTTTAAATATGGTGTTGGCATTCAAATTAACACTAATATCTTCATATTATACACTATTATTATTATTAACTTTATTATATTAGTTCAGAAGGTGCCACTTCTAGATCTCTGTCATTTCCCTGGGAAATTTACATCTTATTAATAGGTAATTATGTTGCTCTTGGCTAAGACCCACACTGTTATTTTGTGTTGAGATCATTAATAGGCATATTTTAAGACCGTTAATGATAATTAATAACAGTAATGACATAACACCCTAGTAAAGCATGCCAGTCATTTGAAAGCTTTCTTACCTCCAAGAACTTAAAGAATAGGTGAAGCTTTTTTGAACGACGCTATAGCCACATAGAAAGAGATACCACCTTTTTCCTGGCTAGGAGTGTACCACAGAAAAAGGGCAAGTCCTACTCCTTTGGCAAAATCCACCCCTGGTAGTCGGGTTGTGGGGAACAGAGTTTGATGCTTTAACTTGAGCATTTGAGGACTCCTGAGAAAAGGTTTAGTTATTTTTAACTAAAGGTTCCTGAGAAAGCTTCAGAGAAAATTCTGCATGCCTTTAACTGATAGTTTCTGACATAATTCTAGTCTTTAACTGAGGGCTCCTGATAAAAACCTTATGGTTTCTAAAGGTCTCTTGAGGTAGCCCAATTTCTTTAGAAAAAAATTATCAGTTCCTCCCAATCTCAAGTCTGTGATCTTGGTCATTCTGGCTACATCTTCACCCCAAACCTTTGTCTCTGAACCCAAAGTAGCTCTCTCCAAGCTTGAGGTACAACCATCTTACCAAGGGAGGCCTCTTCAGAAATCCCTCACAGCATCTCTGGTCATGAGTTCCTTCTACAACATGTTGGACTTGGAGATGGGGTGTGTTTGGGGCTGGCGGTGGGGGTGAGTCAAGGGTGCCACAGGTCTGCAGAGATGCTGGGAGGGGCTGACACGGGGGCCCCTGGCTGGACCCTCACGACGTCCTCACTCCGCCGTCCTTTTAGATATTGTCTAAAGCCTGGACTTGCATGAGCGTCCTATTGATCCCTGCCCACACTGCCCCTCTGGGAAACAAGGCCAAGCACTCTTGCACCAGAAGAGCAGATCTGTGGTTATAGTCACTGACACCTTTTAAATCAGACGTTATATGTAGCTTGGGGTTCATGGGCAAGGCTTACAGTTGAACATTAAAGGACATATAAAGGCCTTTCCCCTTGAAATTAGGGGAAAATTCTGATTTTTAAAAAAATTATTATTATTATTTTTTTTTTTTTTTTTTTGAGGGAGAGAGAACAAGTGCTAGCAGGGTGGGTGGGCAGGGGAAGAGGGAGAGGGAGAGAATCTTAAGCAGGCTCTACGCCCAGTGCAGAGCCTGACACGGGGCTCGATCTCACGACCCTGAGACCATGACCTGAGCCAAAATCAAGAGTCAGATGCTTAACTAACTGAGCACCATTAACTCACTGAGCACCACTGAGCACCTCCATATGAATGCATATGAATGTGTGTGTTTTCTTCTTTTAAAGAAGAGTCTAGAACAGAGATCAACAAACTATGACCTCTTGGCTAAATCCTGTCCATGCTTGTTCTTGTAAATAAAGTTTTATTAGAATGCAGCTAAGCCCACTTATTATTACATTGTCCATGTCGGTTGGCACGGGCTATGACTTCAGTCAAGCTACTGCCACAGAGACCACGTGGCCTGCAAGATCTACAATCTTCATTCTCTGGTCCTTTACAGAAAAAGCTCGTTGACCTTCCATCTAGAGCTGTGCTATCCAGTGTGGTTGCCGTTAGCCGCATGGAAATATTTAGGGTTATATTACTCAAAATTAAATAACATTTAAAATGCAGTTTCTCGGTCATGTTAGCTTCCTATCAAGGGTTCAGGAGCCACATGTGGCCACGATAATGGACATCATAGGTGGAAAGCATCTCCATCATGGCAGGGGATGCGCCTGGACGAGCTGAGCCAGGCCTTCCATCAGCTTCACAAAGGGTCAGAGATTCAAAAGAGGTCGTAGAACAGTGCAGCCAAGTAGAGGCTGATGGGTCCCTCCTTCCACCTGCGCGGCAGAGGAGGCGGCCCAGATGTGAGGCTGCTCAGCATTCTGCCGCAGGACCAAGGGGCCAGAGGAAGGGCCTGCCCTATCCCAGCCATGTAATGGTGTCATTGCTGATAGAAGGACAGAGCCTTGCGGGCAAGGCCCAGGCAAACCCGTGCAAACAGGTTGCTATGGCTGAGTGAGTCCCCATGCAGTCACCTGGGTGGGTTTCCACCAGCTCCGGTCTCTGCGGCTGCTGGCTTTGTGTGGCCTGGCAGAGTGGCTCAGAGATGCGTGTGCCAACGAGGGAGCCATGCACAGAGAAGCCAAGGCTGGGGCTCTCACCAGACCCCACTGATCTGGCCCATGGGGCAACGTGTGCATCTAGGAAAGTATGAATTGCTCTGACTTCTGGAACACCCCAAGTGGAGAGCCGGAGGGGATGGTGGGTGTCCGGGAAGGTGAGAGGAACTAGGAGGGGCAGCCACTGCTGGGAATAAACCACGGGCTACCCGCATGCCCTGTGATGGCCTGGGCTTGTCTGTCACCGGGCTTATCAACAAGACACCAGATAATCCCATATTTGTGGATTTACTGATAACCACTAGCTTCTTAGGCCTGTAACTGACTAACTGACCTTGGGCAGAATTTTTGGAACTACCTGGGCCTCCCTGGAGGGGAGGGAGGGGATCCTGTCATCAGAACGACTGAATATTTGGCTTTCTGGGAAAGAGGGTGGCTCCATTGCAGAGTGTACCTTAGATAACTGCCCCAGACAACTGATAGAAAAACAGGGTCCAGAAGAGAAGCCCCCCCCCCCCCGCCCCCGGCCTGGGCTGTTCCCGGCCGCGACGGCCCCCTTGCGTTCTCCAGTGCATCCATTTAGAAAACATCTGGGTCCTGCTCTTGGTATCTCCCCTTGGCTGACGTCCCTGAGAGTCTGCTATCAAAGCGAGTTTTGCCTCCTCCACTGCATCGGGAGAGTGGAAAGTGCAGATAAGGGGCTGAGCTGCCGCGGGGACTTTGGAGGAAGGTGAAGTCAGGTGAAGGGTGTCAGCCCACGGCAGTTGGTGCTTCAAGCGAAAGATCAAAAAGGCCAGTCATCTAACCCTGAGACGACAGGAGATGGTTGAATTGTAATCCCCGGGGACAAGAGCGTGGGCTGCGGCCTCCGACCAGAGAGAAGGGGATCAATTTGTATTAAGCGCTGACTGTATGCCAGGCACTTTACATACATTATCTCACTTAATCCCCATGGTGGCCCCATGGACAGACGTTGCTATCTCTATCTGACAGATGTACTAGCTGCGTGCGCCTCGAGAGTTTTGTGTTCATGCTTAAGGCTACTTGATGGCCAGGAGTTTTTCCGTGGCTTCTCTGACACTAAAGCCTGCACTCCCTGCAGAATTCTTGGAGGAAAGCAGAGATGGGTACCTCCATTTCGTGGGCAGGTCAACTGGAGGTAAATCACAGGTAGGGGAGGACTCAGGAAGCCTGCCTCTGCTTTTGCACCCCTCCCAGCTGGTGTGGGTCATCCCGGGGAGGCAACAAAGAGATGTGTCCAAAACCTCTTTGCTAGGGTTGCCGGATAAAAACTGCCGGGTGCCCAGTAAATTTGGATTTTAAATCATTAAATTAAAAATTTAAATAAAGTGTAAGTCTATCCCAAATATTCCATGGGATAGACTTATACTAAAAAGTTGTCCATGGTCCATCGGAAATCTGACTTTAACAGAGCGTCCCGTATATTCGTTTGCTGGCTCTGGTAACCCCATTGCCAGCCCTGAGCCCCAGGGAGACCTCACTGCATTCACTCTCCCGCCCCCTCCTGACTTCCAGATCTGCCCCTGCCCTGCTCTGCCCAGCTAGGACTGCCCATCCACTGCAGAGGGTCCAGCCTCACCTCTGCTATTCCAGGGACTGTACGTTTAGCCAGCTCTGTGCACGTGCATGTGGGCACCTGCCCGGGAATGGAGATCCACGTGCCTTTGGAGTCATGCTGTATGTTCAGTTCTATAATCTGGTTAATGAGGACGGCATTTTTCTATGTTAATGAGAGTAACCCTGCTTTGTTTGTCCTTCTGAATGAATATCATCGAGGGAGCCATTGTGGTTTGCATGTATCACAATTATTTAACTGGTAGTCTTCTGTGGACACTTAGGTGAAGAACATTCTTGTTCATACGACTTAAACCTTCATCTAATTATCCTAGAATAAATTCTTGGAAGTGCAATTGCTGGGTCAGAGAGTAGGTAGACATTACATCTTAATGCATAATTCCACTGTGTTCTTGGAAAAGTTACGCTGATCCACACCTCCGCCAACAGCATATGAGGGCCTAGCCCTCTGCCCCCTACTTTACCTACATTGCATGTTGGTGAGTTTTAAATCCATTTCATTGATAAAAATGGATAGAAAATGACATCTTATTCGTTGTTATAATTTCCATCTCTTTGATGGTGGGGAAGGTTGAGCACCTGTCTTCACTTACTGGCCTTTTGTAGATCATTTTGTAAATTGCCTGTCCCCCCTCTGCCCCTTTTTATTTTGAGGTGTTAGTATTTTTTTCTTACCCCTTTTTTCGTAAATGGTTTTTGCATATTAAAGATATTAAAGTTACGGGTTTCCTTTTGATGTGTGGGAGTTTTAATTTTTATGCCACCGATTTTAAATTAAAAAATTTACTTTTATGATCTACCTTTGGTGTCATGTTTGGAAAGGCCTTTTTCATGTCATGATCAGATAAATATTCATTTAAATGTTCATCTTTTTCTTTTGGAGTTTTATTTTTACATTCCACTTTTGAACCCCATTCGGTTGTATTTGTCTTGGTTTCAGGGACTCTTTTTGTCTCTGGCCCTCCAGTGCACTCGCCTGCCCTCTCCCTCTTTGTGTGCAAGTCCCTTACTTCTCAGTTTGTCCCCAGTGTGATTCTCCCTGATGTTCAGTCTTGTCTTCGGGCATTATTTCTCTCAGCCTAGCCCCCAGGCTTCTCGCCTTCTCCACACACAATCTGAAAGACTATGGGGTTGTCTCTGACTATTGCAGACTCATCAGCATGTAAATAGGAGTTGTTATAAGCAGATTGGAAACATCAGTTAGATAAGAGTCTTTGCAGGTTTTAAAACATTTTTTTTTAAGATTTTATTTATTTATTTATTTGAGATAGAGACAGTGAGAGAGAGCATGAGAGGGGAGAAGGTCAGAGGGAGAAGCAGACTCCCCATGGAGCTGGGAGCCCGATGTGGGACTCGATCCCAGGACTTTGGGATCATGACCTGAGCTGAAGGCCTTGCTTAACCAACTGAGCCACCCAGGCACCCTCTTTGCAGGTTTTAAATGCCTAATCCTGGTTTCAACTTTGCACTTTCGGACCATTAATCCAGAGTTGTCCATCTGACACTTTTGTGGGGGAGAACCCATCCCTGAGTGCTGGGTCTCAGTCGATTAGATCTATTTTCATCATCCAGATCTGAAAATAGGTATTTCTGCTTAGCTGACTCTGACTGTTATCTTGGGATCTCACTATCAAAATACTGGAGGCTTCCTTAAAAATCAGGCTTGTTCTATTTCATGTAGTATCTCCACAGAATCTACAAGGATGAAGAATGCTTGTTCTTGCAAATTCCCTGGTAACTGTTAAGGGGGGAGGTGGCATCGTAAATGATTAAGACTCCAGGTCCTGGGTTCATACAAATCTGGAATCAAAGCCCATCTCCGCCATTCACTTGCTGTGCAACCTTGGGCAAGGAATTCCGGTTCTCTGAGCTCTGACCTCCCCCACGTGAAGTCAGTAAGAATATGCTTCACAGAGTTGGGAAGACTAAAGAAGAGAACACACAGGTCACACGATGTGCCCAGGACAGGGCCCTGGCCAGTATCCCCGCCCCATAAATGTCAGCAGGTTCAGGAAGTCCTCACGCTATCCTTACTTGCCTGGGATTGTTTCGGGAGATGGGAGAGAAGATAATGCCGTTGCCAGAGGTCACAGTCCCAGCTCCACCCCAGTCCCCGGCTCCCGAGTTTGCTCCAGACCCTCAACCCGTTCTTCATGGTGTGTCTGGTCCACAAACAGACCGTGGCCTCTGTGGGGAAGGAGCAGAATGTTGTCCACGACCATGAGCCCCAGCACTGCCTGAGGGCGCGTCCGCTGGACGGGGGTGAGGCTCCGGGTCCTGCCATCTCGTGGACCGGAACTGCCCAGGGCACGGCCAGGAGCTTAGCCCTTTGGTGACCTCTGTTCTTTGCATCAGAGATGTTGGCTCAAGAGCTCAAAGTGCTAGTAGCACATCCGGCAGGGCCTGGATGTTGGAGGTTGGAGTCACAGACCGGAAAGCCGTGCCTGTCTTTGTGTGCAAGTGCACTCACACTTGCGCGCACACACACACGTACATGCATGCACGCTCACACATGTGTGCACACACATACGCACATACACGCACACACTACTTTTCCATATTTCCTTTCATCTAATTCAAATGCCCTGAAGCCCACGCACGAACCACTAGTCCACCTGAAAAGCGGAGCCCAGGGGGGCCGACGTCGCACATGCAGCTGGGGGTAGAGCCTCTTTCCTTCACTGAGCTAATATTTCTCTAGTTTCCATTGTGTGCAGAAGCCCCACCTTCACAGCCACGGCTCGCCCCCTCTGCCCCCCTCCTCCCAGCCGGGGAGGAGGAAGACATGCCCACTCTAGTGTTACTTCCAAAAAAAATGCCAGGGTGACCTGCTACAGGTAGAAGGTCAGTAGAGTCGTTACTGGGGGTCAGACAGACACACGCGTAGGGGCCGGAAGGACAAAGATGGAGCTCCCTGCTCCATCTTGGACTGGGAGAGGCGGGTTTGAAGCAAGCTTTGGGACAGACTGTGCTTTCGTGCCATTTGGAGGTGGGAGCAGGGTGGGAGGTGATCATGTGACACTCCGCCACAGGGAAATTGGGGTCCAGAAATGGACCCCCTCCTGATTTTATTCCTTCTTGTTATTAGGCCTGCTGATTCCCAGCTCTCCATCTCTACCTCTCAGACAATTTCTTCATTCTAAAAGGGCTCCCCAATTCTGGGACATTATGCAGACATTTCAAAATTGGGCTAATGGAAGCTCTTTGACTATATATATATATATATGCACTGAATATGCAATTTGCACCATTCAGGCCACTGTGGTTCAGAATGGCAGGGCTGGCGAGGCCTCCTCTAGGGTGGGAGGCGATGAGTGGCCATTTCCTCTGCCCAGGAGGGATGGTGTGTGCTTCCTGAGTGAACCTGCTCCATTTCCGATGGCTCTGCCTTGGGAGTTGGAGAACATTCCTTTTAATCAGTACTGCGGAGTAGCAAATTAATACATAGGGATGTGACATTTGAGACAGATCGGGCAGCACTTCTCAATAAGTGGGGAATCAGGATGAATTTCCTATCACGTCCTCAGTAATCCCACAAACAGTTCATCACGCCCAGTGATATTTCTCCCCTTTGGGGAAGAGTAGTAACATAACTGGACGGTGATATAGACCACACTCTAGCGCCCTGGCCCGCCTCGTGTCAGCATGCTAGAAGATGGGGAAGGGGGAGGCTCTTCGCAGGTGACCACGTTACTTGCCAGTAAGGTGGACGTCCACTTTACCTCCCTTCCCTCATTCATTCCTCATTCATGCAACAACTAAGTCCTGCACACCTGCTGTATGCTACATCTCAAGGTAGGCTTCGAGGAATAGGAGTGAAGAAGCAGCAGCCCCCGCCTTCTAGGAGCTCTGAGACCTAAGACTCATGGAAGGCGTAAGAGCAGAGGAAAAGGGCTCACAGAGGTGGGTTCAAACTCTGGCTAGCTGTGAGAACTTAGGCTTAAGTCTCCCAAGCTCCCTGAACTGATTTTTTTGCAAAAGAGACACTGTACTGCCCACCTCAAGGGGCTGTAATGGGGACTAAAAGAGTCAATGCATGCAACATGCCTGACACAGAGTCTCTATTCAACAAATACCAGCTCCTCTACCGCATGGTGAGGATTGCTCTCCTGCCTGGTTGGGTCTCTGGAGACCGATTTGAGCATTGCCTTGACCGCACTGTGTAACCTCAGGCAAGGCACCGAACCTCTCAGCTCCCTCCCCGGAAAATGGGATAACCCACTCTTCCTTTCAAGAGGAGTGTGAGCGTTAGTGAAAGGTCTGGAAAGTACCTAGCATGACGTCTAACACACAGGTGGCACTCAGCAAAAGGAAGCTATTATAACATGGCCTGGTGTATTTTGTAGGAGTGGAAGAAAATTTTTTCCCAACAAAGCCTTTGGTCAAGGCTTGTGGGTCTCTAAGAGCAAGGAATGCCACCTATTTTTTGGTTTTTTTTCTGTCACCACGATACCTAGTTGCAGGCTTGGCACACAGCAGGGACACCACAGTGGTAGCTAGCTCTTACCTCTGCTAACCCGGATCCCTGCTAGTCCGTATAGGGCTTTTGTGGACCACAGGGTGAGTGGTCACCCTGAGGGGACACAGCCCTGTGAGCATATGGCTTAGTGAGTGGAGGATAGGCTGGGTTTTAGTTCTCATCACCCTCCTGTCTGGGCACCTTTTTGCAGTCCTCAACCTGAACAACTGCACATGGGGCTCTGGCTCCAGAGTCTTCCTTTTAGGAGGCCACAGTCAAAGAGTGACTCTGTCCAACAAAAGATTCAGAGAATCATTACCTGCTTGGGTGCAAGGATCTCAGAGAGCTTTTACTTAAACCCTCTGTTTCCAGGATGGAGAACAAACTCCTTACCTGGCCATGAAAACCTAGGACATCAGCCCCACCTCCACCCCCTTCCTCTCCGGCCGCACTGGACTTTGTCCAGCCTCTGTTTTGCCCTCATTTCTCAGATTCCTCCACCCACTTCTGCCACCCATCTTCTTCTTGCTTTCCTTCCAGTGTCTGCTTAACCCAAATCCACAGGCTGTCCATGGTGTCAGTGCCGCCTCTCAGCTCCAGGTCTCTGTCCTCCCATCCTGTGTGTCGCTCAGACCTTCCCCGTTCCTCCTTTGCCTTCCCCACACTCACGTGTGCTTCTGGATGGCTGGGACATGTGGGAGAGTAGTGAGATCAGGAGCTCAGGTCTGGAGGGAGACTCGGTTTCCAGCTCAGCTGGCTTGCAGCCGGAGTGAGGGTTTGACCCCCTCGTTAGAGGAGGATGGTGATAATCCCTCCTCCGTAGAAGTCCCGCTGGGAACAAATGAGACCACCCGTGTCGGGGCTTCCTAACGTGCTTGACAAGCAGACGTGGGGACTGTCGTGATCCCTGTTGACAGCTGTGCCTTGCCCAGTATCTCACACGTGATGGACCCTCAGTAAACAATGATTTAATAAGGGGGAGCTGATAAGTGGTCACCGTGACCAGTGTAAAAGACCCCAGCAAGGAGAGAGATTGGCTCGAGGTTCCTGGGACTGTATTCCATTGAATGTGAGATGCCGTCTGTTAGGATATGGCTCGATCGGATTTAGCACAGAGGAAGAAAAACATGCCGCCAATTAAAGTATGACATGCTGTTGATAATAAGATACATCACAGTCTCCAAGATATTAAAATATGGAAAAATGTATGCCTTCGAACTGAAGAAATATGGTAATTCCGTAATTGCTTTTGGGGGGGGGGGGGGGGGGGGGGGGGGGGGGGGGGGGGGGGGGGGGGGGGGGGGGGGGGGGCGC
>CM052798.1:22491990-22546726 GCA_028533885.1 Nasua narica | reverse complement strand
TATTTAACACCTATTAGCACAGGTCTTCAGTTGATAAACGCCCTTTTCGCGGGAGGGAGCACGATGCCCCAGTCCTGACCCTCCCTCCCCTATCTGTGCCCCAGGCAGGCGAGCCCATTAAACCCAAACATGGCTCACCTGGGGCCGTGGCCAGCCCACGGCCAGCCCCTCCCATAGTGACCCTTACGGCAGGGAGAACAGCACTGCATGGGGGTGTGAATGTGGTTTCTCCCATTGAGATGGGAGGTGGGGGGGCCAGCCTTTAAGCACTGTCCCAGCAGAGACTGTAGCTGGACACACACATCCGTCTTCCTTCCGGGGGCCTGGGTCAGGCGAGAACATCAGAACTTCCTCTGCTGACCCCAGCCCTGGATGCTGAGAGGTCCCATGCCTTTCTCCGCCTCTTCCCTGGGGGGATCTTGTCTCCCAACCCCTGAGCCTAGCATTGGTGGGGCGATAACCCCTCCAAACAGAAATACCAGATTGAATATTCCGATCTCATCTCCTCCCATTATTTGATCATATGGGGGTGATAAGCCACTGTTTTGGATTATGCTTTCCAGCTCTTCCCTTTAATAATGTGGATAATCGAGGGTTTGAATCCACTGATGGTTATTTTAACAGCAGGAGGAAAGAGCACCACATTAGGTGGGAGACTCGGATTTGGTGTTTTGGGAGCGGATGGACTACAACTCTCCCCTCCCCCTTTCCATCCCGATGCATGATAATTACTTCATAGTCCCACATCCTCAACGAGCCACAGCAGCCGTGGCCAGGGGCTCCGAGAGCAAAAAACCCAGGATCCAATGCTGGTTGAGACCCTTTGATGTGCCCAGCAATGCGGTGGGAGCTTTGCAGACACTGGACATCACCAGCTCGAGGGCAAGGCCTTCCTTAGAATCCCCATTTCACGGAGGAGGAAGTCCAGGCCCAGAGAGGTTAGATGGCTTGTCTGGGGTTATACAGCACCTACGAGTCCTGCGCCCTTCTCCACTCTGTGCTGACGCCCAATGTAAGTTCCGAGCGATCCTCCAAACCCATCTCTCCACCTTTCCTGACCCCACAGAATGGAGGGGCGGTGTGAGTGAGGTGGGTCAGCACAGGGCAGCGGGATGCTTCCCAGAGCCTGCAGTCCCCAGGCCTGACCCTCCCAAGGACATTGCTGCTGCCAGAGACGCTGGCTTGTGCGTGGTGGTTTTGCTTCCCTGCTTTTCGACTTTTACTTCCAGCTCTTCAATTCCTGCTCTTTCCTTGAGACTTTTATCCAGCCAGATTCCTGGGGCTTTTTTCCACAATGCATTCCAGGAATTCAGGAATTATTTAGGAGTAATGCAGATTGCATTTGGTAATGAATTACATGACCAGGTCGGGTCTTGGGAAGTGGAAGGGGGCAGAGAGATGGCAAGACGAGGACATTTCAGCTTCAGGGCCTCCGTCCATTCTGTTCCCTTGGCCTGCCCCGCTCTGCCCTGGAGGCTGCAGCTTCCTCCCTTGTCTCTGCTTCAGGTCTCTGCTCAAACGCCCCTCATCAGAGAGGCCTTCCCTGACGTCCTACGTAACACAGCACCCCACCCCCATTTCTCCCTCTCACCCCTTCACAGATGATAACGATTCTTTGTTTATTCGCTTACCGTCTGTCTCCCCTACTAGAATGTGAGTTTTGGAGGGCCAGGGTCTTTGTCTTTCTTGCACTATTATTGTTGTTCTCTGCTGAGTCCTCGGCTCCAAGAGCAACAGGCCCTGATGCGTTAGGCACTCAGTAAATATTTGGTGAGAGGAAGGGAGGGAGGGAGGAAGAAATCAACAATCAGAAGGAAGAAAGAGCATATGTATTTGAGCACCTGCAAGAAATCTCATAGGGCAAAAGCGTAGACTGAGAAACGGGAGTAGCAGGAACTAAGTCCGGGTGAGGGTCAGGGTCCAGCTCCTGCGGGGCCCTGGGAGGCCATGGGAAGGAATCTGGGCTTTATTTGCAAAAAGAGGCCATGATCAGAGGGTGCTGGGAAGGGAAGTGACACAGGAAGACTTGTACTTTAGGGATGGCGAGAAGGGCAAGGGCAGATTAGAGGCAAGGGGGCCATTGTAGATGGGGACCACTGCCCAGCACAGAATATGCCTGGACCTTCCTCAGCACTGGGAAGGGTGCCAAGACAAGGGGACACGTGGCCCAGGGCTCATGCCCCACTGCCCACGCTCCCTGTGGATGGGTGTCTAAGCTGCTGGAGCAGACGAGATGCCCTACACATGAAACAGCTTGGCTTTCCCAATGGCTTAAACAAAAATACTGATGATATTCCTGTTTGCCGGCATTCATGATGTGACTTTAACTGATCAAACAAGTTCACCTTAAGAGTCCAGATGACTATATGAATGTCCAAGTACTGGAATCTCTAGTTTTAAGTGCTGAAGCCGTAGAGATCACACTTGGAAATTTTGCAGAGGATTCAGAGCAGGGAGGAAGAGCAAATACACAGGACAATAATGACTGTAAGGACAACTCACATTGCTTCCACTCTGGCCAGGTGCCAGGTCTTCTTCGAAGTACCTTATGTTTTAACATTTAATCCTCATGATGCTCCTATGAGGTAGACACAATTATTTTACCCATTTTACTGGTGAAGCACAGAGAAGTTAAGTAGCGTGCTTGAGGTCTCAAAGCTAATAAGAGGGGGGAATGCAGGCTCAGACCCAGGCAGTTTGACATCACCTGGCAAAAAAGAATAAAATAATTCTGCACAGCTAGGATCATTGGATCAAAATAAAATATGCTGCCAAAGGAGAGCAGTGCTAAGCTTTGCACTTTAAGGGACCTAGCAAAAGGAAACAATGAATAACTATATTCAAGTGTAAAAGTTTCGGTAACAAAAACCATCTCCAGTGGAAAGAAAACAGTGGACTGTTGAATCATATTATGCTAAGAAAGGATTATACTTTCCATTACATAATGAACCCATCCTAGGTGGTAAGAAATCTGGAGTTCACACCCGAGGAAATAGAGTCAGCAAGTGAATGTAGAGGAAAGCTATTCCATCTTGCTAGTAATCGAAGTAATGTCATTTAAAACAATGAAATGGCACTTGAACCCTAGTAAATTAGCTCGAAGAGCCTTAGCAGGAAAGAGAGTGCTGGCACAGATGCAGAGAAACGGGCACACTCACATGCTGCTGGTGGTGATGTAAATTAGTCCTTCGGGAATCCAATTTGACAACATGTATCAAGAGTCATAAAATGGTCATGTCGTCTGACCCAGTAACTCCTCTCCTGGGAACATATCCTACAGAAATAATTCACCAGAAAAGAAAGTTATATGTGTGAAAGTGTTGATTTCAGCGTTATTTATAATGATGAAAAATTGGAAACTGTAAAAATGTCCAACAATGGGGGAATGACTAAGAAAATTATGGTATATCTATCCAGTGGAATTTATGCAGCCATTTAAAATTATAATAGCATTATTTAGTAATATAGAAAGATGTTTATGACATTATTTTCAGTGGAAAAAGCAGAATGCAAAGTTATTTCCCCATATTTATTACAAGCATGTAAAGTAGGTCTTCTATGGACAGAGACTAGATGAAAATCTAAAAAGGAAGCAATTGCTATGGAGGGCAGTGAGATTGTGGGTGATTTTTTTTCAAACTCCTTAATGGCTGCTCTAGTGTTGGTTGTGTGATAAAGAGCAAATAGGAGAAAATCCAAAATCAAAGAGTGAACTAAAATTAACAGCAGGAAAGGAGGGAAAAATAAAATAAAACAAAATCAGAGAGGGAGACAAACCAGAAGAGGCTCTTAATCATAGGAAACAAACTGAGGATTGTTGGAGGGACGGGGGTGGGGGGATGGGGTAACTGGGTGATGGGCACGTGATGTAATGAGCACTGAGTGTTATATACAACTGGTGAATCACTGACCTCTACTTCTGAAACTAATAATACACTATATGTTAATTAATTGAATGTAAATAAAATAAAATCAATAGCAGTGAGGCCTTGACTTATGTGAAAACTACACAGAGGTTTCAGTTGGCTGTAAATAGAACATAAGCCAAACCTCACATGGCTCTATTAATAGAAGTATAGACTCCAGTCTTGGGAGGTGGGTGCGTCCAAAGGAAGGAAACCCACACAGTAAAGCAATGATCAGTAACAAGGTGTTTTTGAAGGTAATGGACTGTATCTCTAGCATAAGACCTAGCACTGAGTAAATGTTTGGAAAGAATGAATGAGAGAAGTAATGATCTCTAAAGAGCAATTAAAGAGAGGATTTGGGGGTGACTTGACTATTTGTCACATTGAGGACAAGTAAATGTTTATTCTGGATTGTTCCTGAAAGCAGGACAATGTCCATTGCATAGATGTTAGAGATAGGTGAATTTCAGCCAAGCATCAAGAAGAAATTTTACGGGGGTGCCTGGGTGGCTCAGTGGGTTAAAGCCTCTGCCTTCAGCTCGGGTCATGGTCTCAGGGTCCTGTGATCGAGCCTCGCGTTGGGCTTTCTGCTCAGCAGAGAGCCTGCTTCCAACTCTCCTTCTACCTGCCTCTCTGCCTACTTGTGATCTCTCTCTTTCTCTGTCAAATAAATAAATAAAATCCTTAAAAAAAAGAAGAAATTTTACGTAGCTTTAATTATCAAGGTAGTGAGCTCCCCATCTCTGAGGTGTGCAAGCAAAGGTTTGATCAATCAGCTCAACCAGAGATGCCGTTAGCATACTTCTCAAATTGGTGTGTGTCCTGGATCTCACCAATTTAACATTCCATCGATTGTAAGATGTGCCATTGTTTCATGCACCACTAAGAGAGAAAAAACACTACCAATTAAGCTATGATACACTCTTGATTATAAAACTCCTCCTAATTCCTGAGCTATTTAAATGTTAAATGTACCAAAAAAAAAAAAATCAGCGAAATATTCTATGGTCCCGGGGGGGTACATGGTGTATTTTGAGTGCCCACATCTGTAGGCGAAACATGTCATAGCTTCTGGTTTTATCGGGGGTAGCAGTATAAAAGCTTATATCTTATATTATTATTTGTATCTCTATGTATCTATATATACACATACGGATAGAGGGAGAGGGTCAGAGAGGCAAGTCAAATGCAGATGGGCATTTTTTCAAAGGCAGGGCAAGATACTCAAGAGCTGTGTCCTGCTGGTGGCCAGCCACACTAGCTTGTCCCCTAGGATGCTGGGTACATGCACACATATTCTTTTCCTGCTGAAGATTTCTTTGGCATGAGAAAATGGGCTGAGCTGGATAGGGAGTTTCCCTAGATGCCTTCTATAATTCATGGTGTATCTACGAGTCGCTAATTCAATGGCTCTGTGATTCTGGAACTCACTATTTTAATCAGCCATCCCCATCCATTAATTCAGTTGACTTTGATCCAAAGCATTTTGTAATCCCTGGTCCTGGCCCAGGCCCTGCCAATCAAGCCCCATTAACACTGAGATGGCAGGGATACAGCCATGCAGCCGGTGCCCCGTCCACCCCTATCGTGGCCTTCTACCTGACCCATGTTCCAGCAGCATCCTCTAGAGACACTGCGGCCCTTTGTGACCCAGGAGGCTGCAGAGAGCCCGGAGAAGACATGTCACCTGGGACATTCTCCTTCCTCACGCACAGGGAAGCCAGTGCCCACATTGCGCCCCCTCTGGCCTCCCTAGTCTCCCACCCCCCTTTTAGAGGTGGGGGGGAAAGCAAGACGCAGCCAGAACAGTGGGATGAGCTTGCCCTTTGGAGCCAAATTGTTCTTGGGTTCATCTGCCATGGGCTGTGTGTTATCTGGAGAATGTGCTGTGATATTGCTGAGCCTCAGTTTTCTCAGCTGTGAAATGGGGTTGGTGCCCGAGCGCGCTGGAATAACAGCAGGCTTCTCGGTAGCCATGCCGAGCGGGGCTGAGTTTGCCTCCTCCTGCAGACCCTTTCTTGCTCTGGGGCCATGTGGGACTTTTCTAAAGCTTCCATGTCCGTCTTGAATGGAGGCTGAGGTGGGACAAGATTCCATCCTCACTCGGGAAAATATGTCTAGAAGGCTTATTTGGGCCTTCGTCCTTCCCAAGCCAGGGAGAACATTCTCTTTCCGGGGCTGTGCACTCAGCTGTGTCGGAGAACAGCGCGGCGCTGCTTGGAGGCGGCACATGGGCTGGCTGGCTTCTGGTGAGTCTTCTTGGGACACAGAGCATATTCCTTGGTTTCTTGCTGTTCAGTCAAGCACAGATAGGAAAAAACGTCCCAAACACTGTAAACGTGATGAAAACCTAGCTTTTTTGTTCAGCCATCCGTCCATATGTCCATCAATCCATCGATCTGTCCTCTCATCCATAAACATGACTTGAATACCTACTCTGAACAGGGCCTGGGAAAACACCGATGGGTAAGATCCTGTCCTTGACCTTGGACAACCATGATCTAGTTGGGGAGAAAGATAAGAAACCCCAATCTGTGATGCAACTGCTTGAGAGTGTGGGCACAGTGGTGGCTTTCTTAGGCTCACGGAGGAGAGCTCCTTGGACGGAACTTGGGGTTCCGCCCCACCACCTCCTGGGGAACCCCAAGGCTCTGAGTCAGCAGTATTGCAGAGCCCCTGAAGCGAGAGTTTGCCTGGCACATTGGAAGACAGAGTTGAGCCACCGTGGCCGGAGGAGAGTGAGCTGTAGGAGAGTGGTGGGAGGTGATAAAGTCAGAGGGGGAGGAAGGGACCAGGTTAGCACGACTTACATTACGGGAAGGACTTGGCTTCTACTCTGAGTGTGATGAGGCCCGCGGGCCGATCAGAGGTCCTGACCCGACCGACCTTCCAGGAGTGACCCTGTATGTGTGCGTACGTTGTACATTCGAGAAGGTCTGGCGAGGGAGGAGCCTGGAGCTGGGAGCTGGCCAGGAGCCTGCTCCAGTGACGTGGGTGCGCGACGGGGGTGGGGGTTGGGGGGCTGGGGCAAGGGCAGCAGTAGCGGAGGGACCCAGAAGCGGGCCTGTTCCTGATGGATTTTGCCGGCAGAGCCAACAGAACCTGCAGCCGGATTGGGTGTGGCTGGTTAGAGACAAGTCATGGATGGCTCCAAGGCTTTGGCCCCAGCAACGACAGCAGAGAGCTGCCTTTAATGGAGACAGGCAGCCCGGGGGTGGGGGGCTGCGGAGACCAGCTGGGTCTGCTGGCCCTCGGGAGGACCCCGTGGGGAGGCAGCTGGGGGCAGAGAGCACGTCCGCTGTAAGTTGAGGCCTTCTCTCTTAGAATGGAGACAATGTTTGAAGCCCAGAGGTCAGATGGGATGACTTTGAGAGGGAGCAGACATTGAAAAGGGAGCTGATTTACTCCCAGAGCTGTATTTGCCTGAGGTCTTGAGAGGGGACCCGTCACCCCGTTCTCCCAGTTATGTCTGTTTCCCAATTCCTGCCATGGCCGCGGCACCACTTTCTTCCAGAGGTCTAGCTGGCAAGGTCAGCACCGGCCCTGGCACCGGGGAGCCAGGCACCATCCCAGGGGGCTTCCGACTCCCTTTCCTGTCTTCCTGAAGCAGGTGCCCAGCGCCTGCAGGAACTCGCGCCGTGATGCTCTGGTTGAAGGGATGCAGGGTTTCAGGAGGGTGGCCGAACTCCCGGGTCCCACCCTGAGCTCTGGGGAGAAACCCGAGAAGCCTCTATGGCTGAGCAGACACTCTCTGAGCAGCAGAGAGATCGGTCATGTGCACCTATGGGTGCAGGGGGGGCCTGGCGGCAGCGTGAGGAACAAAAGCTCGTCTCTGCCTGGCGGGCACCTACTGCCTGGGGAGCTCTGGATTGAAAAACCCGTAACGGGCATGACAGTGAGTGATAATACTTGAAAGGAAATCTGCGACGTCTGCTTTCAAAGCAGGGCTTTCTGGAATGCAGGTCTGTGCGCTGTCCCCGTAGCTGTCCTTTGGAGATGGCCCTGAGCACTTAGCCAGTTTGCTGGGGATCATATGCAGAGGACACTTAGCAAGACTGTGGCTTGGACTTGGTGTCGGGCTTCTTTCTACAGGCTAATCACTGGTTCCCAAAAGTGAAGCCTTGGGTAAGGCCCCCAGAAAGCAAGGGCTGGTCCTGGTGATGGGGACACACAGACAAGTCCTGGGCGAGGCAGGCGTGTGACCTTTGTTCTCCAGCCCTGACAGCTATAAGGAAAGAGCTGTTTGGGATTCAGCAACCATTTCACTGGCTTCATTTATGGGACTGTGTGCTTCTGATGGGGAATCATTCATTCATGCAAAAAATATGATTGAGCACCTACTGTATGCCAGGCACAATTTGAAATGCTGGGCTTGCAGCAGGGAAAAAAACCAATGTCCTCTGGAGCTTGCATTCTAGCATACAGACCAGATAACAGACCAACTAAATGAGTAAAATACACAGCATGTAGGTGTTGATGAGTGCAAAGCAAACTGACAGGCTGAGAAGCAAGATAGGACAGGTCCAGGGTGGGGAAGTTACAATTTTAGATTGGGTAATCAGGGAGGCCTCCTTGAGGAGGTGCTATTTGTGTGAGGACCTGAAAGAGGCAAAGGGGTGAGCCATGAGTCTGGGAGAAGAGTGTTCCAGACAGCAGAACTAGCAAGTGCAAAGGCCCTGCGGTGGGCCTAACATCTTCAGGGAATGACGAGGAGTCAGGGGTGGCTGGAGGGGGTGCGTGGGGGGTGAGATGAATGGGAGGCAGAATCAGAGGCCACAGCGCCAGGGGATGTAGGCCCTGATAGAGTGTTTTCCATTTAGAAGAAAACTCCGAGCCATTCCACGTACAGTCCCAGTTTTTCAGATGAGGAAGCCGACCCCAGCCGGGCAAAGTAGTTCATTCATAGTCTTGCTGTCAGTAGCTGACCTTGTTCTAACACTCAGGCCCCCTGGCATCCAGATCATTCCTTTTCATTCAACTTACTTAGTCATTTAGAAAATGTTTATAGACACTTCACTCACCTTTGTAAAGGAAAAATAAACAAAACTGATGGAGAGGCCCAGAGAACCAGAGTGGAGAACGGATGGGCTCTCGTGAGAAGATGCTCACAGACTCCCCGTTTTGACTTTCCATCTGGCGAGCAGCCTTTGAAAACATCACTCCGGAGCCAGCAGAAGTCGGGATTTCTGTTGCCCAGTTTAACAAGGCAGATTTCTGGGCTTTTGATAGTTTTGCCCTCAATCCACCGCCAGCTACCTTTCCATCTCGAAGTTATTAAACAGAGTTATTAGACCAGGGCTCAGCCTCCGGTGGGAAAAGAAGCAAAGCATGGAGTAATTTGAGCAGGAATTACTGGCATAGTGCAAGGCAGTGGGGACCCGTTGGTGATCTGGAAGCCTTTGCCGAGGCCCTCCTTGGAGCTCCAAGCCCGGCTGGGGGCAAGCCTGTAGTCCCGCACAGTGACCGGGGCTGCGTGGGGGCTGACGGGGCCGCGGGTGTGCAGAGGGCGGGTGTCTGAGCCAGGCCCGAGGTGGGCGTGTTAGACAGGGTCTCCCAGAGAAAGCAGAGAGCTGGACGGTGAGAAGGAGGTATCAGGCCTTTCGGAGGCAGAGGGAGACCATAAGCAAATCATCAAGAGAGTTGGTGTGGCCTTTGTGACCTTGGGGATGTCACTGAACCTCTGTGTCTCGCTTTATTCACGGATAACGTGGAATAATGATAGAAGCACCTTCTAGAGTTATGCTGAGGATGACCTAGGGATGCAGGAATACCATTGAGCTCACTGTGAGCGCTTGCTCGATGCTACATGTCATCCTGGCAATCCAATGTGTGGGGTGTAAGGGACCATCACTCCCTGCCTGGGCTCTGCTTCCTGGAGGTGGTGCCACCGTGGCTGAGCCTTAAAGGGAGTGGCCCCCTGAGCCAAGGGAGCAAAGCTGTGAAGAGGAAGGCCTTCCAGGCAGGAAGGGTAGCCTGAGCCCAGACTTGGAGGCCCAGGCCAGCATGGTGAATGTGAAGAGCTCCAGGTGGATCGGTATTGAAATTAATAACAATCAGAAGGTAGGGAAGGGGGTTTGGTGACACCATCAAAACAAGCAGGGTCTGGAATCAGAGGCCTGTATGCATGTCGGGGATCTGAGTTTTGCCTGTGGTCAGTGCAGAATCATGAATGGGCTCTCGGAAACTGGGGAGTGGCATGATCAGGCATCTAGAAAGGTCACTGTGGCTGCAGAGGAGAAAGCGGATTGCAAAGGTTCAAACAGGGAGGGGGGGCCCTCCTAGGAAAACAGGGTGTAAGTCCAGGTACAAGATGTGAGGCCTGGACTGGGATAATGGCAGCGGGGACGGGGGTGGCGAGGGGAGGCCAGGAAGGGGCCACTTAGGGGTGAAATCAGCAGGATTCGATATTGGATTCAACTCGGGGGGACGGGGGGAGGCAAGGAAAGAAAAGAAATATACGAAAGGTCAAGCAGTTTTAGGAAAAACACTCCTAATTTAAATATGTATATGTAAAATATAAAATAAAAATATATAAAATACTTTATACATATATACACAAATATATATATTTGTATATATTGTATATGTAAAAATATATACATATATAAATATATAATATAAAATATCTTAAATATATATACATAAATATATATATAAGATCTTATATATGTACATATAAAATGAGATGCACATATAAATATATATATGTGTATATATATATGATAAATGTAAGACATAAAGCATGGGGAATTGGAATTGGCATTGGCTCCCAGGATTATGGAGGCTAGAGGGTCCCACCATCTGCCACGTGCAGACTGGGAGCCCAAGAAAGCCAGCGGTGTGACTCAGCATGAGCCTGAAGCCCTGAGAACCAGGGGACCTGATGGTGTACATTCTAGTCCGAGGGCAGGAGAAGACAAGAGGAGATGTCCCAGCTCAAGCAGGGAGGCAGGAAAAAAGGGGCCATTCCTCCTCCTTCTGTGCTTTTTGTTCTGTTCAGGACGTCAACGGGTTGGACCAGGCCCACCTACACGGGGGAAGGCACTCTGCTGAATTCATGGATGGCAATGCCATACCCACCCAGAAACAGTGCGTAGTCTGGGCACCCTGTGGCCTCTCAGGTTGGCCCGTACCATCACCCATCATCACAGAGCGGGGTGCACTGGGAGACACCCGGGGCAGGCGGAGGAAGGGGCAGTTAGCCACGGAGCCCTCCCTCACCTCCAGTGCAGGGAGCTGAGGCCTGAGCGGGAGGGAGCGAGGAGGGAGAGTTGAGTGTGTAGACACCTCTTCGGAGATGTTTGAGCCACAAGGGGAGATGGGGGGCCAAGCGAGCTTCTAGGTGTGTTTGGCTTTGTTTTTACTATAAGAGAGAATTGGTGTTTACAAACTGAGAAGGTGCTTTCTGGAAGGGAGAGAAAGGGATGACAACGTCCTGTGTAGTTGAGAAATCTTTTTTGAACCTTATCCTGTGGTTTGGTTTAGTTCTCCTGTTGGACGGGGTGGGACGATGATAGAGCCCTGCGGCAGACCCCTGGAGACCGCCTCCAGATGGACAAAAGCCCACTGCCTTAATCTAGGCCATGTTCCCAGCACCGACACTAGCATTGCTCCTTCTTGACTCACGGGGACTTCCGCCTGTCCACCGTGCTCCCGGTGACAAGAGGCAGCCCAGCACAGCTGAGAGACCGTGGGAGCTGGAGGCGGGACACCCCCCTCACGCCCCCCATGAAGGTCTCCATCTGACTCCTCACTAGAGGGCAGGTGAGAATGGGATGTTTAACCCTGTAGGACCTGCCTTCCTTCCTTTATAAAAACGGGGTCCGTGCTGATACCGCCCATGAGTTCTTGCCGCGGTGCTTGGCAGGGTTAGACGGGAGAATGTGGGGGAACTGGGTGGTGACGTGGAGGGCCTGTGGTTTCTACTTCTCACCTGTGCCCACTTGGAGTTGGAGCCGCTGCCGGGGGCGGGGTGCGAGAAGCCGGCAGCACATTTCAGAACCCTGATTCTGTTGTACGCACTTTATAAAGCATAATCATTTGTTGGTTTACGTGAGATCGCTGGGCTTTTTCAAAGAGTCAAACAATTTCTACTCAGACTTGCAGTCTGACAGCCAAATTTCAGGGTGCGTGTCTTTTTTTTTTTTTTTAAGACCACATGTCTTGCTTTTATAGATGATAAAAGTATTAGATGTTCACGGGAGAAGATGGGTGGCGTGCACAGAAGCCCAAAGACGAAAATTAAAATTAACCGTGATCTGACCCTTTAGATATCACCACAGTTAATATATTGGTGTTTATCCTTCCAGGCATAGGTTTGTAAATGTGTGCATAAAATCGAAATTTTATATATTTACATTGCTATAATTATTTAACTAATCTCCGGTGTTTAAAATTTGAATGGTTTCCACTTTTTCCCTATGATAATGCTGCAATGAAAAATCCCTGTACATAAATCATTGGATGCATCTGATTATTTCCTCAGAATAAATCCATAAGGGCACGGCCTATTTCAAAGACTTTTGGTAGGTGGTTTCAAATTGCTTTCCAGAAAGATTTATCTTCTTGCCAGCAACGTATACACATTTGCTCACACCCGCCCCAACACTGAATACTAACATTTTTAAACAATGGGCCACCAATTTGACAGGTTAAAAGGGGCAGGGGGCTTGGCGTGGTCAGAGGTGGCCAGTCCTGAGGGGTTGCCTGTATCCCAGCCACTGCAAGGATTACAGCAGAACTCCTGTTTCTCAGGAGTATGTTGTTCCACAGACCCTGGCCTGGCCTGCCCCTCACTCACTGGGAACCTAGGAAGTATCTCTGTGTGTTTGTGTTTGCCCCAAAGTAGGGCACTTCCAGGAGGCTGAGGTCAGGTCTTGGGTCGTCTGAGTCCGGAAAAGAGAGGGAAAGGGAAAGAGAAAGAATGCATTTCAGGTGGAGGCAGACCAGCGTCCTGCATATCATCTTGGATGCACTTCTGGGCTCAGATTCTAGAACCTTCTTTTGGGCTCTACCCATAGTCCAGAATGCTCTGTTTTTTCACGGGCCCTGTCTCTTTCCAGACTAGATGCAGACTTTCTGGAGACAATGAGCTAGCCGAGTGAGTGTTCAGAGCATCCGTGCTTATGGCAATCTGGCCAGCTGACTCCCTAGAAGATGCCCAGCCTTCTCCTCTTCAGTCCTTTGTTGGTATCTCTTGGGGGCTTCTACTCTCTCAAACCTGTGACAGTGCCCCTGCTCCACTCATGCCTCCACCCTGGACACGACTGGAGGCTCACGGGAGACGAGGAGGCAGAGAACGTAAACGTCCCATGTCAGGACCCCAGAAGGTACTGTGGCACACTCATTCAGTCATCCCGTCTTGCAGCGCGCTGATGTTAGGACAGAAATGAAGACGAGCAGGACGGGGTCCTTTGGTGCCCTCTAGGAGCGCGCAGCCGAATAAGACAGCCAAGCCCCGTATAAACCAGCAATCCCTAACACAGGGGTGAGGCAGGAGCCTCGGAACACTTTCTTCCAGACACTTGGGACGCCCAGCCTGCTCACTTGTCTTCATCTGTTATTTGGATTTTAGAAAACATCCCTCCAGGAGCAGTGTGGGGTGGTGAACTGGAGTCAGGGAATGGGAACCGGGGTGGGCTGGGTGGGATACATGCAGCTGGCCTGGAGTGAGAAGAGCAGATATGGGTAGGGGCTGGAGGCAACAGAACTTTCCCGGTGAAAATATGCAGCGTTCCCCTCCCAGGAGGCAGAATATTTTCCTCTGAATTAGGGACCAGGGGAATCAGGTGAAGTCTGGGAGGATGGCCCAAAGGTGTCTGATTTGGCTGGGAATCAGGATGGGCTTCGGGATGAACCAAGATAGATTAGAACCTAAAGCACAGGGAGCCGGGTATGAACTGATAGAAGGATCTGGCAGAGAAGGCCAGTGGCTCTCATTCATCTTGATGCTAGCGTCAGTCGATGGATTGTGGCTGCCAAGAACCCTGTGTTGAAGCCACATCGAGGTTCACTGAGAAGAGTGCAGAGATCAATTGGTGATGTCTGCATGCGCGTGGATTAAAGGAATGTGGGCATGCTTGCTATTTTTGTCATCCCTGATCCTGGGCATCAGGGATGACAAAAAGATATTGATGGACGATCTTGCTGAATGCCAGAGAGGACAGGGTCATGGTGGTGATCCTGATTTATGCTTGTCTCTGGGAAGCACAGGTCCCCGGGGAATATAAATCCGAGTTGGTCAGAGGAGCAGGAGTCATCCATGGAATAAAAACTGAACTGAGCAGAGCGTCAGGGTCCCAGCCTTGGTGACCAAATTCAGCTAAGCTTCCAGTCTGAGGGGAGCTCAAGGACCAGTTGGGGATGTGAGGCAGGAACCAAGAACCCAGGGAATATATACCAGGCCAGCCTGGCCAGTGCAAGGGAGGCTCCGCTTAGTGGGCTCCCCTTGGCTTCCGATGTTGGGCCTGGGGTCACACTGCTCATTCGGACTCTACCTTCTCATGGCCTCCCTGCCCGATTCAGGACCAAACCAGGACCTGGGCAGTATCACACCTGCAGGGGCTGGATGAGTTACATCCTAATCTTTCACATGTCATGGATTTCCACCCTCGGAGGAGGCCCCATGAAATTCCCAGGCCAGAAATGAACCTACAGCCCATCCCTGTCTGGGAAGGAGATCTCTCACCCTGGGTAGAGATCTTAGCCAGGGTAGAGAGAGCCTTCGTAGCTGGAATTTCTTCAGTCTGGGCTCCTCGTGTTTCTCTGGGGAGATTTCTCCATTGCAGATCTGACTAACTTCCCTATTGAGAGGTTATTTTCCTGAAATGGGGGCTCAGCTCCTGGGTTGCCCAAGGCAGAAGGAGAGCCATCGACAGCAAGTGGTGGGAGGGTGTGCCCCTGCTGTAGCCTCTCTGTGGCCCCTGCCTTCAGTGGTGGTTGGCAGATGACCAGTAGCTGCAGGATGTGGACCCAGCCCAGCCCAGCAGGGATTGGGCGGGATTTACCGGGGAAGAGGGAAGAGTCCGGAGCCAAACAGGGAAGCCCCTGTCATAAGCTTCCAGGTGTAGGAGAGAGTTGGAAAAAATAGAATGGAATGGAATTAAGAGGAATTTGCCGAGGCTATGGGAATCTGACCCTACCTCAGACCATCCCTTCCTGAGAGGCACCATAACAAGCCCCATATCTCCATGATTCTACAATGTACACCCAGCCCTCCTATGCTCCAGCCAGTAGTTTAGCCCTTCTGAAATCAACATAAATCTTAAAACAGTCAACAAAAGCAGCTCATACTGTATTTTTGTTTTTTCTTTTTCCAAAAAAGAAAAAAAGAAAAAAAATCTCTTAAATTGATGATGCATGGCATTCCTGATGGCATGTTTCAATCATGGAAATGCAGTATATATACAATGAATGAAGCTGGCGAAGAGACCCTTGATTACTAGATAAAACTGTGGCTCCAAATGCTCTCGTGAGCTGCCTGGATTCCAATGAGAATGTGTTGAGCTTACTTCTATGATTGTTTTAGCAGTTCATGAGACAAAGCCAACTCAAGGAAACTTGAACACAACAGGAAATTTATTGGCTTGGGTTCCAGGGAAGCCCAAAGCCTGGATGGCTTCAGGAACAGCTGGATCCAGCATTGCCAGGACTCTCTTCATCTTTCTGCTCTGCTTTATCTCTTTCATGTGGCAGCAAAATGGCTTCCGAGAGCTTTGGTATTCCATGATCCTGGAGACGGCTGTCCTATTCTTCCCAATATTCGTATGGCATCCATACAGAAGAATTGTTATTGGCTATGCTTGAGTCTTGTACCACCCCCACGAGAGAAATCACAGTGGGCTGGGGATGAGATGCCATACTGATGAGCTAGAGGGCAGGCAGGGTATTGTGGTTTGAAGGATAGTCTGCACAGGGCCATATGGGAGGGATATAAACAGGGCTGTTCTCTCCTGGGAAGAAAGAAAGGCTGGGTAGGTAAAAGCTAACAGCTCTCCACTCTTTGATTAGTCTGAAGGACCTAGAATCAGAGTTCTTCTGCTCCAAGCTCAATCTTTGACAACTCCGACTCAAAGAAAGGGAGTCTAGAATAGCCCGTTGGAATGACAGAGGACAAGGAGAAGGGACAGAATATGGCACTGCTCCAGTGCCCGGTCAGTGCAGCGACCAACCCAGTGAGGGGCTGCCTCTGGGCACGTTCCCCACAGAAGGGACATGAATCCACAGAGAAAGAGCAAAATAGCTGGAGAGGCTTAGGGCAGCCTGAGCTGTGCCGACAAGAAAGGAAAAAAACAGAGGAGAGACCGAATCCTCTGTGAAGATAATGCACGGGGATGCTTCGCCCAGTGCCTGGCACCTGGCGCCCAATCAATAAATAGTAGCTATTATTATTACCCATTAGGGATCATCCCCCAGTGCCTGCAGTCTGGACATGATGGATGCAGGCTGTGTTTGTGTAATGGGGGTTATTTACTAGTCACCTTGTAAAAACCAATGACAGAAAGGCACAAAACTGTGTTACCACAGAGGGATCTTATCTCATGGAAATCAAAAGCTGCTGTTTTTCCACTAGGAAACAAGAGCACTTGTTCTCAGAGATTAAATCCATTCTTCTGTTAAGACCTAAAGGGGAAGGAGGAGATGTAATTCCCACAGATCTCGGCACAGCTTCTAGGATAATTCTCCTCTGGTCCCTAAGTACCCGGGATATGGACATTCACCTGTTGCAGGGAAGGGAGGGGTTGGAGGGAATGGGAGCTAGAGAGGGGATTGGGGCCTGGTCACCTTGAAGTTCACTTAGGCCTTGGCCCCAACTTCACTACCTTTACTGGCTCAGGGCAGAGACCCAGAAGTGATGTTTCTGCGAATGCCTTTCTGTTGGTTGGGGGAGGCTGGACCACCCTGACCACGGCCCCTCCCCAGCCATACCTGCCTTCAGCTGCCTCCCCTGGCTCAGGGCTCCATCAGGAACTGTGTTATAAAACTGTGCCCTTCTACTCATTGCCATCCAGCGGCATATACTATTTTAGAACTACTTACGAAAATGTCTTTTAATTTGATATTTTCAGTTAACAGGGGTAGCCAGAACACATTTATGTGGCAGCACTCATATAATAATTCTGAGTGGGCACAAAGTCCCCATGCATGAGATTAGGTCTTTTGCTAATTATTTGTTTAATAACAGCTCTGCCTAACAACAGTTGAAGACCTAAAGACAGCAATCAGCCATGTTCCCCCAGAGACTATGCGGACATTTTAAATTTATGTAGATATTAGAAGAAAATGTACAAATCACTTCTTATTAACATGCAGTGAGGCTTAGTGGCCACTCTGAGTATAACATTTATTAAGCACTTACGTTGCCCAGCACTTTATGAGTATTATCTTAAACTCCTCCAAACTGTTCTCTAAGCTAGGTGCTATCATCCCGATTTTACAGGTGGGGAAACTGAGGCACTGAGTGATTTTTTTTTTTTTTTTTTAATAGACTGGGGGAGTGTTGAGCTCAGATGGTCTGACTTCAGAGCTTGTGCCCACCACTACCATGAGATGGGGCCTCATATAGACTCACCACATCAGCATGTAAAAAGGGATCATGATTTTACTCTCCCTAAATGATTCATATCTATCATAAACATTAAGGAGATGCAGTGAAGTTATAAATACAAAGTGTTCTGTAATTGCACGGAAGTCCACCAATGCAAAAGTAAACCACTGTTAACATTTTGAGGCCATCACTTCTAGACATTTGGCTACCTAGGGAGATAAGAAGCTAATGAGACTGCTGGACAGAATGAATTTTAGGGGAAAAAATGGTGTTGATACATGCTCTCCATTTTATTTTTACTTTTTGAAAATTTGACTTGAATTTACCAGATGGAAAAAAAATTAAAGAGAAATGGAAGGAATTGGTGAAACTATCTCAAGTTAGCTGGAAAGCTAACTTAGCTTTCCTTAGCTGGAAAGCTAAGGACAAAGATTGCAGAACTCATTGAGAAGTTGGAGTTTTCCTCCTCCTCTTCAACTTTCTCCTCCTCCCCCTCCTCCTCTTCCTCCTCCTCCTTTTTGTAATATTTATAAACCTCCCTCCTCAAACAATGAGGAAGTCAGTGCATTTATATTTCTTTTCATTTCCTCATCTTCTTTTTCCTGGTTAAAAAACGTGTCATCTTTTTGCCCGGCAAGATCTATAACATTTATATTCTTTTCTGTGCAGTCATTTTCACAGTTGTGTTATCTTGGCCCCATATTTATAAAAGGATTTAACACTCGCCACCAATCTTCTTACCACATGTTTTATATTCCAGAGTTCTGTATTTTGATTAAGCTCTTGGTTTGCTCAAGTTCAACCTCCAATATTTTTTGCACAAAGGGCTCATGGATGTTGCATTCTCTGAATTCCTGCGTGCTCAAGAGTGTCTGCCTGTTGTCTGAATATTTAAGTGACAGTTTCACTGGATATAGGATTCTTAAGCTGTAATTCTCATCAGAGCTCGATCAGATTGATCTAAGGCTAAGCAGACTTATTTTCTGTTGTTTAGCTTAGTTTTTCAGCTCGGGTGCACATATGATTCATACTTTCATCCTTGAAATTTAGCAAATTCACCAGCATGTCCTGGAGGTGATTACTGTCCATTAGTTTTGGGAACAGCGTATGCCTTTTGATCTTCAGATTGAGCTTTCTCGATTTCAGTATGTTTTCATTGATTATATCTTTGTATATTTTTCTCTATGGATATGTTGGATCTCTTTTGTGGATATTCCATACCTACAATCTTCTCCATAATCATGTTGCTATATTGTTTTCTTTTCCATTTGTTTAATTTTCACAAACGTGCCCACCACATGCCTAATTTGGGTTTTCAGACAGGCCCCACTCACCCCTCCCCCACCCCCTTCTTCAGTTGCTTTAATGTGATCTGTCTTTTTCTTCCTCCTGCTCTGCAGGCTCCCCTTTCCTATCTTTTGTTTATCTTACAATTTCCCTTTTAGATCCTTGAAACCCTTCTTTAAATTTCCTTTTTTTTTTCCTAATCTAGAATTTCTTTCAGACTAGAGAACCCTGCTTTTCTGGATGCATATTGTTTCCTTTGGTAATTCTTTCTGAGATATAGGTTTTCCATAACCTTTTACTTCATTCATTTCTTACTTTCTTATTTTGTTCATTTACTTTGTGAATTTAACCTGTACTTCTCTGGCGAATTCCCTACTAATTGTCTCTGGTTTTTTGAATTGGACGAAATATTGGCTGATGAATAGCGTGCGGAAGTCTGGGGCGTGGGCAATGAGGGATCGTGAACAAGCAGTCCTGCATGGCGGGTCAGGTTTTGTAGCTCAGACACCATCTCAGTAAATCCAGTTTTTCTGTTTGCGTAGCGTCAAAAGCTTCTCTGTGTGGTGGTTTGGAAAGGACGCCTCTCTTATCGATTGCCTTACTCTGCGACCTCCCTAGGACAGAGGCAGGGCCGTAGACCATTCGAGTGAAAGGCAGCGTGGACCATCCTTCAGCCTCCCCACCTGCTTTCCTGCTTCCAGCGCCGACTGGGTATCAGCCCTTCTGCCAGTTTTCGAGAGGCTGGCCCCTATTCCGGCACCTTGTCAGTTTCACCAGAAGTTCACAGAAGCCTTTCGGCAGCTGAAATGCCTTGTTTTAGGGAGAACCGCATTTTGCTGAAGGTCTGAGGGTGCCCTCCGCATCCTTCCTTGGTTGGGTCCAAATTCTGCAGTATTTGGTGAAAGTACTGAGTGGCTTGTGGTTGGGATCATTTCCTTGTTTCACCAAGGATGTGGCTTTTACTTGTTGTTGTTCTTTTTGTTTTTCGTCTGTGGATTTTTAAGAGAAAGGATAAGTGTAGGTGCCCTCACTTGACATTTTTAGAAAGAAGACTTTGGTGGCATCATCGTTGCATAGACTCCTGCTGTACCAATGAGCAACATCTAATGAATGGAAATTCTCTGTGAAGGGCATTTCTGTTTCTTTTTCTTCTCCCTCCTCTTTTTGATTATAATCAATGCTGTGATGACTGTCCTTGGATATTTGTCTAATTGCCCTCACCTTCTTCACCTGTGAAGAACTAGGAAAAGTCTCCGAGAGGGTAGGGGATTTGCCCAAGGTAAAGGATCTAGTTCCTAGTGGACGTGGGGTAGGACGGTGTTTCAGAGCTGTCCAGCTTCCCCAGACCTGTGTCTCTGTTCAGCCTCACAAAGACCCTTCCCACCGCCCATCCTCTCAAATTTGACTGCCTCCTTGGGCTCTACATTCTTGTAGACTTAGCTCCTGTTCTCAAAGGGATTAACTGTAAGAGGATTTCTGTGCAGCTTTTCTCCTGGATTTGCACAATAGGACTTAGATAAGTCGTGGCTTATGGGGCCTTAATGGGCCATTTAGGGGAAACTGGAGCATCTGGGGCCAGCTCTAAGCAGAGGAAGGCATCGGGGAGGCTAGGACATGCCTGGGGAGGGCCTTTCCAAACCTCTTCTTCAAGTGTCCTCTTGAATAGCATACTCTGGGCTCTTGATATGACTCAGATGTTTGGAATTTCTTAAACTGAGGATCTGTACTCTTGGGGGCCATTCACATGCAAATGCAAAATCACTGAGGATCTAATATATACTCAGCCTGGCTTCATAGACATGGGACCTGCCCATTGCCCAGGGATCTGTACTTGGAAGGACCCAAGCTGGGTTTAGTGTTGTGCTGTTGCCCTCTTGAAATTCTTATGTATGTTTGAATGGGGCCCAGCATTTTCATTTTGCACTGGACGCCGATTATGTAGCTCCTCCTTTGTGTGCCAGATACTACGCTGAGCTCTTACACCTGGGCCCGCTGAGGCACGCGTAGGGAGAAGCAAAGAACGGGGTCTGAGAGCTGTCAGGCTGGGAGTCTTCAAATCCTGCAGGCTGCAGGCCAGGAGGCCCGGTGTGAGAGCAGCAGCCGTGCAGACGGAGGGACCCCTGGTCATGGTGACTGCCCTCCGAGCCTGCAGCCACAACTCATCACTCTGCAAAGGCCACCACTGGCAGTCTCGGGGCTGCACCTCAAAGGCAAACGAGATGCCCCTCCTGCCCTCCTGGACTTCAGTCAGCTGCTGGAGGTTGCTGGAAAAGGTTTTTCGCTCCATTTTTGTCCCATCCCCAGCAACATCAGCAAAGTGGAGGAGCCCAGTTTCAAGAATTGTGCAGACAGATTTCAGCGCTCCTACCGAAAAGTGGCTGGAAGACAGCCTCCCTCTCTCCCTGTCCAAGTCTCTCTCTTTCTCTTTTCTGTCTTCTGTTTTATTATCTGCACAAGAAAAGATTTTTATTACTCAAATGAGCTCTCAGCACGTCTGCTAATACACTCCTAATGGGTTTTAAGACTTAAAAGCACCAGCACGGATCACCATTTGCTTGCTCAGCAAGAATTTGCCTGGTGGGAGGGTGGGATGAGGGAAGGGAGGGAGGCAGGGAACGGGAGTTACCTCTGTTGGCGAGACCCACCATGCAAACAGGCTGGGATGCGCTCCCAAAGTATTAAATGGATCAGAGGAGCTTCTCGTTCACATGTGCAAATTAGATTAATCAGACCAGACACAGAAAGAGAAGAATAATAATGCCATTACTAAGGACACACAGGCACTCACAGGGACGTGCAGGACCCGGACTTGGACTGGAAATCATCTCTCGGCGATGGGTCATAACCTGGCTTCTCTCACCTAGCCATATAGCCGGGTCCAAATCTATCAGATGATCCCTGTCTTGCCAGCCTCCAGGTCCTTCCCTGTTGGGCCCTGCAGCTTCCAAGGCACCAATGAGCAGGAAATCTGCATTTCTCGGGCCCCCGAGAGACGCAGTACGGTCTGAGGGTTCAGAGCACTGATTACCTGGCCCTGGCCCTGACCCACTGCGTGACCTTGGGCAAGTTCAGGTCCTCATCACTCCTGAACTTTCATTTCTGCAGGCGTTCATAGCTCCCGCCAAGGCTATCTCTGTGGATTAGAGATAATACGCGCAAAGTAGTGCTAGACACCATAAATGTAGCTATGATTTCCTTCTTCTTTTCTTCTCTGACTCACAGAATCAGTTCCAGTTTTCTCTTAAGTCTATTCATAAAATCGACTCCATGATTTCCTTAATTTGATCTTCCAAGAGAGACCTACAAACCCATCCCACCCAGAGGGGGCGCACGTCGAAAATTCCAGCTGTGTGCCTGGAGTAGCCCTGCGGGCAGGTGCCCCTTTCCTTCTGTCTTCCCCTGCTCCTTGGTCTCCCTTCTTGGGAGCCTTGACTCAGCCCCCCTATCTGCTCAGGTCTCAGGAGCCCCAGGACAATTAGGACCTGCTGCCCGGACATTCTGTCTGCCCCCTGCGTCTTGTGCTCTGACGCTCGATACTTATGGAACATGCACACCTGTGCGGGTATCTGTGGGCGAAGATTTTTGGGGAAAGACCACAGGCTGGGAGAGAGGAACTCGAAGCCCGATAGAGCGTGGATTCTCATCCTCCTTGAACGCTCTCCCATCCCTCTGTGCTGAGATTGATGGTGGCAGGCGGTGGGGACCCTGGGCCGGGGGCTGGAAGGAAAGGTGGCTGGTGATGTGGCCCCGGGGGCGTGGGCGATGCCTCTGGCTCTGATTATCAGTGAGCTTGAGTATCTTTCCCCACTTTTCAGCCATTTGCATTTCCTGTGAATTTTCTCTGCCTATCCTTTGCTGTCTTCTGGGCTCCTTTGAATTTCTTTTTCCTTTTTCTGTAATTTGCAGGAGCTCTTAATAATATCCAGGCATTCATCCTTTGTTTGTTATGCGTATTTGTGCATATTTTCTTCCAGTTCTCTGCTTGTTAGTCCTTCCTTCCTTGTGGTTTTCACCTCATCCATCCCCCCAGCTGACCTCATTGAGGCCCTGGCCAGCATGGGGGATGGGAGGGTGGGGGGTGGGGGTGACCGTTACAGATGGCCGGGGTCACTCACACCTGGGAATCAGAACTGTCTGGTGTGCATCAACGGAAAAGGCTTGATGGACCGCCACTCCAGGTTGCCACAACCGGATTTTGGCATTTTTAAAGCATTGCTTTTCCTATTTGCAATGAGTCGATTTCTTACAAGGAAATTACAGTTGCTTGTGAAGAGAACAGAGGCATGACGAGCTCTCATCGTCCTGCCGGAGCTGGGAACTGAGCATGAATGAAATTGGTGGAGAATACTCCAGGAGTGGGGGCTAGCGAAACAGCTGCCTTGTTTTTCTATCTTCTGAGAACCAAGGTTGACCTAAGGCTCTGGGGGATGGGAAGGATCTGTGGAGGCACGAAGTCTTGATCAGGAGGCCAATTATAGATGCAGAATCCCTCCCAGGAGGCTGGGTGGTGGCTTTTGCTCCTAGAAGTGGTGTTCAGAGCGACTGGGGCCTCTGTCACAGAGCACCGCCCTGCCTGTGACCGCCACCAGGCAGCCTCTGATGGTGACTGCACCGCAGTCCGGCAGTGGGGGTTTCAAATGGATGATTCCAACATGGGCAAATCCAAAGACCCCCACCTGTCTACGAGTCGGGGCAGTAGTTCTGTGAGAAGCAAAGACAAAGAGGGAGTCCAGGTAGGAACTTGTGGGGAGTCTCCCTGGATCCACGGTGAGAGTTTAGAGTCTTAGACAACGTTTCTTCTGTCTCTCCTTCATTGAGAAACATATTCTCCAAGCGCCCGGTGGGTTTGGGACTGATGAGAGTTCACTGGAGTCGCGGGTAGTTGCATAAGCCAGCTGGTGGGTGCATCAGGACAATGAGGCGAGATTCCCAGGCTCATGGGTTCATGAGAAATGGAAGCGGCTTTGGGGAAGTGGTGGCAGGGTAAAGGAAGTTTTAACTAACAACGGGCTCTTTTTTTTTTTTTTTGATGAATATTTATATACCTACCATGTGTTGTGTATGGGTTGGGCTCCGGAGGTACGATGAAAAACAAAGACAGGTGCATTCCTTCCCTTCTTGGATCTGAGGGAAGACATTAATCAAAGAACACACTAACACTTGGAAAGGACAACTGTGCGAAGGACCACGAAGGCTCAGCCCACGGGGTTGTGATCAGGCCGGGGGGAGAGCTGGACACTGGGGAGGTAGGGATCACTGAGCACCCAGCTGGAGGGGGAGGGTTTCACCGGGGAGCAGGGCAGGCTTTCCCAGCCTGGGGAAGTGCTCCTGCCCTCACTCATCCCCTCTTCTCCACCTGCGCACCCCTGCCACACCCTTAACCCAAACTATATCCAGTTGGCCACATGTCCTGTTTATTCTGCCTCCCAGAAATCCCTGGAATCTGACCTTCCCCCCCTTTTCCAAGGGCCCCCCATTGTATCTGCCTCTCTTTTCTCCTCTCTCCCAGATTCCCCTATGGATCCCTTCCCTGGTCCCAGCATCCCCCTTCAGTAAGACACATGTCCTGGCGTGAGGAGTTTGCCTTCTCACATTGGCAGAGACCTTCGCAGAATGTGTTCCTTGCTCAGTTACCTGTTGGAGGGTGGCTCTAAGCTAGACACGCAGGAGGACGGGGACTTACCGGGGAGAAGGGGTTGGGCTTCCTGGAAGGCTTCGCCTCCGAGCTGCCACGGCCTCCGAGCTGCCGCGGCAGAAGGGATAGGAGTCAGATAGGAGGGGTGGGTGAAGAGGCCACCGCGGGCAGCCAAGGAGCAGTGGGGCGTGTGGCTCAAGAGAAGGCCATTCAGGGGAGCTTCCAGAGCCGTGTTCCTTTACTCTGGCGGGGGCACAGGAGAGCTAGATAGCAGGGATTGTGAGTCACGAGAGCCACAGGCAAGGAGACGGAGGCCTCTTTCAAGAGGCGGGGTCAGCGGGAGGCAGAAGGTGGCCCCTGGAGGATGCAGAAGTGGGGAAGGGGCAGGAAGGAGAGGGGAGCAGCTTGCTGATAGAGAAGGGCCCCGAGGGAGGAGAAGGGGCAGGGGAGGGCCGAGTGGGGTTGGGGCGTCGAGCACAGAGCTTCACCTTGGACCGGAGGAGGCAAGGGAGTCGTGCCATTGCGGGGTTCCTGTGAGAGGGGCAGAAGCGTGGTGGGAGGGAAGGAGCCAGCCGACCCTGTCCCTGTTCTGTAAACCAGGTTCTTTTTTTTTTTTTTTTAAGATTTTATTTATTTATTTGAGAGAAAGCGAGCAGGAGTGGGGGAGGGGCGGAGGGAGGAGGACAAGCAGGCTCCCCACTGTGCCCGAAGCCATCATGACCTGATCCGAAGTTAGATGCTTAGCCCACGGAGCCACCTAGGCGCCCCTGCACACCCGGTTCTTATGTGGTAGATCCGTGACTAGCACAGAAAGCTCCGAAGTGAAAGGGGTGCCCCTTCATGGCCCTCTTCCCCCGTTTGCCCCTCAGGTTTTCCAGGCTCACAGTTTGCTATGCAATTTAGAGCTTTTCTGTACATCGATACCCCTGTGTACATATCGAGATAGGGATGTATGCATATGCATACACACACACACACACACACACACACACACGTACACACACCGATATAGTTCTACTTCTTTATATAAATGTGATAATACAAAATGTACTATTCGGAAACGGCTTTTTTTTTTTAATATGCCATATGTCTTTAAAGTTCTTTATATATTTGTTTTCATTCTTTTTGGTGGCTCCAAGGATTTCTGTGCCCCGAGTTGTCTATTTTATGGATGGACACTGACATGGCTCCCAGCAATCTCTGTCAAAAGTCACGGTTGCAGGGAGTGTCATTGTTCATGCGTGTCTGTGCCCAGCTGGAAGAATGCTGACAGGACGGAAAGCTAGAGGTGCAGTCGGTGGGTCCGAGTATGCAGGCTGCAGTTTTTACGCTGCTCACTGTCCTCCCCCAGAGCCACGCTAATTTGCATTCCCACCAACAATCTAGGTTGATTTCCCTCCCAACCCTAGATTTTATCCATGCTTTACATTTCTGCCAGTGGGATTGTCACATAATGCTGTCTCTCATTTTGATTTGATTCTCATTTTTTAGATTGTTAATGAGGTCTGTCTTTTCACATGCTTATCCTCCATGTGTTTGTTTGTTTGTTTGTTTTTCAGTGAGTGGCCTGTTCCTATCCCCTGCCCGTTTTTCCCCCTGTGGGATCACTTTCTTCTCCTTATTGATTTGGAGCGCTTAATATATTCTGGGCATCACTGCTCTGTCTGTTATACATGTTGTGACCTTTTTCCTACTACTTCTCCGTAGCTTGTATTTTAATGCTGTCTTGAGGCCCATTTTACAGGTGAAGAAACTGAGTCAGAGAAAGAGATTTGAGATGACTTGGCCAGAGCTATGGTCTGACTCCCAGTCTCTTTCCACCAAAGCGACTATTCCTCTGCAGAACAGCAAGGCTGTGTGTCCTCTGGCTCCCAGTCAGGAGGATTGGTAAAATTGAACTCACTACTAGGAGGGAGCCAGTGTCTTCTCAAGCTGCCAAGCTGGGTGAGGAAGGTAGACCCACTTTGAGGGCGCCTGCTCAGCTCTGCTCCAGCCCCTTTCATCTCCTTGCTGTATTCCAGTGGAATAGTTTCAAAGGTTTACCAGCCCACAGCTCAGGTTGGCTTAGGACCCGCTGCTGTAAACAAGAAGGTTTCAAACTGTATTATCTGGAGCCCTAAAGGTTCGAGGATAGCATACTGGAACCAGCTGGAATAGGGTTGCTAGACTTCCTAAACAAAAAGAACAGGGCACCCAGTGAAGTTTGAATTTCAGATAAATAACAAATACTTTGTTAGTATAGGCAAACGCCCTATGTCATATTTACTGATACTAAAAAAATAATTTGCTGTTTCTCTGAAATCAGAATTAACTGGGATGATGATTGTGTCGGGCAATCCTCACCTGAGGAGGTGGGAAAGGTCAGAGCAACTGGGTAGCCTCACGTTCCTTCCCCAGCCCCCAACATTGGCCAAAGGGTGGCACTTTCAAATGTCTTAGCTTGTTAGATTTAGAAATTTAAGGTACAAAGAGATCAAGTGACTTGGCAGACCTGGGATCTGGATTGAGATGTTTCTAAGAGACGATCCCATGATGTCTCCCATGTGTCTTGAATTCAGGGAGGTCAGCTCTCCTCTTCACGTCTCTCACTGGGCTGGGGAGCCCCGGAGAGGCCGAGGAGGTCAGCCTGTGAAGGGCTTCCCACATGGAGACAGTGTAGAGGGAGGGGGAGTGTAGGGAGAGAGAGTAATGCGTGCTTTCTCCAAGACTCTCATCACCTTAAATGGAGTGCATCCACATTAATTCAAATTAAATAACTATTTAATTGCCTTGAACTCCATTTCCAGGGGCCCACAGCCCATGTGTGCATCCCTGGGCCTCTGATTACTACAGATCTTACATTACTACACATCCTATTACTGTTTTTTGGAAACCTGTTCTTAATGTGTGTTTTTTTAAATCACCTTTATTTAAATATAATTAACATGCAATAAAATGTACCAATCTTAGATGTGCAATTGGATGAGTTTTGACAAGTTTATGCAACCACCTAATGACACAGAATCAAGATACAAACATTTTGACTACCCCAGAAAGTTCCTTTTGTGTCCCTTCTTAGTCATTCTTGTCCCTCCCCCAACTCCAGGTAACCAATCTGCCTTCTGTCACTTGAGATTACATTGGCCTTTCCGTGAGTTTCCTGTTATCAAGTCATACTGTGTCTTCAGACAATGGTCATACTCTTCTGTGCCAGGCTTCTCTCTTGTCGTGATTTTGGGACCCGTGCCTGTCGTTAGATGCGTCAGAAGTTCATTCATGTTTACTCCTCAATGATGCCTAGTGGTATCGATGCGCCATAATTAGTCAAGCCATTCCCCTGTTGATGGAAATGTGGTTTATTTCAAGTTTTTACGCCATCATAAACAAGGTCGCTCTGCATGAATATGCATGTAGAAGTCTTTGTGTGGGCATCTGTTTTTGCTTCTCTTGGGTACATGCCTAGGGACGAAATTGCTAGGTCATATATGCAATAAACATCATACAAAAATTGCTTGACTGTCTTCTGAAGGGGTTGTGCCATTTTATATTCCCATCCTCCATGTGTGATGGACACACCCTTGCTAAAACTTGGTGTCCTCAGTCTTTTGAGTTTTGATCATTCTGCTAGGTATATAGTAGTATCTTACTGTGATTTTAATTTGCATTGCCCTGATGGCTGGTGGTGATACACATCTTTTCAAGTATTTATTGGCTGTTTGGCTCTTATTGTCTGTTCAAGTCTTCTGCTCATTTTTTTTGTTTTTTAAGATTTTGTTTATTTATTTGACAGAAAGAGATCACAAGCAGGCAGAGAGGCAGGCAGAGAGAGAGGGAGAAGCAGGCTCCCTGCTGAGCAGAGAGCCCGATGTGGGGCTCGATCCCAGGACACTGAGATCATGACCTGAGCCGAAGGCAGAGGCTTTAACCCACTGAGCCACCCAGGTGCCCCTTCTGCTCATTTTTTAATTGAGTTATTGAATTTTTTTGTCTTCTTAGAGTGAGCTAGTAAGTTCTACATCTCTCTATATATTTATACATTCATATATACATATGTTTATGTATATAGAGAGAGAGTCAAGTTTCATTTTCTCCCCATATGAATATGCAATTGTTCCGGCACAGCTGGTTGAAAGACCATTAAATTCTATTAAGATGGAACATGATTGATTCTTTATCAGCGCTTTTCGTTTTTCACCTTTTTTCCCCAATTAGCAAATATTTGCTGAGCCTCTGCTACATGTCACGCGTTGGTTTAAGTGCTGGGCGTCAGCAGGGGGATGAAATGCCTGCTGTGGGGACAGGAAGTCATGGTCTGGTGACAGGAAGCAGACAATCGACCAGGTACTAGAAAGAAAACCAGGCTGGGGCCTGCGACCCAGAGAGTGGCAGGATGCACTGGGCCGGGGGGGGGGCGGGGGGGGGATGTCAATGTTTCTGATGAGCCCACTTGGCCCTTTGAGCTGACTGGAAGGATGCAGGGGGCTGGACCCAGCTCTCTGCAGATCTGCATTTAGGGAAAAGCCTCATTTCCAAGTCCCCCTTCCCCCTTGCCTTCTCAGCTTCTCAGAAATGCCCGCGGGTTGGGGTTGGGGTTGGGACTGTGGCCGGGTCCCTCCGCAGGGTCCTGGGTCCTATCAGGTGTCAGGTCAGGCGTCTTCTACACCTGGCGGCTCCCGCCACCGCTCACCGAGCTGCATCTTCCGGCAGGGATGTCGCCGCAAGTCCCCAGGGAGTGACCTCCGCAGATTTCGCTCCTTAATTCGCTTCTCAGATCAAAGGCTGCATGTCCGCCACACAAAGCGTGCTTGACACTGTGCTGGAAACTGGGGAGACAGAGACGAACCGATAAAGGAGGGAGGGTTGAGGAATGGGTCCCAGCGGCTGCATCAACAGGAGACACCCCAAGAAGAGTCTGAAGTACGCTCTGTACACTGGGTGTATCCTCAGCAGGCAGGGGGCTCCGTGGGGTGGCTGAGGCCATGACGCTTCTTGCTGTCTTGCGGCTTGGGTTTCATTTGGGGGGGGGGCTGTAAGATTCTGTATAGAATTATGTATGTATGCATAATTAGATATACTCTCTTTAGATATATTCTCTACGTAAAATTCTATATTTGGGGGGATGCGGGACAAGAAGGGCTGAGCCCAGCAGACATTGCAAGGGCAGGACATGCCACAGGTGTGACTTAAAGCAGTGGGGACTGACGCGGGGGGCGTGGGAGAGTGACTCTTGGGTGGCTCCAGGTTTCCGACTTGAAGGAAAGGGGCTGGTGGTGCCATGCATGGCCTGAGAGCACACGGGAGGAAGAGCAGGCTTGGGATGCACCGATAGGATGATGATCTCATCGGGGGGGGGGCCTGTTGGGAGTAAGGTGTGCCTCGTAGAAATGTATGGGGCTTCACAGCGTTTGACGGTCTGAAGCTCACAGAAGAGGTCTCAGCTGGAGGTCAAGCCTCGGGAGTCATCACGGCGAGGTCATGGTTCAGGCCTGAGGTGGAGGAGATACTCCCAGGAGGTTTCTGAGCAAATACTTGCCCTGTGTCACCCTTTGCTCCCAGCCCTTTGCTAAATATATAGTATACTGGTTATGACATTGTTTTTTTGTTTGTTTTAGTTTGTTGTTGCTTTTGTTTTTGTTTTTGTTTTAGAGAGAGCACATGCATGTGTGAGCGGGGGTGTAGGGAGGGGCAGAGGGAATGGCAGACAGAATCTCAAGCCAACCCCATGCCCGGCGTGGGGCCCAGATCGGGGCTTGATCTCCCAACCCTGAGATCATGACCTGAGCCGAGCTCAAGAGTTGGACACCCGACCGGCTACAGCACCCTGGTGCCCCATGACCCTGGGTTCTAATGCTCAGCTCCGCGGGTTCAAATCTCAGAGCTCCTACTCACTAGCCACTCACCTGTCTATGGCCCCCCTTCTTTGTCTGCAAAATGGTGATAATAGTACTTTGATAATCATAAATTTGCCTCGTGGGGGTACGATGAGGATTAAATTATTTAGAACCTGCAAAGCACTCAGAACACTATTATACTTGTGAGCAGGAAATGTTAGTTAATTCTGATGTCCTATAATTCAGCACCCTTATGAAGGGGATGAGGGACCAGGGTCACCCATTTTACAGATAGGGGAACTGAGGGTCTGACAGGTCCCTGCCCAAGGTCGTGGAGTCATGAAGTGGCAGAACCAGGACTTGAAGCCACCCAGGTGTGTGTGTCCCAGAGTCTAGCACGTGAGACTGCCTCCCACTGTGGCAAAAGGCCCGAGCATTCATTGACTTCTTGACTAACTCAACCCCTCCAGGTAGAGGATTTGTGACACGAGGCTGAGCCCTCATCACCGCTATGCCATCAGCTAGTGCCAGCTTCGTCCCGCCCCCAGCCTGGAGCCCGAGGACCCAGCAGATGGCCTGCAGGCCTTACGCATGCATGAGTAGGACCCTGCTTTTCTTCCCTCCTGCAGATACTTCAGGATCTGATCCTCCCACCTCTCCCAGGAAGCCTTCCCTAACCACCCCAATTCCTGGAACCCTCTGCCTCTAGGCACCCTTAGCTGTGATGGCTCAGCCCACTCACTCAGGACATGCACACACACTGCTCTGGGCAACCTCTGTCATCTCCTGGTGGGATGATCTTATACCGACTACGCTGTGTCTGAGTCAGGTGCTGAATGTCTGCTTCCTTGTCACAGAGCAGAGGGAGTGAGAAGCCTTTGAGTCAGGGCTGGTTCGCCATGCCTGGGGCCCTGGGTTGTGCTCCAGGTGCCCCATTTGGAGAAGAGGGCAGGTCGGGAGCCCTGGCTGAGAGAACATGGCGGCCAGGGGTTGGAGCCAGGAGAGCAGACTTACAGGGACTGGAGGACGTTAACAAATAAAGCCCAGAGAGAGGCCAACAGTTCTGCCAGGAACTGGGGTGGAGGGGCCGGCTGATCCCAGCCCAGCCAGGAAGCAGGGAGGCAGCCAGCCGTGGGGAGAGCACTGAGAATGAGCACTCCGGGTCTGGAGGCCTGGATCTATTTACCTGCTCCATCACGAGATGACCCACCGCCTGAGCCTCCATTTCCTTAACTGTAAAATGGGTGTGACACACGTACATCCCTTCCTGGGTTGTGGGAACTCCGGGTGGTGCTGTCCTTCCCTTGTCCCTGCCTCCCAGGGAGGGAGGACTTCCTGCAGAGGGCAAGCTTTCAGCTGCATTTGAGAGACAAGGAAGGCCAGGGCCTGGTTGAGCAGAGGAAGGAGGGTGTTGCCACCCGGGTATGAGGCTTGAAGCCCAGAGCATCGGCTGAGCTGAAGGCTCTGAGAGGAGAGATGAATGGGCACACGCCCATGACGAGGGAAGGAAGAAGTGGCCACTGTCGTTCTGAGTCCTGCACGGTGCCGAGCTGGGTGAGGTGCCACCTGTGCCCTCACAGAGCCCCCGGTTGGGGGGACAGTCAGACACATCACGGGTCATCTCCATCCGGGCTGTTTGGGGATGATCGAGAGTGGCCCAGGGACACACATCTCATGTCAGCAAGTGATTCCTTCCACGTCGATGGCCGTGACCTGGCAGCCTGTGAGTGAGCTGAGGCCCCCGTGTTCCTTCAAGGTGGGGAAGCAGAGAGGCTATGTAGGCCACATGCCGGAAAGAGAGCACAGCTTGGTATCTGCAGGACGAAGTTGGGCAGTGCCCTGAGAACCTTGACCTCCCGCGAGGGAATAACAGGGGCCTGAGATCTCCCACAGAGCTGCAGCTGTCACAAATGGCATGCCCTTAACCCCCCCTGATGGACAGAGTGTCTCTGTTTTATACAAGTCCAGAGAGGTCCAACGAATTACCTGGACTGGCAAGGTCAAGGCTCACATTGGGGTCCTTCCGGCTCCACTGGGCTGATGTCTCCCACACGCCCCCTCCTGCCAGCCCGGTGCCTTCCCAACAGATGGGCCTCTCCCATGTCTCTGCCAAGCCCTGCAGAAAACACTAGGTCCTACCTCCCTCCAGAGGAGCCTAGGCAGCCGCGGGGCCTGGCCCACCACGGTCCCTCCTGTCCTCCCCAGCTGCCAAGCCACTAATTAGTGGGCCTGGCGTTGTGGATTCCAGTGTGCGGGAGCGATGGTTCCTCACGGCTTCCCGCTCACCCGTGCTTCTCCTCCAAAGCCGGGGTGCTGGCTATATTTAGCGGCGGCTACTTGGCAAAGAGGGGTGGGATGGAGGGAGGGAGGGAAGGAAGGCTCGGTCCAGAGCTTGGAGCCTGCATACGGAGGGGGCCAGCCAGAGCAGCCTCTCCCCCATCGCCGGCAGGTGCAGCCTTGACTGTGCGTACTTGGTTCGAATCTTGGACGCCGAGGTCCGTGTACGATAGCCGCAGAAATCTTGAGCGTCAGACTTCATCAAAGCTGCCTTGTTTTCGATGACTGGTTTTACAATAGGCAAGCCTTATACATTTGTATGTGTACCATATTTTCATATTCATGTTGTCTTGTTTCATACACCGGGGTTCTGGGCAACGTTGCTTTTGAGACGGGTTTGTTCCTTAATGAAAAAAAGTGTGGAAATTGGAAGCGTCAGCCTTGAGGCTCAGAGTGTGGTCTATGGACCGGGATCCCGGTCCTCACCCGGGAGCTTGTTCGAATGCAGCATCTCGGCCCCCCCAAGACCGAGTGCATTGGAACCTGTGCTTTGTAATGTCCACGGGTGATTCCTCTGCAGTTTGAGAAGCACGGCCTTAGCAGAAGTCAGAATCTTGGGGGGAGCTTATAAAATGCAGAGTCCCTGGCCTTGCTCTGCCAGATTCCGAGTCGGGTCTCCCGGCGGGCCCAGGTAACGTCTGTGCTTCGTGGCACCCTGGCGACGGGGCAGGCCCTCTTTCTGCCCTCGGCGATGGGAATGCCTGCGCTCTGGCTACGGCAACGAGGGGGCAGGCTGGTGTTCCGCCAATGCCTGGAAACAGGCTTTCCTGGCCGATCCCTTTGCCTCCTTTTCAGAGACACTCTCCTGCAAGGTCCCTGGGCCTCAGGCGTGTTAGGAGGACCGATGGCCTCTCCATATTCAGTCCCTGTGGGGGAAAACACACCTGTGACCACAGCTTCACGAATTTTCCCTTCGACCGTGACCATGGAGAGAAGGGCTGAGATAGCGGACACTCTAGGGACCAGGCTTGTCCCCAGGAGGAGGCAGCCGTGGTTGCAAACCAGATCTGCACCCTCTTCCAGATCACCTTCTACATGACCTCTCAGCAGGGGGTCCATACCAACTCTTTCCTCTCTTTTCTGTCCTGGCCAGACCCTCCCACAGGGAAAAGTTCCCAAGGAGAGAGATGATGTCCCAAGGTTCGTGACAGGGAGAGGAGAGACAGGTGATCAGACCCGCTGGATTATTCACACCCCTTAGGGTGAGGTCCTGAATAACTTGTTGGCATCTGCCAGGTGCTCACAGATACTTGTGTCTGTATGTGATACACATTAAGTGTATGTACATGTATACAGAAGACAGTTCCTCACCTGGATTCGTGCAGGACCTGCTCATAGGACTCCCACCTCCAGACCGCTCTCATTTAGCACCCTTCTTAGGGCCTCCGTTCCTTGCCCTGATTCCTGTGGCTCCCTGAGAATCTCAGGATCTGCTCCCAGTGCAGGATTTACAGGGTCTTGTGGCCTCGGCCCTGCCTACCTCCCCTGCCTGAGGCTTTGTCCCTCTGTGTGCCTGATGCTCTCCCAAGACTGCATCACCTCCAGTGCCTTGAGGGTGCCATGCCCACCCAGGCCTCTCTGTCTGGGCACCAGCTCTTCCCTCTGCTGGGGCCACATTGCCTCCACCCATGGCAGGAGCCCCTTCACTGGTCCATCCTTCCTGTTATACAGCAAGAGCTCGGGGCTACCACACGCCATATACTGAGCCAGAGTCGGGTAGAAAACGCAGCAGTCAACGAGCTGAAAGGACTCACAGGCCAGAGGCCTCTTCTCAGTGCCTTCCTGCTTCCCCTTCCATGGCCCTGGTCTTCTCGCGCACCCAGTTCCAAGGACAGAAACACTGATCACCCTGGAGCCCGATCCCAACGCTGCAAGTCGTCTGGGCTCAGCTGCATGCATCAGCCAGTCCCCTTTGACTGCCTCCTGAAGTCTCTCACATCGGTCCCCTGCCACCTCCTGGTCCCAGGGCCCCTCGCCTCTCATCTGGGTGACTGCAAGAGCTTCTTCATATCGCCATTGCCTCGTTCCCTCTTGCTCTCCTGTAGTCTGTTCTTCCCAGAAACCCACAGCCTTGTGGCCAGTCCGAGCAGGTCGCCTGGCTCCCGCTGGCCTCAGGGGCCGCCTTCCCTGCCTGTGCCCCTGACACCCGGCCATTTGTCAGCACGGCCCGGAGGCTCCTCTCATCCTTCACCCCCCAACCCCATGCGGCCAAATCGAATTGTGCCCCTTCTTCAGCTCCCAGATCGATTCATCCCCCCGGGGAACCCCCCTTTGATCACCTGTCCAGCTTGCATACCTTGGCGGTCTTCGCAGAACTGTCTCGAGATGACACCTTTACTGGAGTCATTATTGACACTTGTCCCCTTGATGAGACTGAGAGCGCCTGCACGATAGCGACATGGGTGCTCGGGGCCTCCCTGTCCCCTCTGCACCTGCAGCACCCGACGGATAGGAGGCAGGCCAGGAGGACCCGATGAACGAGTGAGGGTGTGGCTATGAGATCTCATCGGAGAGTGCCCGGAAAAGCCGTGGCACGGTCCCTAGCATACAGCAGGCCCTCGATTATTGGCTCGTGGTCATTGCTGTCATTGTTGGAACTAATCTTGAGCAAACCTTACCTGATGCCCAGAGGGGGATGGGAATTACAAATAATTGGCATGGTGGCTGCAGCCAGCTGGAGAGGGATGATAGTGGAGTGTGGCAGCTGTGTACAGCTGGGAGGGTGACTGCAAGCAGCTGGGGAGGGGACAGCGCAGTCCTGAGGATGTGGCTCGCTCGGAAGTGGGTAGGGCTGCGTGCAGCTGGAGGGCTGAGCTGCGAACAGCCAGGAGAAAGACCTGCAGGCGGCTGGGAGCTGCCCGGCACAGGCACACACGTGCGTGGGTGCGGCCTACTCTCCCCGTCGGCCCCGACCCCACCTGCCCATGCAGCACGCCGGGCCCGGCAGGTGGTCCTCGCTCCTAATGAAGTGTGTCTCTCATGGGCCACCATCTGTGTCCGATCACCCGGTGACTTCTCTCCACTCTCCCGGGCTCCAGGCATGCTGCTCTTGCTCAGCTCCTCAAGCGGGCTGTGCCTCCTTGGGCCACCTGGCCTGGGCAGGTGCCGGTCCCTCCTGCTGGGAGTCCCCATCCCCGTCCTTCACAAGTGAGTTCCAGCGGCACTTTGTCAGGAGGGCTGGGTCGGGTTCTCCTTCTCCATCGTCCTTCACTTCCTCTTCCGCAATGAGAACAAGGGTTGCCCTTCCTTTGTTTGCAGATACTTGCAGGGTTTTCTGATGAATCCCCACCATCCCTACTAGACTGTAGTTTCTAGAGAGCCGGGGCTGTGACGCAGTCCTCACTAACCTGGGCCCTGAGCCCGCCCCCGCCCCCCAGAGGTGCTCATGAATGTGAGATGGCGCGAGGATGGATGGAGGTGGGGGGCGGCGACTGACCGGGAATTCCTTGAGTTCCAGGGCAAAGAAGATAAATAGCTCATTTATGGAGTGTCTGCTGTCTACCCAGCCCTGGGCTAAGTCATTCTCTTCTAGCTAGTGCTCGGGATGTCCACAAGGGAGCTGCTTTTTGTTTCTCCAGAGTCCGTCAGAAGGCCTTGACCCCCCGTGGCCTAGCCACTGCTTCCCTGTGGGGGCTGACCTGTGAGGAAGTCCGTTAGCAGGAACAAAGCAGGCCCGCCAGCACCCACACTGACAGCCACCGCTCCTGCGGCCTGCTTCGGACACAGCAAGGAAGACACTGACAACCCCAGGCCTCAGTTTCCCCATCTTTCAGAGAGGGCTCCTGGGTGACGCCCGAGGACCATATCGGTGTGATAGTCTGAGTCGGGGGCTGGTTTCTCAGTCTGGGACGTGTATTTTCATTCCAGAACTAGGCACGCCCTCCCAAGAGGGTCAGCCCTCAGACCAGCATCAAGGAGTCTGGCCACTGATGTCTACTACGTTGGCCAGCAAAGGGTCCAGAGTGGAGGCTCGCCCCTGCTCCGGTCACACGTGGCATCCACGGACTTGCTTACAGGATCTCACAGCCCGGTAAAGCAGGCGCAGAACCCAGACTCCCACAGGCACGTCAGACTACCAAGAGACCCCAAGTAATAATAATAAAGCACTGGCTAGATGTTCTAAACTCAAATTCAGAAAGGTGGAGGAACTTGTCCAATGTCACACAGCTAGTAGGTGACAGGGCTGGGGTTTGCTGGACACGCAGACGCACAGGCTCCCCCGAGTACACACACACGCGCGCGCGCACACACACACACACACAGACGTTTTCAGGAATGCCAACAAAATAGCTCCTGTCCTCTCCCACTTCCCTCTCCTGAAGCACGCTTTGGCTCTGCTGGCGAAAAGCTCTGCACAAAGCGAGGAAAGGGTCTCTCGTTCCCGGGCGCTTTCTCTCTCGGACGGACTGGCGTGCCGGGCGGCTGGAAATGAGGCTCCACCAGCCCCGAGCCCCGCAGTTCCCTTGGATACTGTACCCACGGTGGCGGGGAGGGGACAGGGCTATTTCTCAGTGGGCCCCTGGCCTGACGTGACAGCCGCTGTGGATGGTAGCCGAAAGGCCTCCTTTATCTCTGTCCCATTAACTCAGAGATGCCATAGGGAACCTGTTAAGGAAAAAAACCAAAATGGACCAGCGTGCGCTCTACACCGCCCGCCGCCCCTCCCCCTCCCTGCATGGGACACAGCGAGGACGGGGAAGCCAGGCAGCCAGGAGGGGCCTTGGCTCCTGCCCGGCACAGCCAACCTGGGCATCTCACCTGCAGGGGACAGGGCATGAGGTGGGCGCAGGGGAACCTGAGCGGGGCTCCGCAAATCAGCTAGAGGGCTGGGAGCGGGACGGCCGGGTGCACGGAGCCACGCACACGTGGGGTTGAGGTGTAGGAGCTCCTAGAAGAGGGCATGTACCTGGGACGGTGGGGCAGACGGTGAAGACGGGAGGGTGGGGTGGCTGCATTGATCCTGACTCCCGCTGCCTGCAGACTGTGCGGCTTCGGGCAAGCCCTTAACTCTCTGCGCTTCCACTCGTTCTCTGTAGAATAGAGATGGCAGGAGTACTCGCCTCTCGGGGGTGTTGAGAAGAGTCAGTGCAATAACTTTGCAAGGAGATTCATGCAGTGCCTGGCGTGTCCTAAACATGCAGTCGATGCTAGCTCTGATTACTGGAATGAGGAGGAGGACGGCGGACGCATCCGGGGAAGGAGAGCTAGAGGGCACTGGGGCAATGACCCTTGCCAGCCCTCCAGAGTTTCTTCAGCTCCTTGGACATGCTGCTCCGTCTTGGTCTTGAGTATGCTGTTCCTTTTCCTGAGCACCCTTCCCAGGTCTCCTGATTACTTCCGGCGGTGGGTGCCACATAAATGTTCTGAGGATAAATGAAAGAAGTACTCACATGTCTGATATTAGAATCTTGTCTCTTTAAACCCGAGTGTTTCTTGAAGACCAACTTTGACACCTGTCTCAGGACCTTGCGGGGACACTGAACCTGGTGCAGTCAGGAGCCCGGGTGCTGGACTCGGACTACTCCTCTTTTAATCCCATCTCCTTCCTTTGTGGCTATATGACCTTGGGAGAGTCACCTAACCTTTCTCTTCCTCAAGCTCCTTATCCACACAATGGGAATGACAAGGCCACTGGGAGGATGACCAAGCTCATCTACTGTTCTACTGATGACTTAGAACAAGGCTGGCCCAGGGTGAGCTCTGGGTGAGGCTTGGCCATCTTGGCCTTGATGTTCAGCCAGAGGCCTGTCCTGCCCACACTGTGAATCATGTCCGCCCTGCACCGGCCCCTTCTCTCTTCTCTTGGCTGATTTGATAGGTTGTGGAAGCGCTGTGATTTTTCCTCATTTAATGGTGATGATGTTTTATGTCCTTACCCAAAACAAAACAAAACAAAAATAGTATAAGGTTCAAAGAAGAGAAATGAAAGCCATTTCGGTTAGGGCAGGGTGTGGTCTTGCATCTGAGCCTCGGTCAGCGGGGCGAGGCTTGTCTGTCCCCAGCTGGGGGGGTGGGCTGGCCGCTTCTGATGCGTCCCCATCCCTGTACCATCTGGGCTCAGGACAGTCCTGTCCAGGGCATCCCAGGCTGGCTATGCAGGCTCAAAGCCACCGGATTAGTGTAGTAAGGCCCAGGCCATCCCTCTTCCTGTCTCACAGCCTTGCATGTGATCTCAATCTCTGTTTCTGGACTAATTGATTCATCTTCTGGTCTCTGGCTTGGGCTAACGGTCTCCAAACTTCGGCCCGCTTGTCTGAGTCCTAACTTCCTGCAGACTCTGACCAGCCGCTTTCCTTGGGGCTGGATCTGCTGCCTATCCCTCCAGCTGCTAGCGAGGCTTGCTTCACATCTGGTGACTCCCTACCCCGCATCACCCAGAAGTCTGCTGTGAGTGCCTCCCCAGGTCATATCCAAAGGCAGCTCCAGCTCCCATGAAGGTCTCAACATACCTCAAGGCCTTGCCCTCAAAGGCAAGGACTCAGAATCCAGACCAAATCCCAGATGTGGCCTGCAAGGTCCTTTAGGCTGGGTCTGTGCCCATCTCTCAGGCTGGCTCACCATGCTCCTGGCCACACTGGTCTCCCTTAAGTTCCTGGAGTGTGTCATGCCCCCTCAGAACCTGGGCAGTGCTGTTCCCTCCACTTGGAATGCTGTTCCTCTGCTGCCCCCTCCTGTCTTTTTCTCTCGTCCTACAGACCTCAAAGGTCACACCCCCGGGATGCCCCCAAGGGGCTCCCAAGACTAGAGACAGTCCCCCTGCTGCTCACTCCCCAGGCTCCCAGAATCTGTTCACCTTTTCTCCATCAATTTTATCGTTGCTTATAATTGTTAGTAAGCATTGTAATTTGATTATTGTCTGTCTTCTCACTCGACTAGAAGCCCCATGAGGGCAAACCTGTGCTGCTTTACTCATCCTGAAGCCTGACCAGTGCTCATTATGGGCACACTTTTCTTGATCTGCTGCTGCCCTAGGCTCTGAGCTAGGTGCAGCAGGTGCAGTGGGGAGTGAGCCACGGCCGAGAAGATGGAGCAGAAAAGTACCCACTTGTGATAAATGGTAGTAATCCAGCTGCTGGGGAAGCACAGCAGAGGGAGGAGCTCCGACCTCCAGTCTGGGGGAGGGTGTCCTAGTTGAGACTTCGGTCCCACTACTGACTCATAGCGTTCTCTTTCTCGAACTCTTACCTCTGCAGGGTCAGCTGTGTTGAAGGGTTGGGTCGAGGAAGGGTATTTGGGGTGGAAGAGACAGGAAACAGTATACATGGAGCTTTGGCAACAGCTCAGTGGTCCTGTTGCCCCAGAGGGAGCAGGAGAGGAGGCTGAGGGGCCGATGAGGGCTTGATCTGGGTGACGGTGCATCATGGGGAGGGTTTGAAATCTAGAAGACAGCAGCATGCCACTGAGGCCTAAGCAGGAGAGACTTCAGGGGGACACCCCAAGGCAGGCATCCGTAGAGGAGATTATGTGGGGTGATGGACAGGGGCGTCTCCTGCTTCCCCATCACTCACTGGCCCACCCTAACCATGCTTATTTGCATGTCTGCCCACCACCACCAGCCTGGCACGCCCATGGACAGGGCCCTTATTGCTTGTCCCTTTCCTTCAGTACCCTGGACAGGGCCTGGCCCAGCCTGGCCTTGTCTCCTTCCTTTCCTTCTTCCATTCTTACATAACCCCTTGCCTTCTAACCTAACGCCTTTCTTTGTCTCCGCCTTTCCTTACCTCCCTTCCTCCCTCTCTCTCTCTGTCCCCCGGAAGAATGGTTCGGGCTATGAACAGATTTCTCTCTTGCTCCCCATGCCTGCTCTTTCCTATCCCATCACCTGCCACTTCTTTGCTGGAAAAGCTCTGAACTCAGCGATACTTGAAAGAGCTAAACGGATGGGTTAATAGAACCAATGTCAACTGAACACCTTTTGTATGTCCAAAACCATGCCAGGCCCTTTACATGAATTACTTGATCTAATTTTGAAATCAACCCAAGGAGGTAAATATCAGTGTCCACTGAAGGTCTGAGGAGTTGAGAGCTGCCCAGTGTCACATTGTGGTCAAGCCAGACACCTCAAATAAAGGTGTGTAGTGGCAGATGTCAGGCCTCATGGTAGGACAGTGGGAGAGGGATTTAGGAGCAAGGAATCCTTCCCACACCCCACACGTCACATCCCAGCGGTGAAGCCCCATCCCTCCTGCCTTGAGTCCAGGATGCCCGATAGCAGCCCTTCTCTGGGTCTGACTCCTTCAGCTCCCCTGCACTGGATGGTGTCCTGGGCCGGCAGGTTGGGTATGTGGATCAGCCAGAGCTGCGAAGCTGGTTTCAGAGCCAGAGGAGGCCAGAGGCCATGTCCCCGGAGGTGTCGTGTGGAGTTAAGGCTATAGCTTATGACGGGATCCCCTGGTGGGTCCTGCAGGCTCCTGTCATCAGCCCCTCCGTTTGGCTCCATGTCATCATGTCTGTAGTCCTCTCTGCCCCCTGCCCCTGTGCATGTCTCCTTGTCCCCATCACAGCCGGTGGCCAGTACAGAAAGCTTTTGTTCTGGACCTCACCACCACCGGTGGAGACCCCAAGCCATGCACCCCCTGAGCTCCCTCCGAAATTTAAATCAGTCCATTTAAGTCAGGTGAGAAAGCGACCCTGGTCCCCTGGCTCAGCATCAAAGGGCCTGGAATTATCAGCAGGTTGCTTTTGAAAGAGTAGAGAAACAAAACGTGTGAGGATATAACTTTTAATTTAAAATCCTGTGCCCTCTGCATTTGGATGTCAGGCAGGATCATGAGTGACATTTGCGGAGTTGCTGGGGTGAGCGCGTGAGGTCAGATCTGCTCATTAGCCATGCTCAGAGACAGCGGCGCAGGGAGTGGGGCAGAAATGGATTCCACCCGCTGGGCTCCTCCCTATCGGAAGGAAGCAGAGCTGGATACTCTTGGGCACATCCCCCAGGCAGGGCCACAGCCAGGCACGGAGGGAGCATCCAGGGGCTCACGGTGGAGCATCAGGAGGAAGAAACCCACATGGCTTCAAAATGTCCCCGGCCTACGGGGGAGGGGAGACCAACGGGGGGCTCCCTTAGACGGAACGCCCCTTGGCATTGTCTCTCCTTGGAGCAAACCAGATTTGAGCTACCAGGAATTTTATCCAGGAAGGAACCTGGATGACCAGACATTGTATGGAATCCCCCAACTCACAGACCTTGGGTATTTATGCAGTTGTGTGTGTGTGTGTGTGTGTGTGTGTGTGTGTGTATACTTGGGAGGATCCACAGATTTTAATTTCTTCAGATTCTCAAAGGAGTCCATTCATTTACTTAAAAACAACAACAACAACAACAACAACAGCTCATTGACTAATTACTGTATACGTGGCACGGGTCTAGTCCCTGGGGATATAGCAAATGAACAAAAACCAAGTGTGTTTATACTCCGATCCAGGGGACAGGGAGGAAGTACATGAACAAACACACGTGAACTGTGTCTGGTTCTGTGTGCCACGAAGAGCAAAGCTTGATGAGGAGAAGAGAGAGGGATGGATGATGGTGCTGTTGGGTGCACCAGCAGGAAAGCATCAGGAGCACGTGGTATGGACAGGAAAGCATCAGGAGCGCGTGGTGTAGACAGGAAAGCATCAGGAGCGCATGGTATAGACAGGAAAGCATCAGGAGCGCGTGGTGTAGACAGGAAAGGATCAGGAGCATGTGGTATAGACAGGAAAGCATCAGGAGCACGTGGTATAGACAGGAAAGCATCAGGAGCGCATGGTATAGACAGGAAAGCATCAGGAGCGCGTGGTGTAGACAGGAAAGGATCAGGAGCGTGTGGTATAGACAGGAAAGCATCAGGAGCACGTGGTATAGACAGGAAAGCATCAGGAGCGCGTGGTGTAGACAGGAAAGCATCAGGAGCACATGGTATAGACAGGAAGCCTGAATCCGGTGCGCGGACCCATTGCACCTTACAGAGCAGGTCTGGGTATGAGCCAGATGCCTTTGGAAGCCAGGTCCCCTGGTGATGGGGATGGACTCTGGGGAGACACAGTGACCCCATGCCCTTTCTTGCCCCTAGCCCAGTGCCAGGCTTCTAGAGGGGAGGGAGGGCTTGTCTAGCCAGGGGCAGTTGGAGTGGAGCTCTGTGCAGCGGGAAGCACGTGGCTTGAGTCCCCAGAGCTGGGAACGTCCATCCTCCTCCCTCGAGAGGTGAGCTGGGTAAACACATCAAGCTCCTGGCTTCCTGTCTGCCTCTTGGTGGCTGCTCCATTCATAGAGTACCTTCTCCTTTGGCTTCCTAGGGACACTCACAGATGAAAAGTGTGCAAACATCCAAGTGTGCTAGTGTGGAGGGGCCAGGAGGCTCTTGTCCTGAGAAGGACGCTCCTTGAGAAGCTCCTTCTGCTTTCTGGGACTTGGTGGTGTCACTGTGCAATATGGGCAGGGGGGTGTGGAGAGGGTTGGGTTCTGAACTTGGCCTGTGATCCCTTCTCACCCTCGAGTTCACACTCATACACTTGCCAGTATTTTCCTGAGGGCTGCTTTGCACTGAGTCCTCTGCCAAGATGATCAACACTTAACCTTGACCTTGGGACTCTCAGTCTAATCGAGGAACTATGCAGGCAAAATGCCTCTGCCTCTGACCAGCCCTGTGACATTGAGTGAGTGACTTCCGCTTCCCCGGGTTCCAGTTTCCTTGTCTGTGAAACAGGAGATTGTCAGAATGCCTCCTGGGGCTTCTGCAAGGCTTAAACGAGTTACAACATACAAAGCACGTAGAACAGCACACAGTAGAACTAGCTCCTTGGGGGACAGGCTGCCTGATGCGCTCACATCTGAGTCCCCGGGGCCTGGCCCAGTGCCTGGCCTGGGGACGGGGTTCCAGAGGAAAGGCAGACCGAGCAAGCAGCAGGAAGGATCTCTTCTGCCTGCTGGGTTATCAGTTTCGGGAGCCCGTGAGATGTGTGCGAGCCCGTGTGCCCCTCAGACCGCTCTTGCAGGCTGCCCTAAAGCTCTCGCCAGCACCTGTCCCTGCGAGCCTCCACATTGTGTGCTTGAGCCTTTGATATACGGGGGATGTTCGCCAAGGGAGAGAAATGTTATTGGACATTTTTTTTGTGGTTGTAAAGATTACTTCTTGATGAAAACACACACAAAGAAAGACTTACAAGCCGCCCTTAAGGTAGGCAAATGAATGATGTGTGTTTACAGCATCCCAGCATTACTCAGGGCTGTCAGTGTGTGGGGCGGGGGTGGCCACATGGCCAAGTGCACGTGCATGAGTAGGGACGGGTCTACGTTGAAACCACAGCAGTGCATTATTCTGAGCCATCGCTGGACTCCCTGTGCTCTTCTCAGCTCGTCTAAGTTTTTCCTATAAAAGAGCCAGGCTTTTCCTTGAGGTCTGGCCTGATCACTGCCCCCTTCCCGAACTAGAGGGGACCTTGTGCTGGGTACACCTACCCGGAGCATCCGCCTCCTGCTCGGACGCCACGGGGGCTCAGGCTTTTCCCATGTGGGGGGGGTCCTGTCTCCCCAGACAGATCCTAAGTCCAAAAGAGCAGGTTGCAGGGTCGCTCCTGGAGGCCTGAGCCCGAGCAGCCCCCTCCCTGGATGCGACAGGTGGCTAGACAACAGGGCTGTGGCTGAGGGGAAGTTCTGGGAAACAGACTTCAGGCAGCCTGGGGACCTCACTTCTCAGCTGACCTGGGAACCTTGTCTCATTCAATGCAGGACCCCATCAGGGCCTGCAGAATGGGGGTCATTCAGGGAGTGAACCACGAGGTACACAGTCAGCCTCCTTACTGACCCTCCAAACCGTCTCGGACCCCACCTCCTCTGCCAGGAAGCCCCTCCGGCCACCCTCCCAGTGGGAAGGAATGCCCTCTCCCGGCTGGCTGCGCTCTTCTCCTCTGGATCTACTTGCTGCCTGGCATCGAGAATTCCCCTTCGTCCTACACAGACACATTGATGCCCTTGCCACAGAGATGGGAGCCTTGCCGGGGTGCTGGGAAATGGGCCCAGAGCATCTGCAGGGGGTCAGTGTAGCCAGGGTCCTGGCTCGACAGGGCCTGGCCTCTGGTTGAGGAAGGAGGTGGAGACAGATAGGGCCTGGGTCAGGATGGGTGGCTGGGAGCTGGAACTGGGGGGTAGAGGCCCAGATTAACGTACAGCTGTGCAAATTTGGATGACTGGTTTACCCTCTCTGAACTCAGCTTTCTCTCTGACAGCAAGGGAGAAGCCTTGAATGGAGACATTTAGTCTTCTAACTGTGGGGCCTCATCCTCCCACTCCAGCCCTGTGCTGGGCCCTACAGGGACATCAGTAGACCGTCGGCACCCTTCCCTCTGTTCATAGTACGTGTAGTGGCTTCTTATTGTCACTGTGACAAATTACTAAAAATCTAGCGGAAACAGAAATGTATTCTCGTATGGTTCTGGAAGCCAGGAGTTCAAAATCAGTCTCCCTGGGCTGAAGTCAGGGTGTTGGGAGGGCAGATTCCTTCTGGAGGCTCTAGGGGAGAATCTGTTTCCTTCCCTTTTTCTGCTCTTAGAGGCCACCCACGTTGCTGGATATATGGCCCTGTCCTCATGTCGCTCCGGCCTCTTGCTTCTGGGGTCCTGTCTCCTGCTACTGACACTGGCCCTCCTGCTTCCCTCTTAGGAGGTCCTTTGGATTTCGTGGTGCCTACCCAGATGATCAGGGTAATCTCCCCATCTCAAGACCCTGATTTCATCACATCTCCTTTCACCAGGTCAAGTAACACATCCACGGGTTCTAGAAATTAGGACATGGACATCTGTGGGTGGGGAGGGGGCCTACTGCAGTGCGGTAAACTATTTATCAAATAAGCATCAAATAAATGTATTACTTTGAGCCCTAATAACACTATGCCCCACAGCAGCACTGCTGTAAGAGGCGTAAGGGGACTTGGCTTAGCCTGGTGGGGACAGTGAGGTCTGGGCCACATCACTCCCTTTGTCTCAAGCCCTGTCGGTTCTCATGGCCCTGCCTGCCATCCGGAAGTCCCCAGAGAGTCCCTTTCTGCAACCACCCTCCACCCATTCCCCCTGTCCCTGCTCCTGGCTGGGGCAGCCATTGGTGTCGCCAGACTGTAAGGGAGGCTGAGGGAACTTGGGAATGTTTCTAGGCAGCATGTGTCCCACATAGACCAGCTTCCCTCGGGAGGACCAGTGACATAAATATCAAGATAAATATTTGTCTCCTGGGCTGGAAGAACTATCAGGCTGTAATTTATTTGGTCAGTCATGCTGGCTCTTTCTCACCCGCCCACATCCTCCAGAAAAAAAATTCCCCGCCTGTCTGTGAACCGTAGACTATTGGCCTCTTTGGAAGTCCTCCAGTGACTTGGTATTACTCCCAACTTGGGGCGCTCCTGGGGTCCTCCCAGGGGCGGGGCTGCTGAGGAGAGTCAGGGTTGGGCCCCCTGCTGACCCTCACCCTGCACCCCTCTCCCATCCTGCTGCAGCGACTAGCATATCCTACTTGGCCTTCCCAGAGCTTCAAAAAAGGTAAAAGAGCAGTCAGCCTCCTCTCGACTGGGCTCTGTGGGGAAACCTCAACCCCGTTTGCACTGCACACGCCGTGTCTCCCAGAGCCGCTCGGGGCTGGTGGCTCCACTCTGACCCCGCGCACCCGCACACACACAGGAAGGACATCGGAACACGCCCGGCATCGCACAACAGCTAAAGAAGTGGGGGAATCAGGATAAAGGCCCAAGACGTGCGCCCTGCTTCTGGGGGCCCTCCCAGAACTGGGGGAAGATAGGGCATGAGCCCCGATGTCCACGAGGCTGCCGGGGCCGGCTCACCTGTGCACCCGAGGCCCTGGGGACTCAGAGGTCAGGCTGCTGTGGCCTGGGCAGGGCATCCAGGGAGGACAGCTGCCATGCTCAAACTCATGTTCATCTTGGTCCTCCTCTCCTAGAAGGTACCTTGAAGCCTCTTCACAGCCAGCGCTTGGCAATAGTCACTCTGGACGCCACGAGAGCCCCCGTAATGATCGTGCCGATGATTCTGACGATGGTGATTGTGCTCATTTCCCGAGCGTTTGTGCTGTGCCAGGTACCGTGCTAAGCCCCTCGCACACTGTATCCCAGTTAATCCTCCCAGCAGCCCGATTCTTACCGTCCTGATTTTCCTGATGAGGAAACTGAGGCTCAGGCGGTAAGCAGGGATGCAGGGGGCTGGTGCCGGAGGGCGGCAGTTATGGAAAAAAGAGCACCCGGTTTGGAGTTCAACAAATCTGGGCTGGACTCCAGAGTTTGCCACTTACCAGTTCCGTAGCCCGCAAGTCCCACCCCTGCTCCACGTCTCAGGGGGCAGGAGAAGGCAGGTGGGCCCGCACCGGTCTGCCTCCCCACGGGCCCAGCCCTGGCCCCACAGACATTTGAGCTCAGTCCCTGCAAGCAGGGAACAGCTTCTGGGGGGACCCCTTCCTCCTTCCTCCTGGGGAGGCTCGGGCTGGCAGGCAGGGCAGGGGGTGGGAGTGTGCCGGGAGACCCTCTCTAGTATTGCCCACGCCCAGGTGCCAAGCCTGAGCTCCATCTCCAATGCCATTTGATGTCACTTTGTGATTCTGCCAGGCTGGCCTCTCTTCGAGGACTAGAGACCAGGGGTAGATCTGGAATGGTGGTTGGATCGGTACCTGCAGTTAGGGATTCCAGAGAGAGGGTGTGTGGCAGCCCCACTGGGCAGTGGCAGTAGATGGGAGGGGTCCCGTCTCTACAGCCTGGCCTGCTTAGAGAGCCTGGGGACAGGAGCTTTCATCACTGTTAGAAACATACCCCTTTACTCATTTGTTCATACCAGCCCTGGCTTTTGAGTTCCATGGACCTGGCTTTGAATTTCTGACTCTTTTAGGAATTCTCGTGCCATCTTGGGAAGATCACCTAATCATTTACTCTCTCAAAACCTCAACGTTCTCATTTGTAAAATGGAAGTAACAATATCTAATTTACAGAGTAACAATGAGGGTCAGATGATGTAGTGCCTAGTATCAGTAAACACTCGATACATGATTCCAAAATATCTATTTATCTATGTATCTATCTATCTCTTCTTCTGTTGAGTAGAAATATAATGTAAATCTCAAAGGCAAGCCAGGGATGTAATTTTTTCTTTTTTTTTTTAAATTAGTTGCCACATATGTAATTTTAAATTTCTGGTATCCATATTAAAAGAGTGCAAAGAAACAGGTGAATTAATCTAATAATATATTTTATTTAATGTAACACATGCAAAATATTATCTTTTAAACATGTAATCCTTGCAAAACCTGTTGAGATATTTTACATTTTTCCTTCCATATTAAGTCTCTGAGATTGGGCACACATCTTTACACTTGTAGCACATCTCCATTCAGACCAGCCACCTCATAAATACGAGCATCCACCAGGGTTTGGTCCTTGTTCTAATCTTCTCTCCCCATGCTCTTTCTCCTGTGATCTTGCTGATTCCCATGGTTTCAATGATCACTTCTAAGTGCATGATGATGGGGGAGTGTCTAGGGGGCCTTCTTCGGGGAGCTAGGAAACAGACAGGATGGATGCAGAACATGTCAAGAGGGGTGATCCACCAAGAAAGCTGGGCGCTAGCAGAGGCCTAAGAAAGGAGCTTCAGGGTGGTAAAGTCCCAGCAAAGCTGGGTGTAGCAGTTCTCATCCCAATATTAGTGATCACAATTACAGATTATTGTGATTATAAAATGATCACAAACTGGGCAGCCTAAAACAGCGGACATGTATTATCTCATAATTAATAACATTAATGCAGTTATCTTGTGGATCAGGAGTCTGGGCACGGGCTAACTGGATCCTTTGCCCGGGACCTCACAGGCTGCAATCAAGTGTTGACTGGGCTGCATTCTCATCTGGAGGCTTGACAGAGGAGGGATCCCCCTCCATGCTTGTTCTGGTGCTGGAAGGCTTTGTTTCCTTGCAGCTGCATTACTGAGAGCTCCCAGATTTCTGCTGGATGTTAGCTAGATGTCTTCCTTAAGTTCTGGAGGAAAACCTCTTGGGCCCTGGAGACTCTTGGGTCATTGTCACATGGGCCACTTAGTTCATGCAGCCTGCAGGGAGAGTCTTTCTCCAATCTAAGACAGGGTCTTATGTAATGTGACATCATCATGAAAGTAACATCCCATCCCCTTTGCTGTATTCTGTTGGGTAGAAGCAAGTCACAGGCCCACCCACACTTAAGGAGATAGTATTACACAATGGTCTGAACATCAGAAGTCAGGGAATTTGTGGGGGATCCCTTTGGGGCCCGTCCGCCACCTGGGGTTTGTGAAAAACTATAAAAATGAGAAACGAGTTCAGGGGACTTAAGACCCTCCTCTTATTTGAGCTCAAAGAAAGGAGGTGCAAAGATATCTCACCAAATAGGAATCACAGAATCAGCTTTATTTATATCTGGACAGGCTCCCTAAAGTGTGGGACTTCAGTAGGGCTAGACTGGAGAATAAGGTGGGGCTGGCCATCTTCCTTCCAAATAGAAGATATCAAGGCCCATGGGGCAAGGCTGACAGGATTTACCCACTTGGCCATAAATACAAAAGGTAGACCAGAAGGGAAGACTGATATACTTCCTTCTAGAAGGCAGATTAAATCTAAGCAAAATGCAAGAGTCAGCCCTTTTGCTGTTTAAAATATGGCCCAATGGATTTTAGGTTCTCAAGAATCAGTTGTGCTTCTCCACTTTTTTTTTTTTTTTTTTTTTTTTTTGAGGAGAAACAAATAAGGGCATAGGAGAAGCCAGGAATATCCTCTCTACGGAAGGGACATAGGGACCTGCCCTCAACAAACATAAAAGGAATTTACAATTTTGTTGAAGCAGGAAGGAATGCCAGGCCCACTGCTTGGTAATAATTTCTCACACGTGCACTGGAATTTATAGACTCCCAAGCATTTTCAAGTCCACTGACCTGCTGCATCTTGAAAACAACAACAATCAACAGGCATGATGGTGCCCATTTTGGAAATGAGGAAGCTGGGGCCCCTAGGTGGCTCAGTTGTTAAGTGTCTGCCTTCAGCTCAGGTCATGATCCTGGGATCCTGGGATCCTGGGATCGAGCCCCGCATTGGGCTCCCCACTCAGTGGGAAGCCTGCTTCTCCCTCTCCCAGTCCCCAGACTCATGTTCCCTCTCTCTGTCAAATAATAAATAAAATCTTAAAAAAAAAAAAAAGAAATGAGGAAGCTGAAGCTCTGAGTGGTCAAGTGACCTTGCTGATGAGTTGCATGGCTGGACCTTGAATCTCAGTTTTCCGGTTCCCCATCTAGTCCTCCTCCCATTGTCTATTATGCAGCCACAGAATGGAGAGAGAATGCAGAGCAGCTCAACCTCTCTCTCACATCTGTTTGGAATTTTGGCAGCAACGTAATGGAAAGTTTGGCAAGGACTATGAACATAATAGCGGGAGAGTATGTAGATGCCGAACAGAGATGGTTCACCAAGAATATGCTGCATCAGAAATTAAGAAAATAATCCCATTTATAATAGCACCAAAACCAATAAAACACCTAGGAATAACCCTAACCAAGGAAGTAAAAGACCTGTGCTCTGGAAACTATTCAACACTGATGAAAGAAATTGAAGATGACACAAATGGAAAGATATTCCATGTTCATGGATTGAAAGAACAAATATTGTTAAAATGTCCATACTACCCAAAGCAAGCTACAGAGGTAATGCAATCCCTATCAGAATACCAACGGCATTTTAACAGAACTGGAACAAACAGTCATAAAATTTATATGGAACCAGAAAAGACCTGGAATGGCCAAAGCAATCTTGAAAAGAAGAATGAGACTGGAGGTATCACAATCCCAGATTTCAAGACATACTATAAAGACAGAGTAATCAAAACAGTATGGTACTGGCACAAAAATAAATAAAGAGATCATTGGAAGAGAATAGAGAGCCTAGAAATAAACCCACAATTATACGGTCAATTAATCTTTAACAAAGGAGGCAAGAATATGCAAGGGGAGAGACAGTTTCTTCAACAAATGGTGTTGAGAAAACTGGACAACTACATGCTAAAGAATGAAACTGGACCATTTTCTTATACCACACACAAAAATAAACTCAAAATGAATTAAGGAACTAAATGTGAGACCTGAAACTACAAAAACCCTAGAAGAGAGCACAGGCAGTAATCTCTCTGACATCAGCTGTAGCAACATTTTTTTAGGTATATATCCTGAGGCAAGGAAAACAAAAGCAAAAATAAACTATTGGGACTACATAAAAATAAAAAGCTTCTGCACAGCAAAGGAAACAATCCACAAAACTAAAAGGCAACCTACTGAATGGGAGAGGATATTTCCAAATGACATAGCTGATGAAGGGTTGGTATCCAAAATGTATAAAGAATTTACATAAATCAGCATGCCAAAACAAATAATGCAATTAAAAAATGGGCAGAAGACACAAACAGTTCTCCAAAGACACCTAGATGTTCAACAGACACATGAAATGATGCTCAACATCACTCATCATCAAGGAAATGCAAATCAAAACCACAATGAGAAAACTCACACCTCACAAAACTCACACCTCTCAGAATGGCTAGAATTAAAAACACAAGAAACAACAAGCTTTGGTGAGAATGTAGAGGAAAAGGCACCCTCATGCACTGTTGGTGGGGAGGCAGACTGGTACAGCCGCTATGGAAAAGAGGTTTCTCCAAAAGTTCAAAATAGAACTACCACGTGATCTAGTAATTCCACTACTGGGTATTTACCCAAAGAATATGAAAACTCTAATTCACAAAGATATGTGCACCCCTATATCTATTGCAGTATTATTTACAATAGACAAACTGTGGAATCGGCCCAAGTGTCCATCAACAGATGAATTAATAAAGAAGATGTGGTATGTATACACAATGGAACATTATTCAGCCATCAAAAAGAATGATACCTTCCCATTTGCAACAACGCGGGTGGATCTAGAGAGTATTACGCTAAGCAAAAGAATCAGAGAATGAGAAAGACAGAGAAAGACAAATAAGACTTTGTTAATATATAGAATTTAAGAAACAAAACAAATGAACACAGAAAAAAAAAGAAACAAACCCCAAACAGACTCTTACGTTTAGAGAACAAACTGATGGGTACCAGAGGGGAAGCGGGTGGGGGGGATAGGTGAACTAGGAGAAAGAGAATTAAGGGGTGCGCTTACCGTGACAAGCACTGAGAAATGTATAGAATTGTTGAATAATCGTATTGTGCACCTGAAACATAGAACACTGCGTGTTAACTCTACTGGGATTAATGAAAAACTTTTTAAATTTACCTTGCTTTCTATAAGGTTGGCCAAGCATTGAAAGAACAACAGATGCGGGCAGTTCCCATGCTTTATTATCTAAGAGTGCTTCAACTGGAATGGTCCTTCATCTCACAGGAAACTGTCCAAGGAAGACTTGATGTCCTTCTGAGTTTCTGTTACCCGAGGGCATGCACCTTTCAAACCAGTTCCCCTTCTGCTACCTCAAGGCTTATCCTGCTCCACCAAGGCCCATCTGCAAGGACCAGAAAGGTCTGAAAGTGCAGGCGGAGAGACCCATTGCCCTAAGAGAGGCCCTTCTCTTGGGTTAGTCCAAACCAGTTGGCTCTGATCTCATCGGGTTGGCCCAATAGGGCATTTCTGCCCACTGTGGAAGCCCTGGCTTCCTGCTGAGCACCTGGTTTGGGGAAGTGGTCACAGATCGTGCCTGCATTTTCCTCAACATGTCGCTAGAAAACCCTGCTGGGTCGCTTGTATGGACTTTGGCTGGGATTTGATCTGGGGAGCAGAGAAAGGAGGAGGTGGGATTGCTATGGAAGGAGAAAGAAGTTGGTAGAAATATCTGTGTGGCGTTATGGGAAGGAAGAGTGTGCACACTGGAGCCTGTTACACCTGTGCGCGCACCTGTGCGCGCACCTGCGAGCGCACCTGTGAGTGCAGGTGGGCTGGGTAATTAAGCGAGAGTATGCCTGTGTATGTTCACACTGGGGAGAGGGTGTGTACTGGTGTGTGGAGATCCTTGAAATCCCAAGGAGGGTGTATCCCGAGAACTTGACATTCCCCAATCCTCGAATATCTTTATAGACTATTTCTCTATCAAAAAATCAGTAAAGTGTGTACTCGACAAAAAGTATTTTGGTGACCGCTTCAGACCTTTAGCGATTCCATAAATGTAAGTAAGACCAAAGCCATTTATAAAATATGAAAATCAGTTCTCCACTAAACGAACCCCCTTCTCCGTTGCCTCACGTCATTAGCCTACCAACATTCCCGCGGAGTTTAAGGAAAGCCTCTAAGCCGAGATGGGATCGGGACGGATACCGCTGCCCACCCCCGTTAACTCCTGGCTCAGCGAGGGAGAACGCTTTGCCAAACTTTTAAACCTTTCCTTGGGCTTAAAGGTCAGCTCGGCAGCCTTGCTCTTGCCTCCTCCCCCTGGCGCTTCCTGGAAATGTTTATGGGCTCCCAGCTGCATTCCACGCGCGTTTCCAGGGACAGTCGTGGGTTCCCCGGGCACATTGTCACAACACACTCAGCCGCCTTATGGAGCTGTCACCGAGGGATTCGGTCCCACTCAATGAGCAATTTCTGCCCCGGCTGAAGCACTTGCTGAAGTGATTTCATACATCATCTTCCCCTTGTTTCCAAACACTCGTGGAGCAGGGCCCCATCCGCTTCAACATTCGCTCCCGAATGCACCCACAGCTTCTGTTTTCGAGCTCAGCACCGTTAGTTCCTGAGCCTCCCTCACTCACTTTGCACTTACACTACCACCCCGGGCAGTTGGCTCTATTTCGGGAGATGATATTTCACAATAAAATAAAGATTTTCATCACTTGGGAGGAGTTGGTGCCGAAGCCCACAGAACCGGAGGGCTCAGCGAGGTTTCCTCTGCTGCCGAGCGTCTCCTGGTGGGCCAGCCCCCGGCATCTGCAGCCCGTGTCTCCGTCTCAGCCGAACTGGGAATTGCAGCCTGGGCCAAAGGTTCACTTTGTGTGGCCTGGGCCAGGAAGGCTGTGCAGCCCTCAGGGTGGGAAGTGTCCACGGCCACGGTTAGGGATGTGCAGGCGGGACCCGGCTTTTGGCTTAGCATCACCAGCTTCCGTTGCAACTCACTGCGAATGGGCCGCCTGGAACCTGGGGTCCAGATCGGAGGCTCCATGGGCCGGTGGACTCCCTGGGAGTTCAAGGAGCCTTGTAGGTTTCCTCTTCTATAAAATTCAGATCTTGCATCTTTTCTTCTGGAAGCCATTCCTGACCTCCCCCTTGCCTCTCTGCACAGCAGGTGAACTCCTCCCAGGAAGTTCATACCTTTCCCCATCACCTATTACTCTGTACTGTACTTACCTGCTGACTTCTTTCCCCTTGTGCACCCGTGATTGGACTGTGAACTCTTGAAAGCAAAGGCTGACCTCCCTGTCCCCCGGCCTGACCTCCCTTCTGTCACTCTGAGGCTTGTGGAGAGGACATGCCCTTTATGTAGCTTCCTGCATTCAGGACAAGCGCCTGGGCGACCTCGGCGGTCACATGGGTGCTGAGGGCCCCGTGCATGGCTTCACGCGCTGCTGCCGTCTTGAAATTGTTAACCATTTTTGAACAAGAGGCCTTGCCTTTCCAGTCTGCGTTGGGTCCTGCAGATTCTGTAGCTGCTCTTGCCTGCACATAGCAAATGGGTGAACAGGAAGTATTTTCGGAGGCTTGGTGTGCCTACTTGTTTAATGTTGGTGAAACATTAAATGAGAAACTCCAAGGGCATAGACTGCAATTTTCCAGCACGTTCTGATGGCCCCGGTATCAGCTTGGGCAGAGGTGCAGCCTCTACCATCACCTCATCCCCCTGGCCTCGGCTGGGGAAAGTTGAAAATCGGGAGAAGGTTGACTGTGCGTTTATGGCACAAAGTATGGGAGGTGTTCGTCCTCTGGCATCATTTCAAAGCCAGACGGTGATAAAGCCCGAGACAGCAGGCTCTGATGGGACCTCACAGATCAAGTAGGACACAGCACCATAAGCCAGAGCTCCTTATTGGGCCTGGAAGTCTTGATGGGAAGGGAAAGGGTGAGTCCCGGAATGATCTCAAAGGCCTCGGCCCAAGAGCCCTTCTGCGGGAAGCAGGAGGCAGGGAGTGGGGGCCCTTAGCCCCATGGTTCAGGGGAAGGGAATGAGGGGTGAGAAGAATTCTAACTCCATCCCGGGTCGGCCTC
>CM052798.1:22262673-22491490 GCA_028533885.1 Nasua narica | reverse complement strand
GGGACTGCGTCCAGGCTGAGCTGCTCCCCTCGCAGGTGGAGAGGCCGCGGAGAGAGAAGGGAGCTTGTGAGGGTGACGTCAGAGGGAGAGTGAGCCACGTGGGCCCTGCAGTCAGAACTCCAGAGCCAAGGAGGCTGCACACTCTGTCTCTAAGCCAAGCTACGGGAATTTGCCAGAATGATTTCCGTTGCAGCCAGCTGCAGCGGCTACCACGCCGTTCACTGAGCCCTTTCTGTGTGCCAGGCTGGGTGGTAGGTGCTCTGCGTGATCTCTCGTTCAATTATCTCAACAGTCCTGACTCCTCCTAGCTCCCATGTTGCAGACGAGCTCCGAAATGCTGGCAAATGAGGGTTTCTGTGTCCACGGGAGATGGTCGTGGCCCCAGGGCGCCCCGCCCCCGTGCCGGCTTCTGCTCCAGCACCCCCTCACGTCCCCGGGATTACGTGCTTGCACATTTGTCTCCCCACAAGGCCGCGAGCCCCTTGAAGGCAAGGTCTGAGTGTGATCCATGCCCCTGTCCTCGAGGTCTGGCACAGGCTGATCCATAGAGTCATAAAATAAATTAATGAATAATTAGGAAAAAACGGCTGCTAGAGAGCACTGAGGTTCTAAGTCCGTGGTCTGATCATGTCTCTGTGAGTGAATCCAGCTCCCGTGGACTTTGTGCGTTGAATAATTGAGTGAGGTATGCCAGAGGCAGAGCAGAGGTGAGATTTCTCAAACCCGACAAAGGAAAGAGAGCTTCGAAACAGAGGAGATGGAGATGGCGTCGAGGCCCATCCTGGGAGTTCAACATCTGGAGATGCCCAGGAGGCCGACCTCAGCAGGAAGAAGGGGTGGGCGAGGGGTGCAGCTTTGGGTAGACGGCGGTGGGTAGGACAGCGCAGCGCTGGGCATCCCAGGGACGACCGACAGGGGGACCAGGCGGCTCCGAGTCCTGGAACCCAGAGGGCCGCTGTCTCGGGGGGACTGAAATTCCAGGTAGAAGATTAGGCTTCATTTATTCCGTCGACCTGCATCCTTGGCGTTGGGATCCAGCAGGAAACAAGGCAGTTGCTCCCCATATGGAGGTGACTTCTAGCGTGGAGATGAGCCAACAAGTAAACAGTCTCATTTCAGGTTGGGATAAGTGGTGCAGAGACAAGGGGCGGGCCGGGGGAAGAGAGCAGGGAGCCGGGTTATCTTGGACAAGGCAGAGTCCAGGAGGGCTTCTCCGAGGACCTGACTCTTGAGCAGACCCCTGAGTGATGCAAATGACGTCTGCCTCCGTGGCCGTCAGCTCGGCGTGTGCGAGGAGCTGGCCCACAGCCCGTGTGGCTAGAGCCGGGGGCACGGCGGGAGAGAAGGGGCAGGGGACCCACTGTGCCGCCGCAGCCTGCCCGCGGGGGTCTCCTGGGACATGGGACTTTGCGTATTAAACCTGGAAACATCCCAGACAAAGTGGGACTAAGTCGCTCACGTAGAGGTAGGGCAGGAGAACAGAGGGGGGCAAGGGCAGGGACACGCAGGCTCACCTTGGAGGCCGCGGGGTTTATTCTACGTTTGATAGGAATGGAAGACAATGGCTTGTGTTTGACTGAACAAGGGGCTCTGAGCGCCTCCTCCGTGCGCGGCTCTGTGTGCCGGCCAGTGAGCGAGGGTGAGGTGCGCACTCCCGCCTCCTCGGCGTTTCAGGCTTTTGTGTCCTCTCGCGCTGGACGTTAAGCCAGCGGTGGCACACTGTCACCACACGCCTGCTTTTTTTGCATTTTCCAACCAGGCTCAGAGCAAACAAAGAGAAGCATCTATAGCCTTCAGACAGGTGCTTTTCTTTTCCATCCAGAACAACGGGACCCTCTTTCCAGACGTCATCTCGTTGTGACAGAGAGGAAAGTGCGTGTTATCTGATCCCGTGTTGTGGTCAAGGTCGCCCTGGCAATCGAAGGCTGGCTCTCTTTGTGCACCTGAGTGGGAAGGTCACAGGATGGCTGGGGAGGCCAGGAGAAGGAGGCGGTTACAGGGGAGCACACGGGGCCCCAGGGAGCTGCACGGGCCGGGCGGTGTCGCACCGGCAACCCGGAACATCCACTGCATGTTAACTGTATCAGCTTCTCAGTGCTGCGTAACAAAATGCTGCAAACATGGGTGCTTAAGACACATTCATTATCTCACAGTGTCCTTGGGTCAGAAGCTCTGGGCACGACTCAGCTGGGTTCTCAATTCAGGGTCACACAAAGCTATAATCAAGGTGTCAGCTGAGGTGGGGATCTTAGCAGAGGCTTGGGGTCCTCCATCCAGCTCTTGTGACTATTGTAAGAATGCATTTCCTTACAGCTATAGAACCAATACCGCTTGCTTCTTTAAGGTCGGCAGAAGAACCTGCTGTTTCAAGTCTCTCACTGCCAAACCCTCGGGCTCACCTGATTTGGTCAGGCCCACCACCGAGAATAATTTTCTTTTTGATTAACTCCTAGTCAACTGATTTGGCTTTAATTGCATCTGCAAAAAAGCCATTCACCTTTGCCAAACATCTGATCGTGGGAGTGATACCTCATGATATTCATGGGTCCCACCCACACCCAAGGGGAGGGGGTTCTAGGAGTGGGACCAAGGGGCAGGACCCTTGGGAGCCATCTCAGAGCTCTGCTTCCTGTAACAGCCATGTAAGACAGGCTTTACACACACCAACTCATCGAATTCTCAGATTAGTCCTGAGATAGATACTGTTATCGTCCCCATTTTACAAATGAGCCAACTGAGGCAGAGGGAGGGTAAGTAATAAGTCCAAGGCCCCTAAGCCAGAAGGGGCCGATGTTGTGATAAAGCCCAACCTGTTGGAGCACGGATGGCTGTGGCAGTCAGGGAGAGAGGAGGGGGCAAGCCCACCAAAGTTCTCATCACTGTTTCATAAAGTGTTGCCATGGAAACCCTGCAGGAAGCATCGCTTAAAGAGCTGTTTGATTATTTTTTCTGGGTGGCCTCTGCAGGCGCATAGCAGCGGCACCAACACAAGCACACGCCGTGGTGGGGTTAATGGGTCTCGCGGCGGGCATGTGGCAGGAGGTCCGGGAGGTCCCTCGATAAAGGAACACGCTCATTGGCAATGTTAGAGTCTGGTCACTGTCCCTGCTGCAGGAAACGCAGACCTAGGGAGCGATTTGGGTCCCCGTGGTTTGTGGTGCTGTCAGTTTTCACGTGGGCCTAGAGGGACTATATCTGTCTCTGGCCCTCTCCTCCCACTGGCCTGCACTCCTGGCCCTTCTCACACTGGCGATCTTGGTACCTCTGCTCATTTGGAGAGAGAGCTAGGACAGTGTGCAGTTTGTGGAAGGTATGCCTGGACAACAGATTTAGGAAGGCCCCCAACCTGCTCTCCGAGCCCCTTCGATGATTTCCAGCTCCCGCCATGACACAGAACATCCTGGACACTTAATGATCTTGTCACAAATCTTAACGTGAGGGCCACCCTCGCAGATCAATGAGGAGAAGGTCCAGGATTATAAATATGACTACAGTGGCGATCACAACGACTGCCATCTAGTGTGACTTCTTGCCAGGCCCCATGCGAAGTGCTTTGTGTACATTGAGTTTAATTGCTCATTTGTCAATTCATTCAACAAATATTTATTGAGCCATGACTGTGTCGGGTTCTGGGTCTCACCAGCGAAGCAGTTAGATAGCGCCCAGCTTGCATTCTAGGGGGGTAGGGGTAGAGAATAAGCAAAGAAGGAAAAATACCGCATTGTGGTAAGTGTAATGCAAAGAATTAGAATAGAATAGGATTGCAGAGAGGGTCTGGGGACTTCCTGGTCTGTGTGATGAGTGGGAGCCTCTCTGAGGAGGCCATAGTTCAGCAGACAGTTCAGCAGAGATCTCAATAAAAGATTGTGCCAGGGGAAAGGCAAGGCTGATGCAAAGGTCCTGGGGTAGGACCTGGCTTGGCGAGTTTGAGGAAAGAAAGAATAACGAGTATGGCTGGAGCATGGGAAGTGAGGACTAGAGGGTACAAGCAGAGGTTGGCCAAGCAGACGTTGTAGGTCCGAGCAAGGTGTGGGTTTTCTGTGATGGGAGATGAGAAGCCTTTCAAGTGTGTTAAGCAGGGGAGATACAGGTCGTAATTTGTGTTTCAGAATATCATTCTGCCTGCTGTGAGAAGAGTGGCTGTGTGGGGGACAGGCATGGAATCAGGGAGGCCAGTTAGTAGGCCTTTGTGGGGACTGGGTGAAGGATGCTGGTGGCTTGGGCCATAGAGGGAACTGGCAGCTGGAGAAAAGTACATGGATTCAGGTGTGGCCAGCTGGGTGGGCCGACAGTGTGGACATCGGGGTGGGGGAAAGGATTCGGGAATATTCTTAAGTTCTCGGTCTTGAGCAATGGGTAGTTAGAGATTCCACTGTGGTAGAAACTCCTAAGCTGTATTGTGATCTGTGTTTCACACCTTAGAAAGCCGGCCCACAAACGCCTGGCATGTGCGGCAACGCGGGAGAAGCTTGAGGACGTTATGCTAAGTGATGACAAGTCGTTGGGTTCACAGCCACAGAGAAGAGGCTGGCAGTTGCCAGGGGCTGGGGGAGGAGGCACGAGGAGTCCGGGTTGAACAGTCGTGGAGTTTCAGTTTTGCAAGATGACACGAGTCCTGGAGCTGGAAGGCGGTGATGTTGGCACCAGGGGAAGGAACTTACTGCCTCTGTGCTGGGCACTCGACAATGGCTACAATGGTCATGTTTATGGTAGGGGTATGTTTCCCCAATTAAGAAACACGAAACTGGCCCAGGATCGCTCAGTGGCTAAGACGCCAAGCCAGGTTTTGATCTGGGCCCAGCGAATACCAGAGTTGGTGTATTTAACTGTTGCACCCTTGTCCCCAGGAACACGGGGCCCCGGGCCACACGGGATCTCAGCCCCAGCCCTGGCTCCAAGGGAGGAGAGCAGCCCTGGGTGTGGCTCGTGTGGGTCCCTGCCCCTGGGTCGTTTGAATGGGAGGGGACAACAGGAAGCCCACCGAATCCTGGGACTTTGTAACAATGTTGATATAGACAAGGACATGATGATGGTGGTGGTACTTACTCCTGACCACAACAACGACAGCAAAATGGCGAAAATGTCAGCTCCCACAGTGTATGGACCAAGCCCCTGGCACGTAATATCTTAGCGGTCCTCACCATAGCCCTATAGGGTAGCTAGTTCCACGGATCCCCATCCTTCAGATGAGGAGCCCGAGGCTGGATGCCATTGAAAGACTCGCCCGGGGCCATCCGCCAGTAAATGGGAGTAAAAATTCAAAGCTTGGCCTGCCTGTCTCCCAATGCCTTTCTAGTAATGGCCCGGGTTAAATGACGGGACTAATTACGAAGGGCTAACTGTGCGGCTTCTCCGCGTTGTATTTTCTGGGCCAACGTGAAGGGACACAGAGTAATTATTTCCTGGAATGAGCATCTTCTGCACAGGCCCCAGGATGCTCCGCACTCGGCCTCCCGCGTGGAAGCTGACAGTGCCTCTGCCGGGCGACAAGTCCCAACGTGGACTGGCACACTCCCGCCCCCCCACTCGGGCGGCACCTGGCGGCGGGGGGGGGGGGGCGCGGAGCTGGGGGGGGCGGAGAGAACAAGATAAAACAAAATCCAGCCGAGCTCCTAATTCACATTCCATCTCCGGCAGCTCCTCGATGATAAATAATTCTGGAATTGGAAACGAGGCAGAGGCAGGCTGGTGGAGGTTTGGGCAGCCCAGCTCACCAGACCTTTCCACTTGGGATCTTCCTCTCTGCTGCTCGGCCGGCCAGCGAGGCAGGGCCCACCAGGGGCAAGTGGGCACCTGCCCCTCCTTCTCTCTCTCTCTCTCTCTCTCTCTCTCGCTCTCTTTAGTTAGTAATTTTAATCATGGTAAAGCAGACGTAACAACGTTGACCATCTTCCCCATACGTTTCACCAGCATTAAATACATTCATGTTGTGCGTCCATCCCCGCCATCCGTCTCCAGAACTTTCTCATCTTCCCAGGCTGAAACTGTGCTCCTGAAATACCTCTCCCCGCCTCCTCCCAGCAACTAGCAACCAGCATTCCACCTCGGTCTTGAAGGGTTTGACTCCTCCAGGTGCCTCGTGGAAGCGGCATCTGGTCTTTCCGTGACTGGCTTATTTCACTTGGCGTAGTGTCCACGAGGTTCATCCTTACCAGCCTATGTCAGAATTTCTTTCTCTGTTTAAGGCTGAATCGAATTCTGTTGTATGGATTGGCCACATTTTGTTTATCCGTTTGTCCGCTGATGGACACTTTTGTGTCACTCTGGCTGATCCAGCAGTGAACACGCCCCTTCCCTACCCCGGGTGTGACTATGTGTCACCAGTGTATTCAGGTCATCAGGTGAGGTGTGCATCCCCCGACCGCCAGGATGGCCACCCCGCATGGGGCCCCATAGACCCCTCACTACACTTCATCCTGGTCCTTGCAGGTTTCCATGGCAACCTCACGCCAATCAGCTGGGAAGGCAGTCCGGTGTAGCGGTTTGAGTCTCGGCCGTCTGCTTACCAGGCCCGTGACCCCAGGCAGACTGTTTCGTGGCTGTGGTCTTTCGTTTCTTCACTGGTAGGACCCGGCTCATCCTAGCTCCCACTTGACAGTTAAGGGGAGGGGCTGCGGGGAACGCAACACCCTTGTTCTCTGCCGGGTGTCATACTGAGTGCTTGGCATGGATTACTTGGCGTGGCCCTCACAACGACCCTTACGAGTAATTAGCCCCTTAGTCTAGCTCTGTCTGTGACGTTGCCTGCTTGCTAGATGAGGAAACTGAGTCTCAGGGAGCTGAAGGTCTGGCTAGAGGTCCCCCCTCCCCCCGCAAGTCAGTGGTGAGGCTGGGGTTCTGAGTACCCAGCTTGTGCTCTTAGCCCCCATGCATGGAAGGCACCTAGCATAGGATGCGGTCCGCAGGAGATGCCCAGCAAATGGGGACCCACCTGATGAACTTTGGACATGGCCATAGTTGGCTCCTGACTTGAGGAAATCAGTGCATCTCCCCAGAAGCAGAAGCAGAGTAGCTGTAACAGACAAGGCCCTTGTCTGGCTCAGACATTCTGGCCTTGCCGCTGGGCCGAACAATCAAATTGGCCGTGCGGGGCAAGGGCACCTGGGCTCCATGCCTGACCTTGGTGATCTGTGGATGCCGTCTTCCTGCGAAGAAGGTCCACGTGTTTTATCATTTCTCAGAAGGTCCCTGACCCCCAAATGAAGACCTACTTGGATTCTAAAGCCCATGGATCCCAGAGAGAACCACAGAGCCTTCTCCTACTGAAGCTCAGAGAGGGGTCAGCTCCTGGGACAGCGGGGATGGAGGCACTATGGAAACATGGCGAGTCAGCAGACATATGTGCCATAGGACAGATAGAACCAGCCAGGACTCGGGGTCATGGAAGAGAAAAGCCGCTGTTGGCAGTAAGGGGGATGAGCTCAGACCACTGGCGATGCTAGGTGAGGCCACGGTAAACAGAAGACCCCAGACTTTCCATGGCTCAGCCAAGAGCAGTTCCTTTCCTGCCCCTGCGTCCGTCCCAAGCAGGTGATCAGTTTGGAGGGGCAGCTCTCCTGCACGTGGTAATTCGTCTCGGAGACCCCCCCACCCTCCGGGGTCTGCTCAGCTGCTCCCAGCCGAGGTGGGAGAACTTGGAGGAAGCCGCACGGGGGATTTCTTGGGCCATGCCTGCAAGCGGCCTGGGCCACCTCTGAGGAGGGCCCAACTGCAGGGAAGTCTGGGAGATATCAGCTAACTGTGTGCCCAAGGGGGAGAACGAGTTTGGGTGGACAACGGGCTTTTTTTTTTTTTGGCCACATACAGCCCATCTGACATTTTCTGATGCCTGCCACTTTAGGAAATGTCTAAGGGACAGAAGCCCCCTGAAGTAAGTTCAGTAAAGAGGGTTTTATGCTAAGTATTCAGCGGACAGTCGCACAGAAAACTAAGTACATGGTGGTTGGCACACATCCCCTTGTTCATTCAACAAATAGTTCTGTTTTTTTTTTCTTTCAAGATTTATTTATTAGAGAGAAAGAGAGAGAGAGAGATCATGAGCAGGGGTGGGGAGGGGCCAAGGGAGAGGAGAGGGAGAAGCAGACTCCTCACTAAGCAGGGAGCCTGACTTGGGGCTCAATCTCGGGCCCTGGGATCATGACCTGAGCCGAAGGCAGACGCTTAACTGACTGAGCCACCCAGGCGCCCCCAACAAATGGTTTTTGAGTGTTGGCTGGGCGTTGACCACTGTGTGATGTGCCGGGATACAAAGGAGAAAATGTCAGACAGGGTCTCCTCAAGCAGCCTGCGTACTAGAGGAAAGAGGGGAGTAGACAACAAGGAAAACAATGAGAACACATAAAATGATTACACATGGTGGTTCGTACTCCAAGGTAACATAAAAGGGGGCGACACAGAGAATAACTGAGGTTGGATAGGATGTCAGGGTAGGTCTCTCCGAGGAGGTGGCTTTTGAAGCGACATGTGATGGATGAGCATGAATGAGACATGCAAAGAGCAAAGGCCAGAGCACTTCTGGGCCAGGGAAAGCTATGCAAAGGCCCTGGGGCAGAAAAGAGCTCGATGTACTTAAGGATCAACCACTACCACTGTCATCCTTATTCAGATCTCTTGACTCTGTGCTCGTTACTTTTCCTCCATTAAATTCCACGGGTTCTCCAGCGGGACCACCCAATTCAGTGGCTCTGTTTCTTCCCTTGCTGGCTTGAGCTCTTAGCCGCACTCCACACACTGTGGGCCATGCTGTCATTCTCAAGATCCTCTGGGGCACCGTAGCCCCCTTGGCCCACCCATTCCTAGTTGTACAAGCTTCCCAGAGTGGAAGCAGAGTGGAGGATTGAAGGGGGGGGGCGGGCAGGGAAGCTGCAGTGGGGGCTGGGTGGGTAGGCAGGAGAAAGGCTGCGAGGACGTCCAGTTTTCTTGGCAATCAGGGATGTGAGGGTCTCGCACAGTGCCTGGCACAGAGTGGGCCCTCTGCCGTCATTGCCTCACCTCCTCATGGGGCTGTGGCCCGGAGTGGGTGCTCTGGTAGTTTCTTCACTAAAGGCTCACAACCCAGAGTATAAGCCCCATGAGGGCAGGGAGGGTGCTCCCTGATGAAGCCCCAGCACCACCTTTGGCTGCATGGGTGAAGGAATGAATGAACAGCCCCTGTAAGCCAGCACGTCTCCGGAGCCGCAGGCAGTGGGGGGTGACCGATTCCGTGACTTGGCTTTGCCGTGGGGTGGGGTGTGGACAGAGAGATCTAGCCCTGTTCTGGAACCCCACTCCAGCCCTGGAGATGCTGGTACCAAACAGGCCGAGGGAAACGAGGGTGGGGAGGCCAGAGACCTGGCCCATGGCGGGCAGGAACCGCGGTGGGTCAGGTTCAGACACAGGACAAAGCGGAAGGGGAGATTGGAATCCTCCAGTGTCCGGAAAGATTCCCGAGGCCCTGGAAGAAGGTGTGACACCAGGCTGGGCGCACTCAGGGCACAGAATGGAGAGCTTGTCTCTCTTCGGGAAGTAGTCCCAGGGACAGAGCGATTGGGTCACACAGCTCTTCAGAGACACGGAGAGGGGTACAGGCTCTCTGGGGCCCCTCCCCCCCTCCTTCCCTGAGTGGAAGGGAGAGCAGTGCACAGGGACCTGGCCGCTTCTCTGGGCACAAGCCCCGTGCCCCGCGACAGCTGCAGGCCAGGTCGGGAGATGACTGAGACTCCCTTCATGTCCCCTGGGGAGGGGAGGGCCCTCATTCCCTGGGGCTGGCAGCCGCCCAGCACAGCCGTGCCCACCGCTGTCTTCTCCTCTCTGCCTCAGTCCCCGGCCTCAGCAGGCTGTCCCACGTACATGCACGTGTGCCTCCTGTGTCCCTGCGCATAGCCACACGTGATGCACACATGCACCTTTGATATCTGCATGTACGGTCTATAGCTCTGGCCACGCTTGCAACACCAGCCCGCGAGCACACTTGCATAGACTGTAGGGACACAGCGTTCTGGCTGTCTCTCTCATACACACACACACACACACACACACACACACACACACACGGTCCTGGAGGAAATTCAAGGAGATCGGTGTTACTAGGACATTGGGCGTGAGCGGAGACAGCGCTAAGGTTCGAGGCAGAGGTGGGGCCAGCTCTCAGCACATGTGCGATGGGGAGCCCCCAAAGGGCTTTCGGAGGGAAGCAGTGTGATCCCATTAGCTCTTTAGAGAATGGGTCGGACTGGGGTAAGTCTAAAGACAGAACAGGGAGGACAGGACTGTCTCCCCTTCTCTGAGTAGAAGGCCAGCTAGGAGAGGTGGCCCTGAGGCATTAGCAGGGGGGTGGGGAGGAGGGACCGAGAGGAGAGAGGGAAGGCAGCTGACGCCAGAGACCGATGCAAGAGGTTTTGGTGAGGGTGGCTGGAGGGAGCCTGCCCCCCCGGGGGACAGGTGGATTCGGGGTACGAGCAGGAGTTCAGTCGGTCCACACGTAGCCGCAAGCATGTATACGACTTCCCCGCGGAGAAGCCTGATGGTGGGGAGACGTGGGGCCTGGAGTCAGGCGGAAGGTCTGGCCTGGGACTTTGCAGATCGGTGAGGAGTAGGCAACAGAAGGTACAGCAGCGTGCTCTGGGGGCGGCGAGCTCCTGGCCACGAGCCACCTCCTCTACCTGGAACGTCCTTCCTTCACTGCCAAGACCGTACCTCATGCCTCTTCCAGGAAACTTCTCCAAATTATTCCTTCCAATCATCCCTGAGGCCAAGTGCCACTGGCTGGGGCAGCCAAGTGCAGCCAGGACGAGGGGTGCACAGGGGTCGAGTGGGGCCGAGTGGGGCAGGGTCCTGGGCCTGTGTCTGTCCCCTGCTGGCTCCCTGGGTCGTCTGCATTTCCCGAGCTACTTTGGGGTTGAGTAGACTGCTCAGAAACTCTTCTGACTGGGCTGGGGGAGGCCTTTCAGATCAGCAGCAGATGAGAAGCAGGCGAAGCAGGCACTGCTTGGCTCCGTCGAAGTGCTGTGGGTCCAAGGGGTGCCACCTGCCTGGCAGAGGCCGGCTTCCCACGTTCCAGCTCCTGGGCCCCATCTGGGCCCCATCTCCCTGCACCTACGGTTCCAGCTTACTCTCTCTCTCTCGGCTCTGGCTTCACCCACTCTGTCCTGGCATCCCCTCCCAGGGAGCTCCTGGGACTTCTGTGTAATCACATCCCCAATTTATTGAGCATTTACTGTGTGCCAGACACCGGGATAAGTACTCCGTCTGGTTTATCTAACTTAAGCCTCTCGGGGCTCTCTGAGCGCGGTGCCGTGGCGACTCCCATTTTCTGGGTCAGAACACCGAGGTGCCGGGAGGTGAAGTGACTTGCTCAGGAAATAGCAAGGCTGGGACTTGAACTCGGGCCATCTGTCTCCAGGGTCCACTCTCCTCACCAGGGCGCTCGGCTGCCTGCTGTGTATTAACCAGTAATCCGCGGCCGCTGCGGGGCTGGGGGTGGGGGCCGAATTCCAGCCTGGGTCTGCAGGCCGCCCTCCCCGTTCTCCGAGCCGTGGTGCTCCGTGCCCGCCCGACCCACGGAGCCCGTGGCCGAGGCCAGCAGCTGCCCGCCCCACGGTCACGGCGAGGATCCACCTTCCCACCCCAGTCCTGCCTCCTGGTCTGGGCCCGGGTGACGAGAGTGTCAGCACGGGAGCCAGGCAGGCCCGCAAGTGCGGGGATGGTGACGCCGGCTTCCACGACGTGCTCTGCCTGTAGAAGGAGACGCCTGCCAATAAGCATTATTCACCCGGGAGAGGTGTACGGAAGTGGGTCGTCATTTTGAGACGTGATATGGGTTGTTCAGCGTGTGTGGGGGAGGATGTGTTGTGCCTGCCGTCATATATGTAGATGCGAGAGCTACGTACAGCTGTCTTCTGGATGCGCCTGCTTGTATATGCGCAGGCTTGAGTGTGAGAGAGGGTGTGACAGCGTGTGTGCGCGCGTGCGTGTGTGTGAAGGCGAGCATGTGAACAATGGGTTTGGGCCTGTGTGACGTGTAAGAGATTGTGGGTCTCCCGAGGAAGGAGCTGGTTCGGGGCATAGACCCCGGAGGGCCCTGGTGGGTGGTCTCCACCTGCACGGGGGGGGGGGGGGGAGGGACTCGAGAAGCCTTCGGACTTCGGGGTGCATGTAAAGTTAGACCGCAGAAGCGGTCAGAAAGCTCGGGCTGCTGGTGAGGGGAGGGAGGAGGGCTCCCAGACCTCCCGTGGGGACTCAGACACAGCGTCTCTCGGGGTCTTATAGTCACTGTACCCACCATCCTGCGTACCTGCAGGAGGTCTGGGTAATAAGGGAGTGACGGTGGCAGGATGCCTCCCTTCTCTGTTCCTCTTTGGGCCCCTCTGTCAAATTCTTCTTAGAAAGAGGGCAGCCAAGGGGTCTAGAGCCTTTGGGGTATTGTGCTTCTCCCAGCGGGCTGCAAGCCTAAGTGTCTCTTGCCTTAAGAAGAGAGATGGCCGTGAGGTATGCTGGGCCTTGTAGGGCCTGGACAGGGAGCCAGGTGCAGGGAATGGGGGCCCTGGGGCTCCCTTGTGCACAGGCTGGTCTTGGTGCACGGCGGATTCCCATGGACATCCCAAGTGGTGCTTGTGCTCGGAGACAGCATTTCCCTGCGAGCCAGCAGGGTGGCGGGGACTTAAGACCCAGCCTTGGGTGGCGGGAGATTACGAAGCTTGGGGGAGGCTCAAGGGAAAGCAAGGCTGAGTCTACAGCCCAGTGAAACAGCCTCAGCAAGGGGAGGATGACTTCCCATATGGGCATCCTCACCCAGGGTTACAAGTCCTAGTCTTAGGGTAAGACACCCCACCAAGCCAGGTCAGGCCTCCCCCTCTTCAAGCTCCTTGGCCAGGATTGGTTCAGGATCCATGACATCCTGTCGGCTGCTGGGCAGGGCTGAGGGCCCAGGATGGCTGGCCCTAGCCAGAAACCTTGGGAGGTCCTAGCCCACCAGGCCAAGGGTCATTCTGCCCCAGCCAAACAGAAAACATACCCCGCTGTAAAAGGCATCGGATGAAAAAAAAAATCCTATGCCTTTGCCGTTTTATAACATATCCTAAGCTCAACTGGAAGTGATACGTTTACTTCTTTGATAAGAATTGATCCCATTCCTCAAAGCTCCTGACCAGTGGAGCCTGGGAAACCTCAGGACATCCCAGCTTCCAGAAAAACATAGGTTTGGATGTGCCAAAGGGGAATTAACGTTTTTTAAAAAATTCATGTTAACCGGGAAAAAGTTCTATGTAAATGTCAACTATCATCGCTTTTTTCCCTTTATGATGATGATGGTTAGTAATATAAATCAAGCAGCTGAGGTTTATCTTATCCTAGGATCTACCAACTCCCAAAACGTGTTCCGTAGAACAATTCTGAAGTTACTAGGTGATTCTGGGGGCGGGGCGGGGAGGAGAGATCCTATAGTTAAATTTTTTGAGATTATGGTTTAAGTAAAGTTCAACAGGTTTCTCGCCTGAAGAACCTCTTGGGTAAACTTGTGAGCATTGGTTTCTGCTCGAAGAGGGAGTTTCTGGAGTATTTTTAAAAATTACTTGACCCACGGAATGCTTTTCTCAAGAAATGTATTTCTCATTTTTGTTTGGAACATACATCGGGAAACATTTCTAGGCTCCATTCTGCAGTTAACCAGATTTAGCCCCAAATTGCGTATTTAGCTGTTCTAACAGTATTTTTGCAGTGTTTCCCCCACAAGGCATCAATGATTCTCCATGCATTGCTCTGTCCAGAAAAGCCAGAGAGGCCTCGTGCTGGCCTGTGGGGGGCGGGAGGGGAGGGCCGGGAAGGGTAAGCGGGGAGCGACAGGGCTTGGGGCTGCAGAGGTCAGCAGAGGCTGCCTCACGGAGGGCCTTGTGCCAGCCTAAAGCTGCTCATCAAGGGGCTGAGGCATGCCACCTGCTCTTAAAACAGGAGAGGGACAAGTCGGTGCGTGAGAACAGAGGCTGGAGCTTTCCTTAGGGATTGGCTGGAGGAGGGAGCGGGTGGCCCAGCCTATTGTTTGTTCCCCTGTAGTCCTACGGGAGATCCTCAAACTCATGCAAGCCTCACCCTGGAAGGCTCTGAACTTCCCCCTCCACGGCCTCTCTTTTTGTTCAATGTTGTGTTTTCTAAAAGCAGGGCTACCTCTCTCCTTTTCTTCCGCTTTTTCCCAGAGAGATCCCTAGTGCCTCAAGAAGCTGAAGTCATTGATGCGGAGGTGACCCCCGCTCTGCGTCAGGGTTGCCAAAATTGGCAAATTTAAAGGTGCCCAGTTAAATTTGAATCTCAAGTAACAAATATTTTTTAGTGTAAGTATATCCCAGATGTTGTACAGGATATACTTATGCTAAAAACCCTATTTGTGTTTCTCTGAAATTCGACTTTAACTGGGCATCCTTTGTTTTAACTGGCAACTCAATTTGGGGACCTGGGATGTTGCCTTTTGGGTGCTGCTTCTAAAGAATGGCTAGTAAAAATGAGGAGGCCATGGGGTCCTGTGGTTACAAAATGTCAAGGAGAATTCTGCAGTGACAGCCCCACTGTGGCTGCTGGTGGGAAAGTGGACGCCTGCATAGCCCCAGCTCACTGGGGCGGGGAGATGGGCCAACGAGGCTCTGCCTGGGTGTGGGTGCGGACTGCCCGAGGTCTGGCAGAGAGAGGGACTGTGCAGGGCCCCAGAGCACTGCCTTCATGCTGGGAAAACAGCCTTGAAGCCAGAAAAATCAAGGTTATAACCTGATGAAGGAGACGGCGCCGTGGCCAAGGGGCTTGAGTCTCAAGCCCAGCCCTGATCCCAACCAGGAGTGTGACACTGGGTCAGAGTTAGCCCCCAAAAGGGGACCTCCATGGTCCCTGTCGGAGGAAACTGAAGTGGAAGAGCCCAGATAAAGTGCTGAGCGGAGGGTCCGGCTCATATTAAACATCCAACTGCTGACAGTTACTATCTTTACAACTGACCCTTTGACTCCTTTTCCTATAGTTGGGTTCACGAATGCCAACCTAAAGAGGAGCATGAGGGCTAAGAGAAGTACCATTCTCACAGAAAAGAGTGAAGACTGAATGTAGGCAAGCCCTTCCCCGCAGCCAGCACAGCGCCCCCTGTTTCCAGGGCCAAACTGAAGGGAAAAGGGAAAGGGACTTCCCTCTCCGCCCTCAGGGGGCTCACCGCCTGTGTTTGCCCAGCCCACTTCCTGCCGGTCACCTCTGTCCAGGACTCCCACCTGCCTGGCTCACTCTTCTCCCAGCCCCTGCCCATCCTGGATGCCCAGCAAAAAAAAAAAAAACATACACCTGGGCTAAGCGCACAACTGAATCGACCGTAGTTCAGGGCTGCCAGACAATGGCTCATGGGCTAGCTGCCTGTGTTCTCAGTAAAGTTTTATTGGAACATGTGTTGTCTATGGATGCTCTTGCACTACAGTGGAGAAGTTGAATCATTGAGACAGAGACCATAAGGCAAGGCCCAAAATATTTACTGTCTGGTCCTTTACAGATCACATTTTGCCAACGCTGCACTAGTTTATTGCTTCATATATATATAATATGCATACATATTATATATATGCTAATATATAATGCATATTTTTATATTTATATAATATACATTGTATCTATGTACATACATAAAATTCATTCAGTGCATTCTAACCAGGCACCCTCTTCCTGCCAGGCACCCTCTTGCTGCCTCCACTTCCACTCCTCCCATCTGACATATTATATGTTTATATATATACCTGCCACGAGATAAATACAGAATAAGTCATCCTGCCCCTCGGGGGGTCCGGCGATGAACACGGACACCTGAAGAAACCCTGAGAAGCAGACTTAGGTCCGTTTGGAAAGCAGGGTGTCGTAAATGGACGGCTGAATGAAATTCAATGTTGTATGACGAATGTAGGAATTGACATGCAGCTAGAACTCCAAAGTTATTCTGTAAGTGGAACCCCAAAGCTCCAATCATGTAAAATGTGGGTTGTGAGGTCACAAAATGACGAGATGACCAGGGAAGACTGTGAAGTTCACGGGCAGGGAGCTCCAGAAATCTGGGAGCCGATTGCCAATGACATTATGCTTGAATCGACTTTCTATCTCAGTGTGTTCTCCTGGGATCTTCCAGTTTCTACCAGACAGGAAGGGCATCAAGGAAGGCATCACAGAGAAAGTGACATGGAAGTGTGGCTTCGAAGGATGAGTAGGAGTTTTCCAGATGGAACATTTGAGAGAAGAGCAAGATGTGCTTGAGGGGCCTGTGGTTTAGAACAGCCCTAGTGGAGGGGATGAGATTGGGGGAGCAGGAGATAGAGCAGAAGCTGTCAGCCAGGCTCACCTCGTGGACGGAGGGGGCTGTGTGAGTGTAAGCTTTGATTTATCCTAACAGCGATGAGAAAGCTCTCCAGGTTCTCTTTTTCTTTCCTTTTATTTATGTTCATTAATCTTTCAAATCATTATTTATTCTTCTGTTAATCATGCAAAAGAACAGGGGGCCTGCACGGGCCGGTGTGCCTGGGTGGCAGGGAAGCCACTTTGGCGCATGCGCACCTGATGGGGTGAACGAGGCAGGGCCGTGGTAAATCAGCCCTTCTAGAAAGTTCACTCCGGGGTCCTTGGGGACAGTGCCTGGGCGGGGGCAACACCAGCAGCGAGGAGATCAGAGTGGGGTGTGGAAGTTCAGGGGAGAGGTGAGGGGGGGACTACCAAAGGAGACGCAAGGCTAGGGCAAGTATGTTTTATGGAGTGCAGCCCAGTTGGGGGGGAAAGGCCAGGCTTGCCGCCCCCAGAAGTCTACGTCTGGTCACAGGAGAGGCCCCAGGGACTGAACAGTTCACAGCTCCGAGAGATAACCCCCGGGGCTTAATGCAATAGCTGACGTGAATAGGTTCCCGTGAGTAGTTGCCAGTCCCAGCTCTGCTTTGTAGACCCCTGGATGAGCCCAGGCCCTGCCTCTGAAATTCTGAGTCAGGAGGCTGTGGGACAGGCACTGGTAGCTTTATAGAACTCCCCGCATGCCTCCGATGCAGAAGGGGGCCCAATCCACAAACCCGAGCCGAGCGAGTGCGCTCACCGTGGGGAGCTTACGCTGGCACTGGTCGGGGAGAGGTGAGACAGGGCAGGACCCTGTGAACCTGGGGTGGGAAGCAAGGGGCATACCCCATCAGAGGCCCTGGTGCCCCCCTGTATTCGTTTGACTGACAGGCGGCAGCAAATGTAAGGGCCCAGCCGAGGGGCTGACTTGCCTGGTGGACACCCCAGGACGTCCCCCAGGGAAAATGAGGGTCAAACACCCTACAAGGATGACTCAGGATACACGCACTGCCCTGTGGCGGAGTGACTCGAGGTGGGGTGGTCAAGTGCAAGCAGACCGTAGTGCAACTGCAAAGTACATGGGCTCAGCAGCCCGGCACTACCTTGGAAACCCAGCCTTGCCCCCCAGGGAGCCATGTGGCCTTGAGTAAATGCCCCAGCCTCTCTGGCAGGCACGCTCGTCTCTGCAAAGGATGATAATGGCATCTCTGGCAATGGGTTGTTGGAAGGATTAAATAAGATCATCAAGTCATTCGATAAGCTTTTATCAAAGTATCATTATCCATGAGGTGGAATGTTCTAGAAATTGGGACACAGAAGTGAACAAAATAGACTAAGACCTGTCTGTCTTTATGGAGCTTACATTGTAGCAGGGTGAGAGGAAGAATAGCAAATGGATCAAACATATAATATGTCAGATGGGAGGAGTGGAAGTGGAGGCAGCCAGTGGAGACAGTTCTTTGGGGATGGAAATATATACAAAGCACTTGGCACTGGGACTAGCACGTAGTAAGTAGGCAATAAATTATGTTTACAAGGCCAAACAGCTGAAAGTAAGGAAGTTATAAAGAATAACTTTCTAAAATCAGGTCATGTGTGTGATGCAGAAGTACCTAGCTTGGAGTGGTTACTTGGAAGAGAATGGTTTTTATTCCTCCCTCTCCTGACCATGCCCACTACCCCTCAGTGTCTCTCTCTCTCTTTCTCTCTCTCTCTCACACACACACACACACACACACACACCCCAAACACCGACTCTTCTTTCCATGTTGAGGATTGCGGGAAATGTAATCCTTCCCTCTGAATCCTTTTTCCCAGCCATCTTGCCACTTAGTATCAACCGTATGGCCATGGAAATGAAACAAGTTACTTGATGGAAGATAAGAAATCAAAACATATGGAGGGTGCTTGTCCAGAAAGCATAAATGACTCTTCATTAAAATATGGGAACTAAAGTCTCAAATTAAAAATAAAAGAAGGCACGGTGTAGCTTTTGCTGCACTCCAACCACAGAGGAGATTCATTGGCATACAATCACTGAGAATATTATGTTGATTGGCAAGAACCAGGCTTTGAAGAAGGGACAAAATTCCCCACAGCTCATCTACAATGGAATTGTTCAATGTCAGGCACAGCTTTAATAATATTGTTCTGGGCTGCATTGGATGTAAATATCCTACTCTTCATTTTGTAAGCAATCAAAGGGAAGTTTTATAGATGGGCGAGCATGAACAGCTATAATATCTGGGCCAAAAAACACATGCGCAAAATCAAAAAAAAAATCAAAGAATGCCGCACCTCGAAAGGCTTGCTTTGTGGCTTATCTCCGATCTCCTCTGTCCAGCAAGTTGCGCATCAGACACATTACAAAAGCCCTCGCTTTAAATGTTGCCCTTGACATTATTAAAAAAAATACAAGGTTAGTAAATCAGACTGGAGGAAAAAAAAAGCCAGACTATTAAATCTAGACAATCAGGTAATCGCCCTTCATCTTGTCGCGGCACCTACAGTGACGGAGGGAGGGAGGGAGGAAACTCTGGTTGATTAAGCACCTACTGTGTGCTGGGTTCAGTCTCTGTCAGAAGCAGTATCACAGTTCAGTTCAGAGTGCTGAACAATGGAGCCAGAAAGACTGAGATTCACAACCTAGCTCTGCCACTTGCTCGCTGTGTAGCCTGGAGGAAGTTGCTGAAACTCTCTCTGCCTCAGTTTTTTCCTTCATAAAATGAGAATAACAGGTATCCTACTGGATTGTTTTGAGGATTAAGTAAAATAAACTTGTAGCCTGGGGCCTAAAACATACCCGGAACTCAATAGTGGGTATTGTAAAGCTAACTTTCCTTAATGTGCGCGACAGTGCTGCTGTAGGTTGAGCTGTGTCTCCAAAAAGATATATTGGAGTCGTAACCCCCAGTAACCATGAATCTGACCTTATTTGGAAGTACGATCTTTACAGATGATAAAGTTCAGATGAGCCCATTGGCGTGTGTCTTAATCCCGATACAAAGTGATTGGTGTCCCTATAAAAAGGTGAAATTTACATACAGAGACACAGAGAAACAATACCATTTGAAGATGGGGGATGGGAATGGTGCGCCTTTAAGCCGAGGAATGCCAAAGATTGACAGAAAGCCACCAGAAGCTAGGAAGAGACAGGAAAGGGTTCCCTTGCAAGTTTCAGAAGGATGTATCCCTGCTGACACCTTAATTTTGGACTTCTAAACCTGCATATTAGGAGACAATAAGTATCTGTGATTGCTGTTGTTTTTTTTATACCACCCAGTTTGCGGCACATTATTACAGCCTTAGGAAACGAATACAATACCCACCATGGGAAGAAAAAGTATCCTTATTTTCAGATGAAGAATTGAAGGCCAGAGGCGACAATCCAGCTTGAGATCACTCAGCTAGAGGTGGTTGAGCTGAGATCCGCAATCTACACCTCGCTGAGCCCAACATCTCCCCTCTCTCCCCGGCCACTGTATGGCTTCTCGGGAGCAAGAGCTCAAGATAAAAAAGGAGGTGGCGTTGGGACTGAGCTCCCGTTCATCACACCCAAGTCCCAGTGGAGGTACGAGGTCAGAGTGGCCTGATTATGAACAGCTCATTAAGTAAAGAGCAGTGAGTGTTTGAGAGTGATTTTTTAAAAAGAATCAACTTTTATTTATAGTGACGTTCCAGTCATTAATTTCGAAGGAAGAAAGCCCAAAGCAGAAGCAGGTTCATTAAAAATTTGACATTAGTAATTTAATTAAATTGAGTCTTTGCATCTCTTTGCGGAAAATGAAATGTTAGTTCTCAGCCCATTTCTCCTGGTTTGCTCCCTCCCCTCACCTTAGCTTGCTTTCTTCTCCAAATATTTACCTGACCCGCCCCTTCAACCCCCAACGCTCACAAACATACACATATCATAGCCCCTGTCTCGGCAAGCCAGCAGCGCGAGCTCATGGGAAACATCAAGGAAGCCAATGGTGTGGGACCATGGGAAACGCCAGGGTTGCCAGCAGCGTGGGATCATGGGAAATTCCAAGATGGCTAGAAGTGTGGGATCATGGGAAACACTTAGGCAGACAGTAGTGTGGGATCATGGGAAATGATTAGGTAGACAGCAGTGTGTGGTCATGGGAAATGCCGAGGTGGCCAGCGGCGTGGGATGGCCAGTAGTGTGGGATCATGGGAAACACTGAGGCAGACAGTAGTGTGGGATCATGGGAAGTGATTAGGTAGACAGCAGTGTGTGGTCATGGGAAATGCCAAGGTAGCCAGCGGCGTGGGATGGCCAGTAGTGTGGGATCATGGGAAACACTGAGGCAGACAGTAGTGTGGGGTCATGGGAAATGCTATGCCGGGCCAGTGGGCAGGATGATAGAGGTAATCCTTTCATCTGAGTCATGATACCCGTAGAGACAGAGCATGGGCATGGAGAGCTCTCCAGTCCTTAAGATTTAACTCTCACAAAAACATCAGCCTCTTGAGGGCAGGGACCCGCCTTGTCTAGTTCACTGCTAATTCCCAGCATAGTAAACCCACGATAAATGTTTGTTACATGAATGAGTAACTTCCCCAAACAAGGCTTAGAGAGGTCATGAGGTCACGTGACTGAAGGCCACAGAGTAAGACAGAGACAGTGCCTGGTGGCAGACCCAGATCAAGGTGATTCCAAAGTCTGCCACTTCTCTCTACACCATGCTTTCTCCTCCTGGAAGGGAAAGATAAGAAAAGGGAGGGAAAGCCTTCTTTCTGAGCATTCTAAGATCATCAGTGTTGGTAGAGAAGGTCCTGGAAGATGGAGACATGGTCAGGAAGAGGGTACAGCAAGGGCCCAGGAAGCCCTCGAGGATTCAGGCTGGCCACCTCCACCTCTTCATTTGTACTCCTGATCCTGGCCATGCCCACCCTCTTATTTTAGGCTTATTGAGCCCCTAGGTTCTCTCTGGCCTCGGGGCCTTTGTACATGATATTTCCTTTTTCTGGGACACTCTTTGGCCCAGCTAATTCTTACTAATCTCTCAGGATTCAGCATAGATGTCACTGCTTCCAGGAAGCCACCTCGGACTGCCCCAGACGGGGTTTGGTCCCCGGCCTGGCCTCTATCCTATGAGAACATTTAACATGCCTTTAATTGTGCACATCTCTCATGAGGTGTGCTCGGATTCACGTGTGCCATACTCACATGTCTTCCAGGTGCTCTCCTAAGCACTTTGCATATCTTTGCTCATTTTATTCTCCCAAATATCTAGTGAGGGAGACAGTGCTATTGTGAGCCCTGTCTTGCAAACGAGGAGACTGAGGCACAGGAGGGTTAAGAGACGTGCTCGGGGTTCCAGAGGTAGTAAGCCATCTGTCCAGGATGCACACCCAAGTTCTTGAGTCTGTACTCCCCATCACCCTGCTCTACGGCCTCTCAGTGATGCCTCAGTGAGCCGTCGCTAGGTGAGGGACACATACATGGATGGTGCCCTGGACATGGCTGTGAGCCATTGTCACCACCCCCTGGGGACATCTTGAATTGGCAGGAGGTCTGACCTTCAGGGCACAGGCAGTTCTCACTCTGGGGAGAAGGGCAGAGGGTTTGGTTGAACAAGTGACTCGGGCTGAGGAGCTACTCCCACCATCCCCCCAGATTGGCTGGCACCCTCCCCAATTTCCTCGGGATAATGAGAGCCCGCTCGCCGCTGGCTCTGATGGCTTTGGCTTGGGTCACACCCTGTATGTTGTAATCCCCGGCTCCGCCTTTCAGTGGGTCAGTCGGATCCGAACTCAGGTTCTTGTCTTCCCGCTTCACTGCCTGATCCAGCACTAACAGCCCCTTCGGCTCTCCCGAGCGTGCTGGGGACCCCTCCGGCTGCCAGGGCAGACACGCATGAAAGGAGGGACGCTGGATTTCATGAGCACGTACTCCACGCCATGCTCTGCGCCCCTTCCCTGGTCAGGAGGAGTGCGGAGTGTGAAATCAGGGCAACCAAACCCAAGAGATTAAAGTGATTTTTCCCTGGGGCATCTCGAGTGATGGGACAGATGTCAGCTCTATCCTTGGCTCTGTGGGAGAAAAGGCTGGAGACCTGGATGTCTGGTTATAAACCGCAAATGTAGCTCCTCCTTAATGCGGGACCACGGTGAGTACTCGGGGAGTAGGCAGCCTCGAGAGGGCCAGCCTGTCTATCGGGCAAATGAGACCCGGGGAGGTGACTTCCCCCGGCGGGTGCTGCACAGAAAGGAGCATCGGGGCTGAAGCCTCGCTCACGGGCGGCGTGTCTCCCTCTCTCACAGTGCTCCCCAGTCACACGTGTGGGAACCCCGGGCGGCTGCCCAACGGCATCCAGCAGGGCTCAACCTTCAACCTCGGGGACAAGGTCCGCTACAGCTGCAACCCCGGCTTCTTCCTGGAGGGCCACGCCGTGCTCACCTGCCATGCCAGCTCCGAGAACAGCGCCACGTGGGACTTCCCCCTGCCTTCCTGCAGAGGTAGGCGGCCAGAGAGGGTCTGAGGGGGATGCAGGAGCTTCCAGTGGGACCTGGTCTTCAGCGGGGGGAAGCTACACCATCTACTCCAGCCGCGTTGGGGGTGCCTGCTATGGGGAGCGCCTTTCTGGAGACCACTGAAGGTCCTAGGGTCCCCGGGCTATTCCAGAGACTTCTCAGCCTCACTTGACCTTCCAGCCCTCAAGTGTTCCTCTCCTCGATCCCTTTCCCCCACATCAGCAAACTCATTATTATTATTTTTTAAGATTTTATTTATTTGACAAAGAGAGAGATGGTGAGAGAGGGAATACTTGCAGGGGGAGGGGGAGAGGGAAAGAGAGAAGCAGGCACCCCGCTGAGCAGGGAGCCCAATGTGGGGCTCGATCCCAGGACTCTGGGATCGTGACCGGAGCCACCCAGGCGCCCCAACAAACTTATTTTTAAACAATCTGCCCTCTTGTCCAGAAGAAACACGCTTTCTTTTCTGTTACAGAACGTCTGTGCAAGGGTCTCCCCCAGCTGCTTTCTTTCCTACTGGCCCCACCCTGGCAATGCTTCTTTTTCCTCTCCTATAAATTTCCTATAAATTCAGCCTCTCTCCCTGTTTCATGGAGTCCTCCTCTCAACCTCCAGTATGCTCAAAACCTCTTTACCCCAACAGCCCCCACCCGCCCCAAAAACCCACTGCCTCAGGCTCCCGGCTAGGGTGACCAACTTATCCTGGTTTTCCTGGGATTTTCCTGTTCTTAGCTCTGAAATTCCCACATCCTGGAAACACCTTCAGTCCCAGGCAAAGCAGGATGGTGGGTGACCCTCTTCCTAGCCTATTTCTTATTGTTCCTCCAGCCCTTAGTAATAACTGAGTTTATTTCTAGGCTAATTTCCCATGCCTCTAATCTGATGATAAAAACAACACATGATGAGTTTTTAAATGATCTTAGAAAATTCAGAGAAAGAGTGAAGAAGAAACAAAATTTACTCATTTTAACACTGATTCTCATGTATTTCCTTCCTATCTTCTAATCCATACTGCATTATGCATATATTATGAATATGTGTATAATTGAGATTATCGTGCATGTAGATTTTTTAAGGCACCTTTTTTTTCCCAAATATGTTTAATTTTTCAGTGTTACAAGATTGATTGTTCATGCACCACACCCAGTGCTCCATGCAATATGTGCCCTTCTCAATACCCATCACCAGGCTCGCCCACCCCCCTACCCCCTCCCCTCCAAAACCCTCAGTTTGTTGCTCAGAGTCCACAGTCTCTCCTGGTTCATCTCCCCCTCCAATTTCCCCCCATTCATCCTTCCCTTCCTTCTCACAATGTTAAGGCACCTTTTAAAGGCTGTGACATTGTACTGTAGAGTTTCCCCAGGCCACCAGGAATGCCTGGCATCTCGAAAGCTCCATCTAGCCTTGTCTCTGCGCCCCCACCCCCAGTGACCTCCCATACACTCCTCTGCAGACTGGCCTTTGGCCCCAATATTCTGCATCATGTTGCCAAATCAGATGGGAATTGTTTTGGCCCTTATATTTCTTGACCTCTCAACAGCCTCTTGCACTACTGACCGCTCTTTTCTTCTTGAAACTCTCATCTTTAAATTGTGTGGGTCCCAGAACACTCTGCTATAGGTCTGGGGGGATCATTTCAAGGAGTTGAGAAATGATTGGAACATGCAGCTCTCCTGGGGTTCAAGTTTTACCTTTCTCTTAGAGGCAGCTTCTCTGTAAATACTATCCAAAGACCAAGCTTGGAGAGACGGGCTCCCTCTTACTGCCATACACACACACCCTTGGTACTGTCTGCACCAGGGGTGGACAGTCCTTGGCACATATGTCTATTCCCTTGTTCCCACGCCAGTGGCAGACATAACTAATTGATCGCAGCACCCTTTCTTGAGCCCACATACGGCTATGAATTCCTTCCCAATAGACAAGCCACAACTGGTCAGCGTGAGTCACCACCTGACTCCATGTTTGTTTACTCCTCCTCCGCCATGTTGGTCCTTCTTGCTGGAACCCAAGGGAACGAGAATCTCCCTCTTTACCTTCCTAAGGGCTCCTCTCAGGCCCCGTTTCTAACTTGGGATGTGCCTCTCGTCACATGATTGGTGTCAGGAATGACCAATCCCATCAGGTGAGACCTTGGCCCCTCCACACAGGTGTGTGGCCCCGAGTGGCCAACCATGGCCTAAAACTGCTGTCTCCACTCCTCTTAGAGAATCCCTACCCACCCCCGGCCTAGAAGATGTCCCGGCGGAACACTCTGACCTTCCCGGGAGGGGTGTCAGAGTTGTGACATGATACTAGAATATGAAACCAGGTAGTGTATGAAATCAAGTATTTAAGTTATGAAACAAGACCCACCCTTCTCCTTCCTCTTACAGCACTCTAAATACCATGCATTTTTAAGACAGACCTAGAAAATAGGGGAAGCCCAAGTGTGAGGGCAGCCGGGCCGCACCCCCCCCCATCCTGTGCCATATAATTCACATCAGCACCCACCACAGTAGGGTAGAAATCCTCTTCTGTGATCTTCATCAGCTTGAACCTCCTCTGAACCTGGAACTCACATGTCTGTCTCCCTGGGTTCTGCTCTGCAAGCTTAGGTCGGGAACTTGGCCCCTGGGTCTTCAGTCTCTCCCTGTCCCCTCGGTAGAAAACAAAACAAAACAAAAAGCAAAACCTACTAAGAAAGATGTTCGCAGGCAGGGCAGCCTTTGTGGAAGGTGTTGATGGCAACGCAGGGAGTCTGCGGCTCAGCAATGCCAATGATTCCATTGGCCGAGGCAGAGAATGACGAGAATGACAGGCTGAGTCATCAGGAGCCTCGGCGCTCTCAGGCCTGCTCTCTGCAAGCTTGTCCCTGGCTTCTGTCCGGCAGGCTCAGGCTTCCCTGGGGCTGTGCACCACACCCCCTCCTCTTTCTCCATCCTCCTTCGCTCCATCCTGCTGGGGGACTTGCGTTGACCTCTTAGGCACCAGAGCCCCATCGTCACTTGGCTGTGCCGTCTCCTCCCCGGCTACTGTGTCCCTCCCCAGGTGGTGTCATCCTGAACAGAGGGAGCCACCTCACAAGAAACTTGGCTGGCTGTAGACGGGCCTTTTTTATTAATCCCCCAGTAAAAGATGAGTGCTGAGGGCCGTCCCTGGGAGGTCTTCTTTGGTTAGGTGGGCTCACGGCCCCCAGTCTCGAGCCTGCACGTCCGGGTGTGGGGACAGGGCAGGGGGGCCGTGGGCTGGGGTGATGGCGCTCCCCACTACTCACACCACGGCAGTGGTTCGTGGGCACGGGGGGCCTTTTTGGGGCATGACTGTCTCCCCGTCCTCTCTCCTTCCTCTCTTGGCCTCTCAGATGATGACGATTCTTCCCCTCATCTCCCCAGCCTTTCCCTTAATGCCAAAGGGCCCAGCGTGGCCTCGCCTCTGGGGACATCATGCATCTCTTGGGATTCCTCATCCACTACATGGCTTCTAATTGTCGCTTGGAGGTGACTCTCCAGTGTTTCTCTCCAAGCCCACTCTCTGTCCTATGTTGCAGGCCCCCATGGGTATCAGACTCCACTGAATCTTTCCTGGGTGCGTGCTTCAAACGGGCACATCCAAACTCTAATTCTCTCTGTCTTCCCAAACCTGCTGTCAGTGTGCCTTCCCCAGCTCGGTGAAGAGTGTCGCCAGCCAAGGTGGCCAAGCCAGACACCCTCCAGTGGCATCTTACACCCCTCACCCTCCTTGCCTGCAACACCATCAGCCACCGTGTCCTGGTGCCTCTCTGCACCTGCCCTCGCCTCCGAGCCTCTGCCCCTGCTCAGGGGCTCTGGCTAGGGACGGTCCAGACAGCCTCCCATAGCATCTCACCTGTCCCACTGCAAGACAGCCCTCCTGGGGCCGCCATCCACCAGCGCCCCCCCCCCAACATGTCCCAATCCATTCTCCACTGCTGGAGGGAACTTTCCAAGCCACAGATCTGACAGAATCACTTGTCGCTTACAAGGCAGCCAGTGGCTCTTCCTCCCTGATGGGGTCAAGTTCGGATTCCTTAGCATGGACTAGGCCCTTCCAGAAAGAGTCCCAGCCTGATCTTCCTAAGTCTTTTCTCTGTAGCTTCTAATTTCTCCACACCAGAGAAGGCCCGCTTCTGGAACACACCAGGGAAGCCAGCCAAGGATGTCTAGCGTGGCTTCCAGAAAGTCTTCAAGTCCTGGAGGCTCCTTGGTGTCTTCGGGGGCTGAGATGTGGTTGCACTCATGACTGGGGGAGCAAAGCTGGCTCTCCCACTCTCTGAGCCCCAGCACCTCCCCCATCCTGTGGACCTCAGGTCCATTTCTGGTTCCTAATTCACCCGAAGCTGCAAGAATAGTCTAAGCAGTGCCCTCAGTAATGCCAGTGATCGTCTAAGCCGCACATCGTCTGGAGGCCAAGCTGTACAGGGGCTGAGGGTCTTCATCAGGCGCCCGGTGGTGCCAGGAGCTGCGGTCACGCCAGAGGTAACGGTTCATACTCAGGAAGGATTAAAGCCTTTTGGCCTTTTTTCCTCTCGTGTAGAACTCTCAAGGGCTGGCATCTGTGAGTGGATAAACCTCATCCACTGGGCAGTGGTCCGTAAATATTTGCTGAATGAGCGGATGGCTGGATGGGTCTAATTCACCACCAGAATCGTGTAGGCATATAAGCCCGAAAGGCGAATCGCTGGCCTGGGTTATCCCACCTACCCAGCAGCACCGAGTGCTGCAGAGTCCGAGGCCAAGGCCTCCCGGAGCAGGATGCAGGGCTGGAAATGCCACGTGTCTGGCTGAGTGGTAGACTCAGCCTGGCAGACGAAGGGGGAATGAGGACCCAATGGGATATCAGGGGGCAGAGCAGGTGAGAGGCTAACCTCCAAGGAGGCCCGTCCCAAGGCTGCTGGCCCTCTGAGGCTTGGTCTAGCCAGCAGAGGGAAGGAGGCAGGGCCTGTGACCTCCCTTTGCTTTGTATCCCTCTGGGCACCTTGTCAAAGGCAGAGGTGCCTGGGAGGCTCTGAGCTTTGTGGAACCTCTTTGAATCGCAAGAGGGAAGACCATGTCCGTTTCAGCAAATGGCTTCTGACTTGGGGCGGTCGTGGGCCCTGGAGCAAAGAAGGCCACCTGGGGAAGGAATGGGGCTCGGAGAGACAGTGCTGGGGGCTGGGAGACAGGTGGAGAGAAAGCAACTTGAGCAAGCAGTGCTTGGCCTCTGAGGTTCAAGCCCAAACACGGCCGCCTGTCCCCTGACTCGGGGAAGGGGGCATCGGTCTGCGGAAGCTTGGGCTGCAAGTGTGGAGCTGCCTTCCTGATTTTCTAGCCCCAGGGGGAGGGAGCTGGGGAAGGCGAGACAGAGGCAGTGTGCCCTGGAAAGAGCATGGAGTCCGGCGCGTCCAAGTCAGCCCAGGCCATCCTGGGTCACTGTTGTTGCTGCTAAGCCTCTCCACGTTTTCGTGTGGGGAACCTGAGCAGCGGGCGTGGTCGCTCACTTGTTCATTCACTCAGGATTCAGCAACTTCATGAATGCCTACTGTGTGCCAGCCAGTTAGTAACTCAATCCTTATTTATTAACTGCCGACTGTTAGCCACTTGTCATTCTAGATACAGAGAATTGCCGTGATGAAAAGTCAGACTGGGCTCCATGAGATCATGGAGTATTTATTTGATTTTAACAGCTGGGAGGCAGAACACAGATAAAAATCAAATACACAAATTTCAGATCACGAGAGAAATGAAGCAGTGTGTTATAGGAAGGCTACTCTAGACGGAGCTCTCTCGGGAGAGGCCCCTCTAAGCAGGTGATACCTGCACTGAGTACTGAATGAGAAGAGAAGCTTGTTATGTGAAGACCGGGGAAGAGCATTCACAGCAAAAGGAGCAGCAGGTGCAAATGCCCTGGGGCAGGAGAGAGTTGGAGAAACAGAAACCAGGCCCTTTCGGCAAAGTAGAATGGGGGGAAAGGGTGGGGGGAGTGGGGTTGCTGTGGTGAAGCAGGAAAAGAAGTCTGGGTTTCGTTCTAAGTTCAGGAAGGAGCCAGGGAAGAATTTTAAGCACAGGTGTGGTGCAGCTGAACTTAATTTTTTCCAAAGGTCACCCTGAATGCTAGAATGAGAGGGACGGTAGTCGGCAAGAGGTACAGCCGGGAGGACGAGTCAGGAGGCAGCTACCGCAGGCAAGCAAGCTGGAAACTCTGCATTTGGGTCACAGGTGGCCAAGGGAGAGATGGAGGGGAGGGGGACGTAGGGACTGTGGTTTGGGGGCACAGCCCTGTTGATGGATTGCATGTAGGTGCGGATGGAACAGAGGGTCAAGGGTGACCCCGAGGCTCGAGTGCTGGCAGGGTGGGAGTGTGGATACCCGAGATGGGGATGACTAGCACAGGGAGGTGGGACACGTGCTCTGAGGGGAATCAAAAGAGCTCATTTCCGCCAGATAAAGTCTGAGATGCCCATGAGACATGGGGCGGCGGAGCGGGAGGATATTAATTCTGTGGCTGGGGAAGTTCTAAGCTAGCAAGAGGCGGGGAGAGGGAGATGAGACCCTATGTTGGCACCGCAGGTGGCAGAGAGGGTCTGGGAACTGCACGCTGGGCCCCTTTATGCTGACTGCACCACACGACACACAGAAAGTACCAAATATCATGCCAGCCAGTGTGGACCTTGAGCGATTCTGGAATGCACCGTGGCTCCCAGATATTGTTCCTATCCACGGGGCTCCTCTCCTACCCCTGGGGTCATCAGTCCTTCTCCAGTCACCTTCCCCATCACTGTCACTATAGCAGGACCACCCAGAATGTGCTCTGGAGTCCAATCATCTCAATTCAAATCCTGGCCTTGCCACGCCTCCCCACTAGCTGAGCGACCTTGGGCTAGTTACTCCACCTCTCTGTGCCCTGGTTTGCTCACCCGTAAATAATACCAACAACAGTGCGTAACTCACAAGGGGGAAGTCAAGGTGACCAATACTGCGCGGGCGGCAGAGGGCCATGCTCGTAGCGATGACCCAGGGAGAGAGAGCTGCCGTGATTCGGACCGCCGCCACACTGCAGACTGGCATTCAGGGAGCACGGACTCTCCACCAGGCCCTGCACTGCCTCCGACAAGCCTCACGGAATCCTCGCAGGAGCCCAGCAGGTTCAGAGCTTGCTATCCCCTAGGGCACGTGAGGGAACTGGGTGCAGAGAGGTGAGGCACTTTGCTTGCGGTCGCACGGCTCGAGGGCAGCAGAGCCAGGATTCTGGCCAAGGCCACGCAGCTACTGGCCATGATCTTGACCTCCACTGTCGGCTACAGACAAGGACAATGGCCTGTGACGCCTGGCAGGAGACTCGTGGCGATGCTGTTGCTTCCAGAGCTCCGGCTTGGTGGCACGGGGCCTGAGAGCTTGATCCTTTCCCGGGGGCATCCCCTGATGGGTCCACCGGACCTGGCACTGCCCAGTCTCCTGTGTTCCCCCGGGACCCTCCTCTCTAGCCTGTCCCGTGAGCTCCAGCAGAGGAGCCTCAGGGAAGGGGTCCGAGGTGGTTCTGCTGGGCAGGTGTTGCTGCAGTGGGGGGCGGGGGGAGCCAGGGTCTGCGGGGGCTACTTCCGTCCTTTAGAGGAAGCCTGACCCGCCTGAGTACGGGGCGCTGGCCTGCACTTTGCGGGCAGCACAGAGCCCCCACCTCAGGCCTCTCAGGAAGAGTCGAGGAGGAGCGGCAGAGGCTTCTCACACTCGGGAAGACCCCTCTCCGGGGCCTGCTGCTTCCAGGGGCTGCTCTAGCCCGTGTCCGGGGCAGCGTTGGAAATAGGGGGATAACGGCCTGGCTCTGGAGTCAGAGCGTCCTGGGTTCGAGTCCCAGCCCTAACAGTTAGTAGCCACATGACTGTGGGCAAGTTTTAAAAAACCACCGAGTCACTGGGGCGCCTGCATGGCTCAGTTGTTGGGCGTCTGCCTTCGGCTCGGGTCGTGACCCCGGGGTCCCGGATCGAACCCCACATAGGGGCTCCCTGCTCGGCGGGGACGCTGCTTCTCCTTCTCCCTCTACCTGTAGTTCTGCCTGCTTGTTCTCACTCTCTCTCTCTCTCTCTCTCACTGTCAAATAAATAAGTGAATAAATCTTAAAAAAAAAACAAAAACAAAAAACAACAACACCGAGTCAGGGTGCCTGGGAGGCTCTGTGGGTTAAATGTCTCCCTTCGGCTCAGGTTGTGATCCCAGGGTTGTGGGATCGAGCCCAACGCAGGGTCTCCCTGCTTCCTCTGCCTGCCACTCCCCTGGCTCATGCTCTCTCTGTCATAAATAAATAAATAAGATCTCTTAAAAAAAATAAAAACCACTGAGCCTCAGTTTCCTTATCTGTAGAATGTAGATGATATTATACCTATCTCTTCAAGCAGTTTGAGGATTAAACAAAAAAGTATCAGGGAAGCATTTAGCAAAATGCTTGGCCTGTTGTGAAAGCTCGACAGAGCTACATAACTGAATACATGTCCCACCTGCATTCTTCTCCCCAGAAGGATGCCTTGGGGTCCTTGGGGGACCATATCCATAGACAGCATCCAGGATTGGGGAGGGGCAGAAATAGCGATGCTATTGGGCAATTGCAATTTCTTAATTTTAAGGAGTATCTTTTTTTTTTTTAAGATCTTCTTTATTTATTTGGCAGAGAGAGAGAGATCACAAGTAGGCAGAGAGAGAGTGGGAAGCAGGCCCCCTCTGAGCAGAAAGCCCGATGTGGGGCTCGATCCCAGAGGCTTTAACCCACTGAGCCACCCAGGCACCCCAGGAAGGAGTATCTTTGCTCAAGCCAAGGATAAAAGGGCAGAATCCTGAACCCCCAGAGGAGGGGACTGATGAGTTGAGCAGGTGCCTGGAGCCCCTGGGGTCCCTGAGCCATACTGCACAAGGGAAAGTGGGGACATTGAGGCTGCCTCAGAGTTGAGTTGTTGGGTGGCAGCTTCTCTCCCAGGGCCTATGGGGACTTTTGTCTCCTCAGAGGCAGAGTAGCCTGGGGAACGAGGAGGTGGGCAGAAGCCCAGAGCCAAGGGCCCCCAAACTTGCAGGTGTCCAGGATTTGACACTGGCGTGGCCTGAAATGCAAGGAAGGGAGGAGTAGGATGGTTCCTCCATCCCTCCCTGAAATCTGTGCGTCACTGGAGAGTTAACAGACGTCCAAGGGGGCCGAGGGGTAGTTCTCTCGAATTACAGTTAATGGAAGAAATTTCGGTGGAACTTAAAGTCGATCATAAAAAAAGTCATAAACTTGGAAGGGCAACGCTCGGCATCACACACCTGCACCTTAGAATATACACGACTTAATGGTGGAGCAGAACGCCCATTATGAGAGAAGGAGAAAGTGTAAATTAATATTTTAGGACTGTGGTGTCAGCTGAAGGTTATATTTCATGGCTCTGAAGTTGTAACCATGAAATATGATGCCTTGTTTCAAGGGAGAGGAAATCTCCAAACAACTTCTAGAGCGTCTTCAATCAAAGCAGGACGTTCGGGAACCAGGGGGTCGGAAGAGCCTGAGAAGCAGGGCCCACTCAAACGGGAAAGGGGCCACCTTCAAAGTGGACCAGCAGCTCCGGGCAGAGGGCCTCAAGCTCTCGAGTGCTCAGTTCCAGCACAGTCTAGAAATCATTGACTAATGTTAGGAGCTTTGAAGATCTCAGGATGGATTACCAGACTGCTTTAAGCAGAGACATGTGATGTCTTTTTATTATTATTATTATTATTTTAATTTTTCAGTGTTCCAAGATTCATTGTTCATGCACCACACCCAGTGATCCATGCAATACGTGCCCTCCTCAATACCCACCACCAGGCTCAGCCATTCCCCTCCCCTCCAAAACCCTCAATTTGTTGCTCAGAGTCCACAGTCTCTCATGGTTCATCTCCCCCTCCGATTTCCCCCAATTTACCCTTCCTTTCCTTTTCCCAATGTCCTCCATGTTTTTCCTTATGCTCCACACGTAAGTGAAATCATTCGATAATTGACTGTCTCTGCTTGACTTATTTTATTCCGCATAATCTCTTCCAGTCCTGTCCATGTTGATACAAAAGTTGGGTATTCATCCTTTCTGATGGAGGCATAATATGTCTTGACAGAGGCCACAGTCCTGGTGCCAGAGAGACTCAGCTGGAATCCCAACTGGCCGCCCTCTGTGTGACCTTAAGGAAGTTGCTTAACCTCTCTGAGCTTCGGCATCCTGTTTCATTGTTCAACAGCTGTTTATTGAGGGCCTGCCAAATGCCAGGAGAAGTGACAGGTGTCGGGGGCATTTTCATTTCCTCAGAGCTGAGTAGCCCCGAGGCTCCTCTGGGCTCCATGAGACCCCTTGCTGGATGTCAACAGTCCTTTCCCCTTCCCAGCAGGAGAGTCTTGCTACCGAACTTCTGGGTCCAGAGGCAAAGGTGTGTTGTTCTAAAAGACATTTCTTCTGGGTGAAGAAGAAGAAGAACTTACAACTCACACCAAGAACAAACTTCCCAAAGCCCTGGCCTCATGGCAGAAGGCTCTTAGACGAGAAGATGAGGGACTGCACACCCCCCAGCCACAGTGAGCCAGCAGCCCTGTCTGTCCAGCCTCGCTGCCCACAGACACGGCTCCTGCCCTCGTGGAGTGCACAGTCTAGACGTTAAATAAATGACAGAACCCATCAATGAATTTGGGAAAATGATTCATTATGGGAAAGTATGTGGTGGTCTGAAAGCATAAGATGGGGAGGAAGGGGCTTCTGTATCTGGAAAGATTCTTGAGGAAGTGACACTTAGACTGGGACCTAAAGGCTGAGGAGGGGCCAGCAAGGCCCGACAAGGTAGGGAAGAAGGTTCCAGAAAGAATAACTGGCACTTTCCAGGTCTTGGATCAGGGAGATGCATGGTGTCAGAAGAGCTGGGGGGGGGGGGTCAATGTGGCGGTGGGAGGGGGTCAGGAAAGACTGGTATGAAGCAAGGCCCTGTACATCTCTATAAACCACAGGATGATCTACTCTATCATGAGTGACAGTGGGAGTTATTGAAGGTTCTTACAGAGAGGAGGGGCATCCTCAGGTCTGTGTTTCTAGGATCACTCAGGCTTCCGTGTGAAGAATGATGGGCTGGAGGAGGAGGGATGTTTGGAGACCGGGAGGGAGGCCTCACGGCCGGGGACTTGGATGGTCATGTGGCTTCATGTGGAGCAGGTACAGGGCAGATGGGGGACCCAGTCAAGAGCTACTTACAGGGGGGATGGGATCTGGTCCCCGGCTGGGTGTGGCACGCGGGAAAGGTCGCCGATGGCCCCAGCCCTCTGGCACGAGGCACTGCGTGGGTCGCACAGACAGACGCTCTCTGGGAAGGAAATGCCGGAAGGTCAGGTTCAGTGGGAGGAGAGTGCGAGGGTGGACGTGGTTGGGCTGAGGTTGTGGACAGTGAGGATGTCTGGTTGGGTTTCTAAGACCAGAGCCACACAGAGGCCACAGAGTCCCGTCTTCCTCCATGACCTGCTCCCCTCCAGCATGGCCATGGCCAGCTGACACTCCTGACGCTGGTCCCTCGCCCTGGCCCCCCATCCGGAGTCCCCCTCCTGCCTGACCCTGACTGCTCTTCCTTTCCGGTGCCTTTGCTTCTGCCTGCTGGTCATTCAGTGTCGCTCTTCCCGGGCCTTCTTGACTCCTGTGGAGCCACAGTTGCTCGTCATCCTGCTTATGCTCTCTGTGGGACCCCCACCCGTGCACCCTCAGCAGCTCAGACTCGGCACGGGAGCGTCCCGCAGAGCTGCCTCTCCTCCGGGAGCCCCGTTTACCCAGACAGCGTCATAATGCTGCCCTGTTAGAAACCTCCGCCTCCTCCTTCCCTCTCCTCCCCTTCACTGGCCACTCCCAGGTGGAGACCGTGTCCTCTCTCTTCTCCCCTGCCTGGCTCCTGAATCCTTCTGTTCCTTCTCTTCCTCCCACTGCCACGGCCCCTCATTCAGGCTTTGATGATTAGCACAACCTCTTCACACGAGGAGTTGGCATTTAGAAATAGGCTCATTCTCTTGAAAAGACCTTGACCCTGTAGAATGACATTAATGAGAATAGTTCAGGACCCCTGAATGAACTCACCTTGACCTCCATCCCACACTTCTGTATATCCAGCTATCACCTCCGTCTCTCCACCAGGACATCCCTCATACACACTCAGCCCTCGGATCCAAAACTGAACTGCTTGCCTTCCCCCTCCTGGGTTCCCTGCCACAGGCGGTGCCTTTCATTCATCCAGATTCTCATGCCCCAGACCTGGAGCTCATCCCTCCCCACTGCCAAGGCCTGTAGATTCTGCTTCTTAAATCTTTCTGTAATCAGTGCTCTTCCTGCCGTCCCCATGGCCTCAGCTCCAATCTCATCTGGCCTCCTCTGGACTTTGGTGACTATGTCCTACCAAAAGCCTCATGCCCACTTCCTGGACTCAGACCTCCTCTGTGCCACGGCCCCAGTGATCTTTCTAGAATGCAAATTCAATCATATTCCTTCGCTACATTTGATTCTCAAGATGAAGTGGAAGGAGGAAAACTTAGTACCTTTGGGCGTCTACGTGGGCTGGCCACTGGCTAAAGCTAGGCACTGTCCCATTAATAATCCCATCCAGTTATCCCGGTAAACTGTCACACAGAGAAGCCAAATGAAGCTGCCAGAAATAATTGCTCAAGGTTACGGTGCCGGGGAATTGTGGAGGCTGAATTCAAATCTAGGCCTTCCTGACCCCCAAATCCATTTTCTTTCCAGTACAGTCCACTGCTTCCAAATCTTCTTGGCCCAGTGTTCTCTGTGACATGGCTCCTTCTCCATTGCCGGTACCATCACCCACCACTCCTCTCGGGTCGCTCTGTAATAAGCCATCCAGAGCCACTTATCTTAGGCATGCCTTGCACCTTTGTGCTTCTGTGCTTATGACATTCATTTCCCTATTTTCTTAAATGCCATTCCCTTTCTTCTCTATCTAAAGAACTCCTATTCACCCTTCAAACCTAGCTCTAAGGGCATCTCCTCTATTAACTTTTCCCAAACTGACTCACCCAAGCAAAGTAACTTGCTGCTTTATCCAGGTCCTCCAAGTATGAACCGGACTCCTGGGAGATGGGAGAGTGCATTGGTTAAGGGCAAAGGCCCTGGAATCGGGCTTAGAATTCCCGCTCTTTCAGTCACTGTGAGCTGTGTCACCTGCGGCACATGCCTGACTCTCTGTGTGCCTTGGTTTCCTCACCTGCAAAATGGGAATGTTACTTCAGAGGGTCAAAGTAAGGAAAACATGAAAGATGTAGCATCATTAGAAAGGTTCCTGGTATAGTGTAAGTGCTCCAGAAATACGAGCTTTCTTTCGTTATCATTACCAGGAGGCCTCTGGCACACGTTGGAAGCTGGCTTCTGCATTTTTCCATCCTTTACCACGGTGTCCTGTCTCTGCAACACATGCTAGGTGTATTGCACTCTCCCGCCTGGGTACAGGTTCCAGGACAATAGGCTTAGAATTTGGATGACGTCCTCTGCAGCAGCCACTAGCGAGCAGCAGGAAGGGGATTCAGACTGCAGTCTGCAATAATCCAGAAGCCAGGCCTCTTAACTAGTCTATGTCAGAGCCTGTTCCCCAGACCCTTTTTTCTGAATATCAAGCCTCAGCTGGGGTTTCGGCTGCAGCGGTGTGATTGCCAGGTTGAGTGGCGGGAGGAGGAAAACACGGTCCCTGCCCTTGGGGGTTCCCCGCGGAGCTCAGAACCCGCGTGGCAGACAGACAGATGAATGGGTCGCTCGGACAGGGCCAAGTACGTGTCTACCATCAGACACGTTGTAGCGGGAGCCCAGAGGAGAGAGCAGTCACTAAACGCTTGAGGGCTTGAGGCTCTCCCAAGAGGTGGCACTGGAGTCAGGCCTCAAAGCGGGAGAAGAGCTGCCCTAGAGAGGGGGCATCCTGGGCAGAGGGCGCGGCGCTGGGAGCGAAGGGCAGCAGGCTGACTGCATGGCGCGAGAACCGAGCTGGCCCGCACACAAGGGCAAGAGGGAGGGTCGCAGAGGTCTGGCCAGAGCGTCACCCCAAGGCGCTATGTTGAGTTTTTGTCTTGTTTCCCCACCTCGGAGGCTTCCTAAGATCAGGTGGGAAGAAATGTCCTGTTCCCCACAGTGGTGACCATGGCAGTAAAGGTGACAGCTGAGTCCTTCCCTGCTCACGGCAGAGCAGTATATGCGGTACCCCAAAGGTGCCCTGAAGGTCAGAGTTCAGTCCCAGCTCAGGGGCTGTGTGACCTTCGGTAGGTGACATAACCTCCCTGTGCCTCAGTTTCCTCATCCGTTCAAGGAGAACAGTCAGATCTGAGCTGGGCCTGGGAACCGGAGCTGCTCACCCAAGCCTCTTCTCTTTGTGCCCACAGCGGACGATGCCTGCGGGGGGACCCTGCGGGGCCAGAGTGGCATCATCTCCAGCCCCCACTTCCCATCGGAGTACCACAACAATGCCGACTGCACGTGGACCATCCTGGCCGAGCTGGGAGACACCATCGCCCTGGTCTTTATTGACTTCCAGCTGGAGGATGGGTACGACTTTCTGGAAGTCACGGGCACCGAAGGCTCCTCCCTGTGGTAAGCACACCGCCCCCTCTCCGGCCCCCACCCGGAGACACAGTCTCCTTAGCGGCGGGGCCCGCACTCCGAGGCCCCTCTGCTGCATCCTGGACCCGTAGTTGACGAGCCTGGTTCTCACCGTGATGAAAACTCGCTGCACGTTTTCAGAGCTGGGGTCCATTTTTAGAGTGATTTGGGGATCCGATTTGACGTGTACCTTTGCTGAAGAATTTCACGATGGGCCTTTGTGGAGTGACTCACCCTGAGAGTAAAAACGTCCTGTTTCTCAGGCCAGGGACTCAGTGGGCAGATTTGGAGTAGTGTTGCCTTTGTGGAGGGCAGAGTCATAGCGTCCGACAAAGGGAACGGAATCGTTCGGCCCCCCCAGGGCCCGCTCCTGGCAAGGCGTTATGTCTGGGTTTCTGATGGGAAGTGACCAGCTTCCAGTTTGGGTCATAAGCCTTGAGTGGTGGCATGGGGCTTAGAATGTTCTCTCATCGTCTCCTCGTGGCTGTGTTATCAGGAGGAGGGCACAGGCGGATGGTGTCAGCCCCTCAGGTACCCATAGAAGGGTGTGTCGAGATGTGCTTCAGGTAAGATGCGGGGGCGTCTCGCAGACTTCACTGCGGCACAGGGGGGAGCACAGAGGAGGCGACACTATCTCCTCAGGGGAGGACAGGGCCTGGGAAGGAGATGCGGCAGTCAGTGTGAGTGCGGAGGAAGGGAGGGAGAGGAAGCAAACAGAAGGCAGGGGAGCATTTACCGAACCCCTCTTTTAGACCAGATGTCATGTCACAGGATAGAAACATCCGCTGTGGAAGACAGGGTCCTTGGAGGGTGAGAAGACCAGACAAACCACAGCAGGAGCCAAGAGTGACTATTTCAGGGGACAGAATGGGAACTGACTCCTCCCAAATGTGGACTGGGAGATTTGGAGACCGGTGTAGCCCAGAGAACTCAAATGTCCTGGGACAGTGGAAGGCGATCCGACCCGGGAGTCTGAAGGCCTTGGTGTCATGAACTTGTTGAGTGAACTTGGCCAGATCATTCCCTCCCCTGGATGGGGAGTAGAGAGAAGCACGTGTGAGCCAAAGACGGACCGCTGTGAGCAGGCGGCTGCTCTGTCTGTGGTCTGGGGCAGCAGCTGGACCCGCCGTGCCAGGAGTGGGGAGGAAAGCCCGGGCACCCCTCGTCTGCACCAGGGCCCCAGTGCCTTGCCAGCCCTCCTGCTTCTTTTTGTTAAATACCTATTTCTGTGACTGTAAACATAATACATCTGCTTCTTATAGAAAACATTAAAAGGTATGGAGAAATGAATAAGAAATATTAAGAGTTTGATGTATTTCCCTTTGACCTTTTGGCTTTGCTTGAATCAAGCGAGCTGGCTCTCTATATATGTTTTAATATTACAAAATTAGGATCTTAAAATCCATCTGTAGTTATATATTTTTAACCTAGCATTATATAATGAAAATTTCCCCTATGTTATCACAGATGCTTCCAAAACACAGGAGGCGCAATAATAGCCTCATGTATTGAGCATTTGTTATCAATACATCGCAGGCTGGTTCTAAGCTCTTTTGGCTATAATTTCATTTCTGCCTTATAAATTCTGTGAAGTAGGTAGCATCCTTTTCCTCCTTTTCCAGCTGAGGGAAATGAGGTCCAGAGAGGTTGTGTCACTTGCTCGAAGTCACACAGCTAGTAAGGAGCAGAGCCAGGATTCGACCCCAGGTTAGTCGGACGTGAAAGGCCGTCGTCATAGCCATGACAGCCCGTCACGTCCTGCACCTTACATTTGCGAAGGGTTGACCCAGCTTGTGGTATTCCCTCGTCAGACTGACAGGGGTCTACTCATCGGATCTCTTATGCGGTCCTTCCCAAGTTTTCGCTTCTGTAAACAGATGCCAAGATGAATAGGCCTACCAGTTCCATCTCTTCCAAATCCAAGGCCTCTTCGGCTCACTTGTTTATCCATGGGCCAAATGGTCTCCCACGGCTTCCGCCCCCTCCCCAGGTGTGAATCCACACATTGTCCAAACTTCTGGAGTGAAACAAATCTGAAAGACTATTCCTTTTCCTATTAAGTCACTCAGTGGGGAAGGAATTAGGCAGAAGAAATCGTTAGGGGAGTCATTCAGAACCCTTTGCTCTAAGATTAAATTATAATTATTTACAGGGTTGGTGTCACCATTTCCAGGCAGGATGCATTTGTTGTGGTAATTTATACTTGCATAGCAATTATGGATAAACAAACTTGGAGGCTCGGGACGTGTGTGCAAAGAACCTGCACTCTCGCCTGCCCCTCTCCTTTATGGTTCCCTGGATTCCTGTGAAAATGTGATGCTGCTGGTTTATGAGGATGCTTTATATCGCCATGCATTAAGATTTTAGGATGTTTTCTTGAGTTCTGTGCCAAGTCATAGAAAGATTGCAGATCCTGTTAGAAAAGATGAATGAGAGTAACTGGGCATCCCTTCACCTACTGAGCGGACAGAGGCAGCTTTGAGAGAAAAAAAAAATCCACTACCTCCTTTCCCAGATGGCAGATTCCCACTGGTTCAGGATCGGTGGGCATGGGATGGTCCCCCACTCTTGGGAAGAGTTTCCCCACTCTTCTCCACCCCGTGGGATACAAGTAGGAGAGTTTTCTTTTCTTTTAAAGATTTTATTTATTTATTTGACAGAGAGATCACAAGTAGGCAGAGAGGCAGGCAGAGGGGGGAGGGGAAAGCAGGCTCCCTGCTGAGCAGAGAGCCCACGCAGGGTTCCATCTAGATCTTGACCTGAGCCGAAGGCAGAAGGCAGAGGCTTTAACCCACTGAGCCACCCAGGCGCCCTAAGGAGAGTTTTCATTAGGGGTTCCAGTTGTTTGGATTTCGCCGACCAGTAAAATTTCCAAACAATTAGGGAACTAGAGGGTCGATCATTTTTTATTTTGCCAGGTAAGGACATTAGAAAAAAAAAGTGCCAACTCCTCAGAACATTATTTCATAAAACAAAGGACAATTCAAAGCCAAAAATGTGGCAGGATATAATCAATTTGCAGCCTTGCACTGGCACAAGGAAAGACGGGGTAGGAGGAGTGCACAGAAGTAGCGGCGTGTGCCCAGAGCTGCAGAGCCCCGCGCAGTGCGGACAGCAGCCCGGACCTGCCGCTTCCGGCTTCCTGGTCCGTGATTGGCTACTGGGAACCCGGAAGTCCGTCCTTGGAACAGGAAACTGCTGTTACCATAGTGAGCTGCGAACCCTGCACCTGTGACGCGTCAAGAGCTCCCCAAGTATTTTAGATGTACTTTCTCTAAAGTTAATTGCGACTTTTATTTTTATTTTGTGATTGTCCATGAGCAAAAGCTGGGTGTGAACTGACCAAGAGTTACAATCCAACAGTGCAGTTGGTATTCCTCCCCCACTGCACACACTCACACACACACACACACACGCACACACACACAGCCAAATCACCACCATCTGCATCACCAAGTGAAATGCTGTTACACATACATACTTAGGTCTCTAGTTCACTGAACTCGGTTCAGGGGCTTGATACTCTCTAACTGATCCTTCTTGGGGATGGTGGGTCTTTGCTGTGCTCTCACCAAGTCAGTTGTTGGCTGTGTCCTTCACGGAGCCCCATTCCTTCCCCTAAAATTCTAGGAAAATATTCTCACTGTGGCTTAAGTTCCTCATGAGGCCCCTGGACTTTTCTGATGGCTAGGACTGAACAGGGGCAGAGCTGGGGTTTAAAAACTCAGTTGTTTAAGACCCTGGGTTCTGTGTCCCTGGAGGGTATCAGGATTATGTTATAACAAGTACAAGTGATTGCCAGCCCAGTACCCAGCCAGCCTCTCCAATGTGGAGAAAATTAGTGAATGAAAACCCACTGGGGAGACACGGGAGCCAGACTCTCTCCCCTCCTCCATCTGCCTCATGCTTGACACTGTCCATTTGAGTCTCTAGGTTCTTCCTCTGGGCTAAGGAAGGAGAGAAAGCCAGATATGCCCTCCAAGAATAGGAGAGAGGTCTGCATATCTTGGCATCTAATTGGGGAGACAGCAAGCCTGGGAGTCAGACAGATTTGGGCTCAAAACCCTAATCCACTTTTTAATAATAGTTGTTAAAGCATATTTACCTACTTCTGAGTCTCGGTTTCCTTCCACATCTGAAAAACGGGGCTCATCATACCATCCTAAAAAGCATGCTGGAAGGGCTGGACACATAAGCTACTGCCTGGCTAACAGGCACAATACTCCTGGGATGGGGGCCAGAGTCAGGAGCTCAGCCTTTGAAGGGGAAAAGGTAAGATGGGGCATCTCCAGCAACTCAGAGCCCTCGTGGCCCCATTCTCAGGGATCCCACGGAGGCCGTTCTTCCCAGCCTGTCATCCCCGCAGCATCTCCCCGGGCAGAAAGATGCACAGCCTGGTCACTCCAGCTGACTCAGCTCCCCGGGGAATTGCCTGGAAATTCAGGGAAGGTAGCCTGGCAGAGAACCCCTGGGTCAGACTGGAGGATGCTCTTGCAAAGGTGAGAAGAGAGGGCAGTGGTTCTGTTGAAACTGTCCTCCCAGAGCCACATTTTGTGAACACTTTGCAGGCAGCATCACCACTTCTTGGCTGGACCCAGCCCCAGCTGGCCAATGAGCTGCCTTGATAGAAAAGCACAAGAGGGCACCTGGGTGGCTCAGTTGGTTGAGCATCAGACTCTTGATTTCAGCTCAGGTCATGAACTCAGGGTCATGGGTTCAAGCCCTGCACTGGCCTCCGTGCTCAGCAGGGAGCCTGCTTGAGGATTCTCTCTCCCTTTCCCTCTGCCCCTCGTTCTCAATCTCTCTCTCTCTCTTTCTCGAAGAGATGAATAAGTCTTTAAAGAAAAGCAGACGAGGGGAGTGGACCAATGTAGTGACAGTGGCTACTCTGGCCAGAGCTGGGAGCAGGGGGGACTTGGCTGGGGGTCAGGCACAGCGCCTGCCCTGAGGGGCCCTGAAGTGTTGGGGAGAAGGGGCAGAAAGCCTGGAGAAGACATTCAGGAGACCGCTGTCCCAGACCCAGAGGGGAGGCACGTGTCTGCCTGGCACCCTCTCATTGGCTGTGATCGATGATGCTGCAGAGTTCAGCTGGGCCTTCCTCCTTCCTCTGCTCCTTCTCTTTCTCTGCTTCTCCCCTTTCCCCAGTGTCAGTTTCCTCCTGTAGCAGGGGCGGCAGGCAAGGCCTGACATGTGCTCAGAACTGAAGCCATCCTTTTCGCAGGGCCTGGCCAAAGGGCCAGCCACGGAGTGTGTTTGTGGTGGCTGGTAGAAGGCGTTCAGAGCTCCTTCCCACATGTGGGATTTTTGTGCAGACCCTAGAACCTCCCTGCCCACCGTCTTCTTGGTTGTCATCCCTGTGGTCAGTCTCTGCCAGTGATGCCCAGCCTCCCTTCCCTGTCCCCTTCAGTATACTTGGACTTCCATTCTTTGTTTCACTGGGATCATTTGCGATCTGCATGCCCATTCTCTATTTCCCCCCACCCCCAGCCAAGCCCCCATGGACCTCTATGTGCCAGACTTGCCTCCACGAAACCTTTGAAGTAGGGAAGGAAAGGAGGGCATGCTGCAGGGCTTCGGAAGAGGATGCTGCCCTCAGGTGGAAGGACCAAGGCCTCAAGGTGAGGGCTGCATTGGAGACAGGCCTTGAAGGGCAGGTACCACTTGCATCTGGGAGAGAAGAGGACAGGGAGAGCATCATCCTAGGGCTGCCGGGTGTCCTACCAACATGGGAGCTGCTCTGATCCCTGAGATGCAGGGCGAGAAAGTGGTCCCAGTACTCTCTCCAAGTGCACCCACCCTGGGGCTCTGCCATCTGCCTCTGAGCCTCGGGGGGACCCCTCCTCCTAGAGAACAAAAGAAGAGAGCTGGCTAAACTGTCTGGATCTCCTGCCCCCCCAGGGCCGCCCAATAGACTTGGGCTGTTTCCAGAAAGAGAATTTCCGTGGAGAGCAGGTTCAGCCTACTCTCTGGATCAAGCTTTGAGGGTTTTTCTTCCCTTTGTTCCCCTTCCTTTTTTGCTTTTGTTTTTATAGGTGGAGATACCAAAATTCCCATACACTTTACAGACATTCAGTTTGAAAATTTTGCTAGCAACATTCTTTTTCCTCTTTGAAAGACTTTGTTTTAATTATTAAGCATTTTACACATGAAATTTGAGCCAACTAGAACCATTTGATCTCAGCGACTTTTAACTAGATATTTCATTCAGGAGTCATTAGATTCAGATATAATTAGATGAGAACAGCATGCCAACGGGGATTTGTTAATAATAACTATTCACTTATTTACTCATTCGCATGTACTTTATCAAACCATTGGTTTAGATCATTTATGTTCTTTGTTACTTTTCTCCTATTTATTCTCGGTAATCATTTATTGAGAGCCTTCTATGAACTAGGCTCTCCTAGGTGCTGGGGAGACAAAGACACAGTCCCATCCCTAAGGAGTTATTTATTCCCTCCACCGATGCTTATGTAATAGCCATGCATCATGCTGGACCCTGGAGCTCACAGTCAGGGCGAAGAGGCAGAATATAATTAAATGCTTGACAATATCATATGTTAGGTGCTTTGCTAAAAGGTATAAAGAAGCTCCCGTGGAGACTGAAAAGAGAAATGTAATAGTTAGTATCCTTTTGGTTCAAGAAATAGAAACCCACCTCCAGCTGACTCAAGCTAAAAAGGGAATGTGCTGGCTTCTGTAACTGAAAAGTCGAGGGATTGGCTTCAGGGACTGCTGGATCAAGGTATGCAAATAATATCATCAGAATCTATTTCTCCCTCCCACAGCTTTGCTCTCTTATGTGTTGGCTTCTTCAGGCATGCTTCCCCCATGAGGTAGCAAAGGCAACCCCCGTCAGCTCTGCTCATTCCACTGGCTTAGCAATCCCAGCAAAAAGGAACCTTCTCTTTCCTCATGGTTCCCACAAAAGCCCTAAGATGCACCTTGAGTGTTCTTGCGGGCCAGGCCCAGGTCACTTGACTCTCCAACCTGCTCAAACTGGATTCCAAAGACTGTAGAAGGCTATGGAAGGGTTGACAATCACTCTGCATTTTAACTGGGTTCAACTGAAAGGCTTAGAAACCAGCTATAAAACTTTTTTGGTGGCCACTCAGGCAGGAGATATTCTAGCCTTGAATTAGGGCAGCTGTGAGGGGATGGAGAGGAGGGGGTGACATCAAGAAACATCTCAGATGCAGAATCAGCTGCTTTGGGGGGTTCATTGGAAAGAAGGGATGGAGAGAGGGAAGAGTCTGGGTTGACTCCCAAGTTCCTGGCTGGATGAATGTGGCAGGATTGTCTACCAAGCAGAGGGACACAGCAGAAGGATCAGGTCTTGGGAACAGGGACACAGGTGCCCTTGAGTGCTGACCTACAGTCTTTTGAGGATCTCTAGTGGAGATGGTCAGGAGGAATCAATAGCTAGGCCTGGAAAGTTTGACGTTGCGCTAAATATTGTGGCAGGGTCCTGAGAAGTCATTGTCAGGAACAACACCAGCACCATCATCCTGGGCAGTGTCCCCTTCATCATCGTGGTCACCCTCACCAGCTCCATCTTTATTACCAATACCTTCCACCATGATTTATTCATTCAAGCAGACTACTTAAGGCTTCTATTGCTGGACATTGGGCTTGGCATGGGAATACAGTAGTGGAGGAGACAGATAAAGCCTCTGCCTTTGTGGGACTTCTGGTCTACCTGGCAGAGTGTGACATTAATAAAATCACCAGATAAATGTAAAATACACTTGTGTTGAGTGCCATGAAGGAAACGAACAGGATGGGGAATAGGAACAGTGGGGACCCTATTAATATACAGTGGTCAGGGAGATCTCTTGGAGTGGGTCAGTTTTAAGCTGAGACCTGACTATTGAGAAAGAGCCACCATAAGAAGGACTCTGGGACCAGCATTCAGGGCAGAGGGGATTGCACCTCTAAAAGCCCATCATCACAGCACCTTATAGGTCCTTAAACTTCATACATGGGAGTGTCATGGGCCTAATGACTGTCCTCTGGGATTTCAGCTTGTTTGAACATCAAGAGCAAGGCAGGGTCAAGGTCGCAGGCTGGCAGAGAAGCTCAGGGGGCAGCTGAGATGGTGCATGACCATGGCTGCTGAAGCCAGTGGCACCTGGAGCCACTTCCTGCCTTTCATGGGTTCCTGAGGCCCTTGCTTCCCCCTCCTTCCCTGCCACATCACAATGCTTTCAGCCTCCCCAAGAAGCTGTTCTCTTCGGATGGAGCCCATGAAATTGCATCTGTTGTATCCATCAAGAGCCAGGCCATAAATAACCAGCCCTTTAAAATCTCATCTCCTGTTATCTCTCCGAGTTGGAAATAGCATTCCCAGCCCCACCATGGAGCCACAGGAAAGGATCAGTGTCCTAGCACGCCAATGGCAGAACACGTCTGCAGAGTCCGGGCCGGGCCTTCTGCGCTCTCCATGGAGCACCGACGTGACTTCCTTGCTTCCCTTGGTGAGAACTTGCTCTCAGAAAGAGAACAAAAGCTGCAGCTGGAAGGAGCAGGAAGTGAGCCAGAGTTGTCCACTGTTGGCACAGCGGCTCGACTCGAGAGCTTGTGATTTGGCCAAGTTCTCTGCATGGGAAGCGAGGGTCAGGCGGCTGCCCTGCCCCCCCGGGTCTGACTGCCTGCAACAGGTTTGTACTAAGTACGTCGTCTGCCCAGGGGCCCGTGCCAGCACTGGGAAGGGCACCAGACAACAAGGTGCTCTTTTCGACCTCTCTCTCAGGGAGCTGCCAGATGCCTGATGGTGCCGCTAAGACAGATGGAAGGAACTGTTTCGGGCCCTTCCAGAGGCAAACCCTGCCTTTCAGAATGACGTCAGTTCATTCAGCATGTTCCAGACCCTAATCCCGATCTGTTTTCATGAAGCTTGCCCATGAAAGTTTGTTCTACTCCCTCTTGGCCTCACTCTTCCCGTGGTTCTTCCTGATTTTGCCTATCTCTTGATCCCACAACCTTTTCTGGCTTCCCAAGCCTCACCTAAGCCATGGGTTGTAACCCTGAACCTCTACTTCCTTCATCCCAGCTTGTCCTCATCTGGTGGCTAGGGGGCCCAGGGTGTGACCCTCCCAGACTCACTAGGGAAGCAGGACTCATAGGGAAAACCAGCATTTGACAATCCGAGGAAATGGCCAGTGATCACTGTTGAATTCAGCAGATTTCATCATCTCGGGAGTGAGAGGGCCAGGTTGGCCTGAAAAGTGGGAGGCTTCAAGGAGTACCCTATTCCCTCTGGGAACTTCTCATCCAAGGTCTCGGTCAAGTGGCCTGCCTTGAAGTCCTCTCTCCACATTAATTCCTCACTTACTTCTCCATGGCTTCTACCCCAGCCTTCCCCCGAAACCATTCACATTAGGATCATCGTCAGAGAACCACCCCTCACCCCAACACTAACCACTTCCAGTGCCCAATCCACAAGATAGTCTTTAGGTGCCCTCTTACTGGCACTTCTTCATTCCTTTACCTTGTTGGTTATTCTCTCCTTTTAGAACTTTCTCTTTGCTTTTCGCTGCTCTCTCCGATCCTTCTTGGACCTCTCTGACCATTGCTTCTCTGTTTCCTTTGATGTCCGCAAGACTCTGCTCTTGCCTTATTGCTCTTCCCATTCCATACACTCACCTGGAATACTCTTATGTAATACTCTGCTCTCATGGTTTTAGGTACCACTCGTTTGTTTAGAACTCCCAAAGCCAGCTCCCCAGCTTCGCCTTCTGCTGAGCATCAAACTGTAGAGTGAACTAGCTTTGGGGCATCTCCACCTTGATGTCCACCAACATCCCCGAGTCAGCATGTCCCAATGTCTCTCATCATTGGCTACTAAAAAGGTCAGAGTTTGGTCGCTTTCTTTGTTGATGGAATCACCTTCTACCAAGTCTTGCAAAAATCTGGGACTCCTCCCTGTTCTTGGAGTTCTCCCAGCATGCCTCCTATAACATATTTTTCCATCTCTACTGCCACTCCCCTAGTTCATCCCCTCCTCTTTTCTTCTTTGTGGGTTGTAATAACCTCCTGACTGATCTCCCAGCTTCTTGGCACTCTTCAATTCATCCTCCCCACTGCTACCAGAATGGTTTAATTAAAATGCAGATCTGACATGCTAAGCCTCAGGCAAAAGCTTTCAATCATTTTCCATTGTCTGTGGAATAAAATCCAGCCACAGATAAGGCCCTGTTTGATCCAACCCTTGCCTGTCACCCCAGCCTCAACTCTTGCCACTTCCTTCTTTGAGCTTCATTAACCTTAAAACTCAATGGTATAATACTGCAAAGGGTTCTTTTTTGCTCATGTGACCTCTCTGCCATGGGTCAGTCCAGAGGGGTTCTGCTCCACAGAGTAATACAGGTGGGTACCCAGGCTCAAAGAAGTTCCACGGTCTTATAGATGCACCATCCGGAATGTGTGGCCTTCTCCAGTGCCGTGGCGGGGAAGAAGAGTGGAGAACCTAGCACGCGCTTTTCATTGCCCTGGCCCAGATAACATACACATCACTCAACTCGTATTTCATTGGCCAGAAATAGCCACGTGGTCCAGCCTAGCTGCAAAGGAGCCTACAAATGGGACGAACAGATGAAAGGGTCGGTGTGTCAGGATCTGTGCCACATATTTCAGTGGACGAGATGTCCGGGCTCCTGTCAAGGGCCAGCCCTTCCCTATATGTTCTAGACCTCCTAGTCCCCAGACTTCTCTGCTAAATTCATCTCCTTTTTCTTGCAGTCATTATTTTTTTCTTCTCTTGTGAACATGGCTCACAGCATAGAGACATGTTCTAAAATTGACTGTCTAAAACCAAAACGAAAGCAGGACACCGCAAAATCCCGCTACTCATTCCCATTCAGCTGCTGCCTGTTATTGGAAATGGACCCTCTCTCAGTGTCTGCCCCACCTACCACAAAGGCTGACCTTGATAAGATTGCCAGTGACCTCCAGATTGCCAAATCCAGTGGTTGCTTCTCCCTTGTCACCTGACTTGGCCTCTTGGCAACCCATGACATCGGTCATCGGTCCTTCTTGAACTGTTCCCTTCTCTTGGCTGTCATGGAGACGCACCGCTAGCCACCTGTGCTCCCTCTGGTTCCATTTCCTTGTCTGTTTCCTGCACTGTCCAGCCTCTGTCCGGCCCTCATAGGTGGCCTGCCCAGGGGGTCCTGGGACCCTCCTCTTCTCCATTTACCCTCTTTTCCAGGTAACCTCAACAAATCACACTTTGGCCTTCAATATCACTTATTTATATGCCAGTGGTGCTCAATTTCAATGTCCAGCCTGGAGGGACCCTCTGGTTTTATATATATTAACAGGAATCTCAAAATCTTAACAGGAATCTCAAAAGGAACACTTCCAAGCAGATTTTTTTTTTTATTGTGGTAAAATATACATTAAATTTACCACTTTAGCCATTTCTGAGTTTACAAATGAGTGGCTATAAGGACCTTCACACGGTCATACCACCAACAGCTCTCTCCATCTCTAGAACATTTTTCACCTTCCCAGACAGAACCTCTCTGTCCCCACTGAATAACACCCTGTCTGCTCTCATCCTCTGAGAACCACTTCTCTGTCTCTATGAGTTTAACTGCTCTAGGGACCTCATATATGTGGAATTATACAGTATTTGTTCTTTTGTGTTGGCTTATTTCACTTAGAATGTTGTCAAGGTCCATCCATATTATAGAACGTTCCAGAATTCTATTCCCTTTTATGGCTGAATCATACTCTATGCTATTATATACCACATTTTGTTTATCCACTCTTCTGTCTGTGGACATTGGCTTCTCATTCCCTCCTCACCCCTCACCTGTCCTTCACCCGGCCTTCTCCACCTGCTTGTGGAGCTGCTTGTGCCCATCGTATTCCCCAGCGTCTCTGGCTGCCTTGCTTCTACCCCCCTGTAACCCGTTCTCCATGCAGCAACTCCGATGACTGGTGTTTATATACGTCAAATTATATCTCCCTTGTTTAAGGCTTGCTAACGACTTCCCATTGTGCTTAGAATAAAATCCTACAAGACACTACGTTATTAGGGCACCGTCACCTCTTTGACTTCCCTCCTATCACTCACACACCTCACTCTGCCCCGACTACATTCGCCTTCCTCCTGTCTCTTGGTGGGGTGATTAAAGAGGATGATTCCTCTTTAATCATCAGTCTGCGGCCTCCTAGCTTCCTCCTAGGGCTTCTGCACTAGCCTGTTGCCAGAGCTTCAGATTTTCTTCCTTCATAGTTGTTGCCTTTTTTTTTTTTTAAAGACGCAGCTTTTTTGAAATGCAAAATTCAATTTAAATCCTCCCTCTTTAGAAAGACCTTCCCTATGCACAATCTAAAGTAACCTTGCTCACTCTCCCAGCATCTCGTATTTTAGGCATTTGTTGATACCAGATATTTTCTTGCTTTTTTATATATGTGTCTTTTTTCTTTGCCCTTCCCCAGCCCCTCCACTGCCTGCAGAACCTTGAAAAGCCCCAAACGCAGTGGTTGGCACTTAGTAGGTGTCCAAGATTGGCTTGTTAGGAGGAGAGGCCTGCTTCTGTCTCACCAGTACCAATGTCCTGTGGCTAATTGCAAAGGTTAACATCGAGCCTCTCCACCAAGTATTTTAAGTGATAACCTTCCTGGGGGACATTTGCAAATTAGCCCTGACTCTTGCTGATTATTCATCCTAAACTCAGTCTGATTAATAATTAATCAGCAAACTACTTGGCCAGAGCAGGCTGATCAGTGCTAGAAAGGATCTTAAATTATGCAAGTCACTTGGCCACTGTTGAAAAATAAAGAGCTCAGCAGTCGACGAAACTGGAAAGGTTTGATTGCAGTGTGAGTGAGGTAAGGTTTCTCGCTTGTTTGTTTTTCCTGTCTTTTTTTTTTTCCCTTTTGACGAAGAAATCAATTAGGCTCCCAACTTGCAACCTCAGAGAGAGACTGAGCAGCACAGAAATAGAAATGTGTTAAATATCACTTTTTTCTTTTTCGTTTCTTCCCTTCAAAGAAGTTTTGGTCCGGGAGACAGAGGTTAAAATTAGCCAGTTTGTTAAGCAAATGGGAGTCTGGCACCTGAAGTCAATTTCTGCAGCCCCTGTAGCTCCAGCCACCCCTTTGGCCTCCTCTGAGCAGCAGCATGCTGGGCCTGGCAATAAGGAGGCGAGAGATTTGATGCCCACTGCTCACTGCCGGCCCCAGGGTTGGGGCAGAATCAATTTGCCGGCAACCTGTCCCACCAGGAGGTATTCTTGTACTCTTTGCCTCCTGCCTACAAACCCCAGGGAGACAGGAGAAAAGGCAATCAGAGGGTGATGGACGGGCTCCCCATTGCCAGGAGTGAACTAGGTGACCGCTGGGGACCCTTTTAATCATCAGTCTGCGGCCTCCATCCTGAAAGTCTGGTCCCGCGTGTGGCTTCGTCTTTCTTCCAGATGCCCCTTCTGGTCATTGGAGATATGGCTGATGGGGAGGCTCAGGGAAAGCCAGAGGGGTCTGCTAACATTGATCTCTGGGCGGGGGAAAAGGTACAGGGACACGGGATTTAGCAAAGTTCGTGCAGCCCTGACATTTGTCCGAACCAACAGGGGTGACAAGACAATACCCCAGACCAACTGAGTCAGACTGCCCCGGGTGGGACCCAGGCCCGCGTATTTTCAAATCTCCCATGAGCTCTTTCTGCCTCAGAGGGGAGCATCGCGAACTCATGGAGCCTGCTAGGCTTTAGGAAGGAGGTAATGAGGGACATCAAAGGGGGAACTAGGTGATGGTGATGGGTTTCTCCCGAGTTGGTTGTCCTCCCCAGAGTTGCCTGGAAGGTGCTGGGAATGCCGAATCCTGGGTTCTACTCCGGGCTACTACCTCTGAAATTTCTGAATGGGTCTACAGATGGTATTTGTACTCCTTCTCCCAGGTTTTGGGAAGCGGATCACATTTTTAGAGGCACGCTGGACCTAAATGGAACCAGTCTTTCCAGAGCAGCGATATAGACGGGGTAGACGTTTGCGCATTATGAAACAATCCGTCTCTTGAGGAATGGATCCGTAATCGAATTTCTTGGCATGGAAATCCCCAAGTTACATTTGACTTATACGTCTGGTTATGGTTTCCATTCCAGTTTGGGCAAGGGCTTCTTTTACATAAAGTGAAACACACTGACTCCTAAATATTGTTTTTTTTTAATATTTTTATTAATTTATTTAACAAATGATTTTTTTGCCCACCTGCTCTGCATCATGCTCTGGGATAAGCCCTGCAATTATGCTGCCGAGCTAGAAAGTCTCAGCCCTCTGGCTTTGAAATCTAGCCTCACGTCCCGATCTACCTGGGATGGGCCGATGCAGTGTCTCCTTTCTGAAACCTTGAGACGTGCTGGTCTCCCTGCCTCCCCCCCTCACCCCTGCTGGTCTCCTGCTGCCCTGACATAAGCCACTTAGCTTCTCTGACATCCTTCTTCCAACAGAAACTCTTAAAAAGCATGAACTTACCCATCATCTCTGAATCCCCAGGGCTCAAAGTCCTGACAACAGACAGGGCAAAGATTTGCTGACAGTTCATTGAACAATCGAGAGATTATTTGCCTGTTTATTTGTCTTGACATCCGTCCTCTTACCAAAGGGCTCTGAGACCAGGCAGGGGAGACAAAGTTCCATATGCCTTTCCTCTGGGTGGTGGAGAGATGGCACTGAAGCTTGAGGGTCTCTCAATTGCCTCCATGAGCCTGTTGGCTCCTGTGCCGAATGACGTCTCACATCTCATCTCGTTGAATTTTCAGCACCAGCTGCAGGTCAGATATTTGCATACCCACCTTGTAGATGAAGAAACTGAGTCTCGGAGGCTTCACCTTCTCTCCCCCTGAACACTGTCCTCTTCAGCTGGGTTCTTTCTATTCCCCCCTCTGTAGATGCTAGGCTAGCCACTTCCAGGATCCTCTCTTGCCCTTGGAGCTAGTATGTTCTGTGTGGCCTCTTCAGGTCTAATTATCTGCCTCCTTCCTGCCTTAACGTACCTTGACAGGTGTAATAATCTTTAAGATCTACTGCGCGTCAGGCCCTGTACTAAGGGTGTCGTGGGCATTCTCTCATTTAAATCCTGACAAAACTCTTGTGAAGGGATGTGTCATCCTCCCAGTTTTTCAGGTAGAAAAGCTGACTCTAGGAGGTTAAGAAACCTGCCAGAAGTCATACAGCTAGAAAGCATTTGAGCCAGGAGTTGGACCCCTGTTCTCTGGACTCGAAACCCTGGCCCACCCCCACCCCCCCTCTCTCTTGCTCCTCTGAGCTCTGATTCCTTTCCAGTTCGGACCCCAGCAATGATGTGGCTTTTTGGTTTTTCTCTTTTTGAGTCACATGTCCTCTCTGCCCTCCCTGCACATGCCCTGGTGAGTCCGTCCTGGGTCCCAGCCCTGCCCACCCTGCCCTGAGGATACCTCCAGGACTCTGTCTCCTCGTGTTCCGGGATAGTCTGAGCTGAGGCCAGTCCCTGGCCCTCGAATCAAGCGTTCAGTTGTGTCTTGAACAAGACTAGAGTCTTCTCTGTTCCTATGACTCGCCAATGAACCTTGCAGGCTGCTGCCCGCGTGGGGCTGGGGGTCACGTGGCTCCTGCGGGGTGCTTCTCCCGCCTCCCGGGTCTCTCTCCTGACGGTCTGCGTCACCAGCTCCGGGAACGAGATGTGAAGCCTCCTCGGAGGACGTCTGTGACAGCCCCAACGAGAGGCTGCTCAGCAGCAGAGCCCATGGGCCAACTCCCAGGCGAGGTGTGCGCTGGGTTCCCAGGGGGCTTGGTCCTGCTACTGGGACGCCCACTGTCCTTCTGTGTGATGCCAGGACTCCGGGTGTCCGTGGCCCAAGGGGGGAGCTGGCCAGGACCTGGCCTGCAGTACCTCCAGCTCTGGTTCCCAAGCCCAGGTCTGCAGAGAGGAGCTACTTCTCCCCCTCAGCATGCTGGGCAAGATCCCCGGAACTCCCGGCTCACAGTGTGGAGTGAGGGAAGGAGCATGGATTTAGGAGTCAGTGTTGGGTTCGGTACCAGCTCTGCTGCCAACTAACCGCATGATGTAGTTAACTTACTTACCCTCCCGGGGCCTGACACACAAGAAGCATTTGGCGTGGAAGACTTTGAACAGGCCCAGCTGCCCAGCTTTTAAATCCCACTTGTGTCCTTCCTCTGACCTTGCATGGCCAAAGCACATGGAAGGGCCTCCACTGCCCCACCTGCTGCCCCATCCTGCCCCCGTCCGCACTGCCCCTCCCGCTCCACTCCGGCAGCCCCCCGCCCCAGCGGACACACGGCTGCGCGCTGCCCCCTTCAGTGGTTCTCAGGTGTTGGGGGGCTCAGCCTCTGCAACTGGTGCATTAGGGAGGCAGCTGGGGCCTGGACCCGAGTAGGACAAGAGATCATCTTCCCGCCTGGGCCAGGCAGCTCTGAGGTAGCCCGGGCCATTTTGGCAGTGCCCTCGGGAGCACACGGAGAAAGACAGGGAGGAACGATGTGGTTTGGATGCTTCCCCCTGAGCTGGGTGTTCAGCATTGGAACTTCAGCTGCCCTAGTGTTTTAAGGCAGGTGGTGGGTCCTTTGCACCCCTCCTCACCCCTCCACCTGCTGGGAACATGCCTCGTGGCGCACAGAAACTTCCGAAGTTCCCCCGTAGAAACACAACTTCACAGATTCCCTTCCGACAGGATCCGCGCCTTGCAAGGTGATTTTTCTGGAACCGGGAGGGCTTCATTGTTGTTTTATGTATTCGATGATTTAATTATTTATTTATTATTAATTTCTTTTGAATGTGTTTTCATTGAGGTCTATTTAATATACAATATCCTGTTAGTTTCAGGTATATATCATAGCGATTGGATATTTTTATGCTTTACGAAATGATCCCCATGATAAGTCTAGTTACCATCTGTCACCATACAAAGTTATTACAGTATCATTGACTCTATTCCCTAGGCTGTACATTACATCCCCATGACTTCTTTCTTTTATACCTGGAAGCTTTTTACCTCTTTACTCACTTCACCTACTTCGCCCATCCCCCCCCACCCCCTCCCCACTTTAGCAATCAACAGTTTGTTTCCCGGAGGATTTGAGGGAGCCAAGACAAGGACCCTGTAAGTGCCAAGTGCAGCGTCAGACCTTGACACCGAGTCTTTCCTTTGCATCTTTAAGTAACTGGGAGAAACTGAGACTCCACGAGGTTCCGTGCCCACGGTCACGTGGGAGCTGGGAAGTTACAGCCGACGACTGGGGCAGGAATCCCAGGCTGGGTGTCGAGAAAGGCCTCCCGGGCCCACAGCCTGGGCTCCTGTTCTCCCCCCTCGTGCTGCCTTTGTCCTGCCAGCTCCCCGGCAGCCAGGCCCGTGGAGGCCCTGTCGGCCATGTGCTACCAGCTGCCGAGGAGACACGCCGTGAGCCCAGGACAGACTTCCGGCCGCCTTCCCCGGTAGGAGAGCCCTGTCACTGCAGACAAATGGCCCGTGTCATTCAGCCACGTCCTTCTCGTTGCTGGTCTGTGGCCTGCGTTGTCCAGATAACCCTGTTCATTTAGTGTTGTCTTTAAGGATGCCACGAAGGTCCCCGGGCGGTGACAGCCCAGCCTTTGCCCCAGCCAAGGAGAGATGCAGGCGGGCCTGCTTCCTGACTTCTGTTGGTTGCCCGTTCAGCTCTTGCAATTATCAGAATCAAGTGGCACTTTTCGCATCAAGGCAAGTGTCCCTTAGGCCTGGCTCTGAGCTCTGGATGACATCCTGGATGCTAACATGGCTTCCACCAGCCATCTCCTTCCCAGCTGTGTCTCCCAACCCCTGTCCATCCATGCCCCCCTCAGCTCCCAGCAAAAAGCCCCCAGTCCCCCTGCTTATAATTACCCTCCTCCGCCCCCGCCCCCCACTGCACCCCCTGTGCCTTAGCAAGTAATTACCTTCCAGGGAAGTTGACAAATCTCTGGCGACTCCTAGCCCAGCTGGAAAAGATTCATTATTCTGTATCTGGAAATAACCAGGCCCATCAGCACAGGGCTGAGATAACACCAGTGTAAAAGTTCTCTATTCAGGAGAATTAATTAGGATTCCTTATTAAAGATCCCATTAGGCAAAAGGGCATTTTTATCTGTGATAGTCAGCTGCTCCTATTTTTCTAAAGCTATAACTCCAAGTTTTAAAAAAGAGAAAACCAGGGGCTGTGTTTTCCTCTAGAATAATTCAGTGTCAGTTATGTCTTCATCAGGATGTGAAAATAGATTTTCTCATTCAATTTGCAATGCTTTATCTCTTCAGAGTCTGGTAATGACTCCACTCCATCCCTTTAGCAAGAACCACAGCCCCAGATGGGTATTTGGGGAGTGGGACATTTGCTTAGAATGACTGCAAGAGAAATTGCATTTTTTTCAGCAGCCTAGGCTGGCAGGAAACGCTGACTCTGCCATGCACTGTCTGTGTGTCTTTGGGCAAGGTGCCGAACCTCTCTGAGCCTCGCTTTCCTCCTCTCCAAATCTATCTCCCAGTGCAGGGGGTGGGGGATCAAGAGTATCGTTGACCCTCCCTTGAACTAGACGGGTTTGAACTCTGTGGATCCATTTATATGCAGATTTTTTTCGGAAAAACACAGCATAGTACTATAAATGTGTTTTCCTTACAATTTTAACATTTTCTTTTCTCTAGCTTACTTTAAGAATACAGTGTGTAATACATACGAATACAAAGCACAACTGACCTTGACCAATGCAGGGGTTAGAGGTGCCGAACTCCTGCGTGCAAATCTACACATAACTTTTGATCCTGCAAACACTGAACTACATACAGTAGCCCATTGCTGACCAGAAGTCTTACTGATAATTACAGTTGATGAACACGTGTTTTGTATGTTACATGCCTTATATACTGTCTACTGACAATAACGTAAGCTAGAGAAAAGAGAATGTTATTAAGAAAATTTTGAGAGAAAGTTCATCTTCCCTCCTGTACCTGTACGATATTCATGTACGAGAGGAGCCCATTCCCCCCTGTTTTGTTCAAGGGTCAGTTGTATGTGCAAGCCACTCTGACTGAGCCTTGGTTTCCTCATCTGCAAAATGGGAGGGCAATCCCTCTTCCAAGGCTCTGGAAGGATTCAAAAAGAGCAAGTAGGAGCGCATTGCCTGTGGGAAGCATTTTACACATACATGTCAAGCCTGAAATGGACCCATTTGGTATTTCCCGCAGAGAAGCCCAGTCGGGACCCCTGAGATAGCAGTTCCTGCTCCCCACCCTGAGAGAACTGAACTCATTTGCCCTGTCTGGGGCCTGGATATTAAGCTCCCCGGGCGATTCTGGAGTACAGCTGAGGCCGAGACTCCTGGCTCCATATCATCTAGGTGAGCCTCTCTGAGCGACACTGTGGCCTCCGTGGCTCCCAAAGGAGGCAGTGCAGGGGTGGGGAGGGGTCGCCTCTCGACCTCAGTGGCTGTGCTGCTTTCCCCTCAGCCTGGGACCCAGTGCCCAAAGTCTACCCAACCGTGGGACATGGGCGCTCCCTATAAACCCGGCAAATTTTTAATTGCATTGTTAAAGAGAGCAACCGCAACTTGTTTCTCTTGAGGAAGGGAAGAATGGGAGGAATAACAGAATCTGAGGCCTCCAGAAATTTCTATACAAAACGTGTTGTTGTCCTCTTAGCTCACCCTGTGGACAAGTGTCCCAGCATCACTTGGTAAGTGCGTGGCACAGCCAGGGTGGAATCTGGGCTCTCCGAGTCTCATCCAGACCTGTTTCCACCACCGTCCATGCTGTCAGGCTCCCTGCCACCACACCAGCATTCGCCAGACTTCTCATGAGACAGTCACAGCTGCGTCGCCTTCTGCGAGATCTGTATTCACACAAACCCTCCTTCACACCATGTTCTTCTGCCTGCCTGTCCTGATGCCCCTCCTCCACTGCTTGTGCCTCAGTTTACCTGGTAGAGGAGCCATCTTAGCTTCTGGGTCCTCTTACCCTTCCTTCACATTGCTTTGGCTTCAATCCTCTTTTAAAGCCTTTGACCCTGTTCCCTCCCCCGTTACTTCTCTGACCTCCCTACTCTCTCATCCACTTCTGTGGCCACACAGGCCTCCTTGCTGTTCCACCTCAGGCCCTTTGCACTTGCCATCCCCTCCACCTGGAATGCTCTTCCTCCCAGGCATCCTCGTGATTCGCTCTTTCACCTCTTCCCGGCGTCCCCCCTCAGGTCATCCCCTCAGCAAGATTTCCCTGACCCCCTATTTAAAATGACCAGCACCTCTCCCCCACTCTGTAGAAAGAATGTCCGTTTACATGTTTTTTCTCAGCTGGCTCTCCACACCTCAGAGTGTCTAGCACTCAAGAAGTCTGGAATTTGGGGGTTCCAACCCCTCTCCTTGGCTCCAGCCCCGGAAGCTCTGTTTAGAGCTTCACATCCATCACCCTCATTCTCCGGGTTGGCAGACTGAGGCCGGGAGGTGGCATGTGGCCTCTCCAGGGTCATGCCAGGGGTTAGTGTCACAGGAGTGACTGTGCCAGGTCATCTTAGGCCAGCTGCCAAGGCCGCTGTGCTCTCGGGTTAGTTGTCTCCGTCTCCGCGGCCTGCCCGGGGCCTCGGGGTCTGGCTTTACTAGGTGAGGCCCCCTGGGCGCGGCCGTGTTCAGCACCCACGCCATGGAGACAGATCGCCCTGCTGCACAAATGTGTTGTTGGGCGAGAACCCGGTCTGGGCTGAGAACCAAGAAATCCTCTTCCCCTTGGCACTCCCCTCCTCCTCCCCACTTCCCCCCCTGCCAATTCCCCCATCAAATAATTCCTGATAATGAAGTTAGGATGATTCATTGGTTTTCTGATGAGCGTGAATTCATCATCAAAATCTACATATTTCAATCCCCTGATATGTGCTCTCAGATTCCTAACCTGATTAATATGTAAAGTGCTTTATCCTGTGACTTCACAAGAGAAAACCCAGCTTGCTTTTATGGGCCTGCGTGGCTCCCGGCCTGTGGGGTTCTGGGCAGTGTGGGAGATGCCGTGGGCTCCGTGCTGGGGATGGTAACGTAGTTCGGCCTGCACCGCAGCTGAGAGGACGGTGGCTGCCAGGAGTCCGGCTCCGGGAGGCTGGGCAGTCACATAACCCAGAAGGCCTAGATGTGAAGTTGTTCAATATTCACAGCCCCCCAAGCTTGCAGGGGCTAAGAATAGCACACAGCCCATGTCTGGGAGCCTGGCAGAGGCAGCAGCCCCCTTCTGAGCCCTTCTGGAAGGCTAGCCAGTGTGCAAGCCACCTTTCATCCCATCTAAGCCCGATCCCTGAATCCTGTCCCCACGCCTGTCCAGAGGGCAGGCTCAAGTTCAGCAAGTGGCCTGGGGCCTCCCTTTCCCAGCCGCAGCCCCTGGGACTGGCCCTGGGACTGCCCCCCACCAGATTCTGTGGCAGCCCAGACTGGGCCAATTCTGGCCCACACATCCTTGCATTCGGAGCGTTGCCTCATACCCCCAGGCGGGGCCACCCCTGCCTCTCTCGGCCTCCTTCCTCCCTGACCCACAAACCCAGACGTAGGTACACACACGCCACAGGATCCCCCACTGGCTGCTGTGGCCACTGACCCCACGGGTGGCTGTTTGCCCAGAGGGCCGCAGAGTCAGACATGGGTTGGGACCTCAGGTCCAGGATTTGGACCTCAGCTCTCTGAGCCTCTGTTTCTTTAGTTTTAAAATTCAGGCCATCAGGAATAATAATTTACACTGCGTCAGGCTGCTGTGAATTTCATCCCAGCATTAAGTGGCTTGTCTAGCATGGAGGTGACACTGGGTAACGTAGCTGTGGCTGGCATTCACTCTCATCGCCCCTGACCTAGGCGAGCAGGTACCCCCGTTTCCCCGATCTGGAAACGGAAGCTCAAAGGTGTTGGGATTGGGATGTGGTTCGGTGGAGTGAGGCAGCGCCTCTTCTCCACCAAAGGACCTGGAGCCTCTTGGGTGAAAAGGATCTGGGCCCCTGCAGAAGATGGGAATTCCCATGAGGACACCTGCCGTGCAGGAGACGGGGACCCTGTCAGTGGCCTGGAGTCCCCAGCGAGATCGTCATCCCAGTACGGGAGCGCTGCTTCCTGGCACGTCATGGGTCTGATGCGGGAATTCTTGCCCATGCTACCAGGATATTTTCCTAGTTTCGGTTTTCCCCAGAGCAGACCTGAGAACAAGGGTTCAAGGGCAAGTAGTTTATTGGGAGGTGCAGGTGAAGCCAGTAGAGAAGGGGACACGATACGAGGAAGGGGTGGAAGTGGACACAGGGTGTGTGGCCTGGGCATAATCCCACCAGGAGACCCCGGGAAACCCGGGTCTGCAGAACCCAGGTCTTGGAGTCATACATTGCGAGGAACAGGGAGCCGGGGTATTTATATACCAACTTCTGCGAGTCACTGAATGAGAGCTGCTCCCGGGGGATTAGTCGTGCCCGGTCCTTCCAGCCTACTGTGTTGTAAGCAAAGTGGCCCCGCTCGGGGGGAAATGCCCTGGGGTAGAGCGTCCAAGGGCTGGCAATTGACAACTGTCCCACTCTGAAAGATCCAGAATTATAGGGGGACACTAACCGTACCCGCAGCAGACTTAAATGTATGAAAACACAGTGTGGAAATAAATCAAAAGAGCTGTAACTCTTGGGGTCTGGACAGCTCACTAAACGTGACCTTGGGGAGGGAGCATCTTCCCTTAAGCCTCCAGGAGCCACTGAAACTTTGGCAAACCTACAGAAAGCTGTGGGGGAGGGGAGGTTATTGGCTCTGGTAAACAGGTACAGAGGACAGCAGGACTCCACTGTCCAGGTGGCCTCATTTATGTGACACTAAGTCCCCTGCCCCTAACACCACCGTCTGACAACAGCCTGGAGACCTCCCAGAACAGGGTGGACCCCATGTCACGTTGTGTTTGGCTCTCCTTCCCTGCAGGTTGTAGCCAGCAAACAAGAAGACCCCTTCAGGGACCAGCATCGACCACCCCAAGGGGCCTCGGAAAATGCTAGGCTCCCTGCTAGTTTAGCAATTAGCCATTGAAATTTAGAAGGTCAGGAACATGACACTTATTTCGTAGTCACAGAACGATAAGTTCTGTGGATTTAGGTCACACACACACACACACACACACATACACACACACACTCTTACAAAGACCAATTATTCACTGGAAAATAAGAGTCTGCTGTCAACATTCAAATATTTTTGGAAGGTTTTGCTTTTTTCTGGCTGTGCTTTAAGTGAAGTCGTGCTTCTTCCACCAGTTGTAGGCTCTGGGGTGAAGTCACCCAGAGCTCATGCATAGTTAAGCAGCAGCGCCCACTTGGGGGCTTTATTTAGACACACCCCAGATCTCACTTCATCACTTTCTGGAACCACCTTGGGAAGTTTCAGAACTCAGCCTGGGGAAAAGGAAAAAGCGCTCAGAGCTCAAACACGTTCCTGACCCATTTACTCCTCCTAAAGTATGTGGTTGAAAGCTCCTTTGTGCTTCACCCCCAACCTCTTCTGTCCCCCAACCCCAACCCCCTCCCCCTCCCCCATCGTCTGGCTGGCAGGCCAGGAAGAAGAGCCCAGGACCTGGAGTCAGATAGGTCAAGTTCCCTGGGTCAGCCTTGGGCAAATGCCTAGTCTCAATGTTCCCATCTGCGAAGTGGGTGCCATATTGCCCTCCAGAGACACGTGTAACATCACGGGTGCTGAATGAGGGCTCCTCTCCTTCTTTCCTTGTGACTTGATCTCTCTCTCTGCTCTCAGTCCTCCTCTCCCTCCCTCTCCACGCAGACTGTAGCAGGGAGAGCTGTGACCCAGGTGTTTCTGTTGATGTGGAGAGTTGCTGGAAGAATGGTGCAATAGTCCGTCCATAATCATCATAAAGCGTCATTGACTTACTGCCCACCTACGACTACATGAGGAAACTCCCATCAATCGTTTTGAAGGTGACAACCTGAGCCTCTCGCCAGGCCCATCTGCTTGTTCCCTCCTTCATTTGGTCGCTCACCTCCTACAAAAGCCATCGAGTCCGCACTTGGGGCCCAGGGATGCTGGACCCCCATTTTCTGCTTCAGAATCACCCGGTCAGCTTCCGTGGAAAAGACGGAAAGCACAATGATTTTACTGTATTGGTTTCCAGCAAAGAGGAAACAATTTAAAAAGAATAGAGAGCATTTGTCTTTTATTTCCATTATAGATGTAACACATGGTCATTAAAGAAAATTCAGAAAACAGAGAAAAACTAGACAAAGGAACTCTTGTGCATGAACATTTTGACGTACTGCCTTCCATTTTTTTCTAGGCATGGCTTTGTTTTGTTCTTAATTTAAAGAGCTGTGTTCTTGCAGTGTGTTTATATCTATGTGGCTAGATAGATCCTTTTCATTATTTACAAAAGCAATTCATGCTCATTGTGCAAAATTCAAAACATACCCGAGAGTACAGAGTAAAATGTTAGCTTTTTGTTTGGCAAGCCCCCGCCCTGATTCCACGCTCCCCACCCCTTGCCGCCCCCCAGGCAAACATGATTAACAAGTTGGTATGTAGCTTTCTAGATGTGTCCCTATGCGTTTACACACACACACACACGCACATGCACATTCACACACACACAGGATAGGAGTTCAATGTAAACATATCGCTCTAGAGCTCATTTTTTTTCCCTTCGGTGTATACGTTAGATATTTTTCTGTGTTAGTGCCTAGATCTGCCTCATTATTTTTTTAACAATTGCCTTCATGTTGTATATTTCACCGTCAGACGGGTGTTACGGTGAACGCCCCCCTCCGTCTATCTTCGAGTGGGTGTTAAAGCAATTATAAGATGCCTCCTTAAAGTGCGATTTCTGGGTCAGAGTGTATGTGTTTTTTTAAAATTCGGATTCCGCCAGAGTACATTCCAAAAAAGCAGTGCCAATTTAACATTTTTCATCAATCAGGTAGGAGACCAGCTAGTTCCCTACATCCTCCCCAAATTCAAATTTTGCTATTTTTGTCCATCTCAGTGAGTGAAAAATAACACCTCATTCTCCTTTTGATGGCCGTTCCTCCAGTTATTAGTAGTTGATCATCCTTTCTCGTGTTTATGATCATTTTCATTTTATCTTGTGAATTAACCGATTTCTATCCTTGACTCGTTTTTCTGCTGCATTATCTGTGTTTTTTCCTCTAGACTTTTAGAAGCTCTTGTGTATTTTGAAGAGTACTACTGCGTCTGGGTCTTAATCCGTTCGGGAGGCTATAACAAAAACGCCACGATTTCGGTGGCTTATAAACAACAGAAATTTACTTCTCACCCTTCTGGAGGCTGAGAGTTCCAAGGTCAGGTGTCAGCAGTCTCCGGGTTTGGTGAGGACCCACTTCCTGGGTCCGAGCAGGCAGCCCTTTGCTGTGTTGTCAAGGCAGAAGGGAACTCTCTAGGACCATTTTTATAACTAATCCCATCACAAGGGGTCCACCCTCATAACCTAACCACCTGCCCAAGGCCCCATCTCTTAATACCATCCCGTTGGGGTCAGGTCTCAACATACGAATTTGGGGGGTGGCCAGAAGGGGGACACAAACATTCAGTCTATAGCAGTCTGTCCTGTATGTTGGAAGAGTTTTCTATCAGCCAGTAACTTGTTTTGGTTCCTTTCCTCCCAACACACATTTTATCTGTATGGGACCAAACCAGTGGATCTTTTTTTTTGTGACTCCTGAGTCTTATATCTTGGCTAGGAATCTTCCCATGGAGGTTATAAAAATAGTCTTCTCTATGTCTTCTAGAACTCTCAGGATTTCCTATTTTACAGTTAGCTCTGGAAGCTGTCTGAATTAGGTTTTGTGCCAGGTGCGGGATATAGATCTAACTTTGAGTTCCAAATGAATAATGAATTGTCCCCAAACCTGTCCTTTCTGATTTGAAATGGCCCTTTTGTCATAAACTGAGCTCACATCTATCCATGGTTCTGCATCTGGATTTTTTTTCTGGTATTTCATTTAAATTCTCTTTCTGTGCCAGAATCACATGTTTTCAATGACCATAGCTTTTTAGCCCTCCCCCATTATTATTTTTAAGACATTTTGTTGGCAATTGTTGTGCATTTACTTTTCCAGGTAAATTTCAGAATAAGGTTTTTCGGACTTCTTCAAGAAATTCCATTGTGATTTTGCTTAGGATTTGTAGGTTAATTTGGAGAGAACTGACATTTTTACAATAGTGAACCTTCCTATATAGGACCACGGTATGCCTCTCATTTTTCAGATCTTTGTTTATGTTCTTTAATAAAACTTTATGGTTTTCATCATTTAGGCCTAGTAAATTTCTTGTTAGGTTTTATTCCTAGGTAATTTTATAGTTTTTATTATTGTGAACGGTGTCATTTTGCCATTGCACTTTCTAATTGTTGATTGCTGGCGAATAAGAAAACCATTGATTTTTGCACATTTCTTTTGTAACTGACCATCTTACCGAACCATCTCATTGGATTTTGTAGTTTTAACATTGATTATTTTAGATTTTCTAAGTTAGACAATCCTATGAACTGTAAGTAATGTAATTTTTTTTTTAAGTAATGTAATTTTGTTTCTTCCTTTCCAGTATGTATTTGGTTGGGTTTTTGTTTTTGTTTTTGTTTTGGGGGGGTGTTGGGAGGCTTTTTGGGTTTCTTACATGACTAGTGCCCACAGAACCGTATTAAGAAGAAATGAAGGTTTAGCAACCTCATGATTTCCACAAAGGAGAGACTTACAGGCAAGCACAGCTTTTACTAAGTTCTGTATCACGGGTTAATAAAAATCACACAATTTCTAAAGATGTTTTATTCCCACTTTACATAAGACTGAGAAAACACGTAATGTCCACATTAAGTAATGGTACTATTTTTTAAAATCTGGAAGGATTTAGAAGGGGCTAATGGAGGGACGCCTGGGTGGCTCAGTTGGTTAAGCGGCTGCCTTCGGCTCAGGTCATGATTCTGGGGTCCTGGGATCAAGTCCCACATCCGGCTCCTTGCTCGGAGGGGAGCCTGCTTCTCCCTCTGCCTCTGCCTGCCTCTCTGCCTGCTTGTGCTCTCTCTCTCTCTGACAAATGGATAAATAAAATCTTTAAAAAAATAAAAAATAAAAAAATTTAAAAAAAAGAAGGGGCTAATGGAGATGAGAGTGAAAAGGGACAAAAAAATGCATCACTAGTTGATGCGTTGGGTCATTTCAGATCCTGATTATTCTGCACTTACACCTTTGGCATTTTCGGTGTTATTATAAACCCCCGACCCCAAAATATTCCATGAGGTGGAGAAATCACAACTTACTTACCGTTCCTTTCTCCGTGGATGGTTAGATCATCTCCAGTTGTTCATGTTATAAATATTGCTGTGAAGAACATTGTTGTGTGTAAAGTCTGGTTTTTTCCTCTCTGAATTTATGATTATTTCTTTAGGAGCGATTCCCAGAATGAATATTTTTTAAGACTCTTGATTCTTATTGCCAAATTGCTTTCTAAAAGCATTCAATCATTTTACCCTGCCACGAGCAGTATGTGAATGCCTGAAGAAATGGGACTTTCAAAATTAAGATTATGAAGTATGTTGTAGAGGAAAGAAGATGGGCTTTGGATCCTAGTTCCTCTACTGAGAAACTGGACAGATTGAAAAAACAAAAACAAAAACAAATTGGAGCCTCTGTCTCCCTGTCTGGAAAATGTGAGGCCACCTCTGTAGTCATGGTCAAGGCTGAATGAGGACAAACGGGTGATGGCACTTTGCACAAAGTAACTATAAACGAACGGGTGTCGTCTGCCCTTTATTTGAACTATTTTCAGAGATTTTTCTTTCCTAACTGGCTTTGGAGACTTCCCCAGAAAAGCATGCCTGCTGCAATGAGGAGTGACTTCTGTGTCTTAGCTGTGGTCTCTCTGCCTCGGGGGATGCCCTTCACGGCTGCTGGCCACTGGTCCCAGCCCTCAACTCCAGGACCTGTTTCTTGGAAGACTCTCCCATGGGCTGCCTTATGGGCTCCGCTCTGTGGTTGGGCCACTCCTGAGCCTCACAAGCGTGGGGACGGGAGAGAGTGGCAAGGCCAGCGTTCCCAGTGGAAACCATGGCCAGGAGCTTCCAAGGAGGCCATGCCTTCTCTCCCGACTCACTGACTGGATTCTCTCCTTCACGGACATTGCACAGAGTGGGGCTGTCGTCATCTGCTCACATTTACTGGCTGCCAAATCCCTCCAGTTCTACCCCTGTGATATCTTTGCAGTTTGTCCCTTTCCCTGCAATCCCGGGACCCCCCTTGTCATGCAGGCTTTCACGCCTGGAAGGCTGAAGCAGCCTCCAGCCACCCGCCCGTATTTCTCCCTCCCGCGCATCCTCTATTCTGGCCCAGTGTGATCCTACTAGAAGCCTGGGTCCAGCCTCATTGACACTTCACTGCTGACCACCTTCAGTGGTTGCTGTCACCCACAGAGAAGAGTTCCGACTCTTAGCTTAGCATCCGGGGCCCTCCAGCCGGCTATCACTCCTCGGCTGTACATTCCACGCATGCCTTTGTTTATTCGAGAGACATCTCTTACGTGTCAGGGGCCAAGCTAAGTGGCGGAGTTACGCCTGTGATGTGTTTCAAGCTAACCAGTTCAGACCAAGAATCGTATGGGCTCTCACGCTTCCTGCACTCTTTTTAGGCCCTTGGTACTGCACTGAGCACTCTATGCATCACCTCTCTTAACCCTTTGGGTAACCCTCTGAGGCAGGTCTGATTTTCATTTCCCCTTTACAGGTGAGGACGCTGAGTAGCTTGGACACCGGCTACTTCCCAGCAGAGCCAAGTCCTCTGTCGCTGGGGCCCCTGCTCTCAGCCACCCATCAATCCCAGGTTCTTTTGTCTGTGTTATGCCCGAGAATTCCTGTTAGACTGAATGGTGGCATCCTTTCTATATACATATCTTGTGAGAAATATGGGCAGAGGGGCACCTGGGTGGTTTAGTCAGTTAAGCGTCTGCCTTTGGCTCAGGTCACGATCCCAGGATCCTGGGATCGAGCCCTGCGTTGGGCTGTCCGCTCGGTGAGGAGTCTTCTTGTCCCTCCCCCTCTGCCCCTCATCCCTGCTCATGCTGTCTCTCTTTCACTCTGCTCTCTCTCTTTCTCTCAAATAAATAAATAAAATCTTAAAAAGAAGGAGGAGGAGGAGGAGGGAGGGAGGAGGGGCGCCTGGATGGCTCAGTCATTGGGCGTCTGCCTTCAGCTCAGGTCATGTTCCCAGGATCCTGGGATCGAGCCCTGGGTCAGGCTGCCTGCTCAATAGGAAGCCTGCTTCTCCCTCTCCCACTCCCTCTGCTTGTGTTCCCTCTCTCGATGTCTCTCTCTGTCAAATAAATAAAATTCTTTTAAAAAAAAAAAAAGAGAAAAGAAAGAAAAAAAGAAATACGGGTAGAGACTTCACAATTCTAATTAGTAGAATGACAAAACCTGCCACCGACCAGAGACCAGCACAAGGACCTGAGCAAATTCTCTACCGCCTAAGTGCTGCGGGGCCGACCACATGATTCCTGCCTTAAACTCCAGTTCCCAGCACCCCAATTCCTGCCTCCTCCTAGTGCCCCACACCCAGGTTAGTTATGATTTCCCAAGAAATGTCTCTGCCTTCCTCTCTGGACCTTTCATAACCAGCCCTTACAGGATGCATGCCGGCCATTCAATAACCACACCGAATTAAATTGGATTGAATTGAACCAAATTGAATTCAGGAGCAGATATTCCCCAGCAGTGGCTGGGATTTAAGTTCATTGTCGTCTTAATCATCTTGTTGTAGATAACATTGCCTCCTCCATAAGCCAAGCTAAGCACTTAGGTGTTTGAGGATAGTATATCTTAAGGGGTTTCTGTTCAGGCAGGATGGCTCTTTCAGCATATACCACTGGAAAGAGATCTGAGTTGGGTGTGTTCTTTGATACAGTCCTCTGATATGTCTCGGAAGTGGCACAATCTGGGCTTAAGAATCATCTGTACCTCTTGCCCTGCTGCATGACCTTGGGCAAGTTATTTAGCCTCTCTGAGCCTCTGGTTCCTCATCTGTCTCTGTCCCATGAGGATATTGCAAGGGTTAAAAAGAAAAATTGAATATAAACTAAACAGACATTTCTCCAAAGAAGAAAAAAAAAAGAAAAATTGAATATAAAACTCTTACTATTGAGCTTTACGTGTAAGAAAAGAGGCATAAGGCATAGTAAGAGCTCATGGGCGTTGGAAATGATTGTAGGAATTGTTCTTCTATTCCTGTCTCTCCTGTCTGTGCTGAATTGCATGGATTAGAGGCAGTGACAGTAAGGAAAGGGCAGAGGGAGGTAATCAGAAGCATGGTCTTCAGGGAGATTGCTCGGCCCTGGGGCCTGGGAAGTAAGGGGAGCTCTCTGGTTTCCTGCCTAGAAAAGTAGCTGATGGGTATGAAAAATGGAGACAGGAAGAACCTGGAGAGGTAGATGGAGGCCAGTTTATTTGCATTTAACTCCAGGGTCAATAGGGAGCCACCGAAAGGTTTATAGCAGGGAAGTGACACGATCGACTTTGCATTTTGGAAAGACTTCTCTGGCTGCCGCTGGAGAACAGGATGGAGGAATGGATGCAGGCACAGACACCGACTGTTCTTTGTGGCTGTAGCCTAGGTGAGAAATGATGAGATCTGAATGAACACAGATTCATGAGTGGAAGGGTGGGTTTAGGGGACAGGAAGAATAGAAACACAGCAGGATCTGGTGAGTGATCCAGTGAAGCTGAGGGACTAAGGAGGAGGGAGAGGAGAGATAGGTCCCAGCTCTTGGCTTGAGTAGCTGGTGGATGGGCAGGAGGTGGCCAAGGGAGTGCTGGCAGGTAAAGTTTCAGAGTACCATGGGACTTCTAAGGTGGATGGATTAAGGAGCTGGGGTTTGGGTGGGCTATGTGTTATAAATAGACATTTGGGAGCCATCAGCAGAAAATTGGATGCAAGGGGAGAACTTACCCCAGGAGACAGCAGAGAAGGAGAGTGGCACACGAAGGAGAGAAGGCAAGAGGGTGAGAACACTGGTAGATGTGAGGACTCGCTCAGGGCCCCAGCTTCTCCAGACGACAGCTCTAGGCTTGGTTGCACTGACATCCAGTGCATCGGGGGGAAACCTGGGCATTCTGCTGTCTGCTGTGTGTCTCCTGTGGTCACGGTGAGCCTCTGGCTCCCTGTCCGGCCTGGAGTGGGCCCTGAGTATCCGTCTGCTTGGCTGGCCCATGAGCCCCTGCCCTGTCCTGCCTCTCCCCCTCCTGAGGGCTGTTCCTCTCTATGAAAATTACAGAAATAAAGCCCCGATCTACCTGGCAGCACATTTCCTAGTCTCCTCCCTCTTCCATATTCTAAATCCCATAATACAGAGGGAACTATCTCTACTCTCTCTCTGAGAGGAAGACATGCTGAAAATGGGCTCTTGTTCTCAGTTCAGAGGCATGTGTCCTCTTTGGGGCATCTCACCTGGGGATCAGAGGGACCCTTGATTGTGGAACCCCTGAGAAGCTTAAAAGTGTTCCCATATGTGTTAATGGCTTCCAGCTTCTTGGCACCATGGATACTGCTCTGAACTAAACAACGATAGGAGTTTCCAGATCCCACTCTCATAGAATGTGTATCAGTGGATTAGAAATCTATATTCCAAATACTCACCCTAAACCACTGTGATTCAGGGAGGCCAGAGTGTACCTTTGAGAAACAGGATTCAGCAGAAGATGATCCCGAGGGGACCCAGCATCTAACCACCACCCGCTGTTTGCCATACTGCTGACATTTCACTTAGTACTCACTACTCCCGAATAAGGTAAATGCATTCGTTATGTATGGTCTGGGAGCAATTTGAGATCAGAGATGTTTAGCAACTTGCCCAGAGACACACATTATTACTAGCATTGCTACTAGCAGACTCAGAATTGGAACCCCAGGTCTGTCTGACTCCAAAGCCTAAGACATTTATACTCCAGCACATCACCTACTGAGAAGGAAATGGCACCTGTTTCCAGGTAGTTAAATATCCACAGAGGAAAGAAAGTCTGGTAATTGGCAGAAACAGAAACAATGGGTGATTGCAAGATTCAAACTTTGACTCAGCATGAGGTCTAACAGAAGAGAGTAGCTTCCTGGGGGTAACCACTGGAGGGTTAAGTAGGTGCTGGGTAGACGCTCATTGGAGGTGGTGTGGACTTGTGCAGTAGGCTGTAATGTGACCAAGACATTGTCAAACTTGTGATGTCCACCAGATGGTATTCTGATGAGATGATTCCCAGAGTTGGGTCCGCACATTTGCCCTAGACTTACTGCATCTGCAGCTGTGAAGGGAGGAAGAGAGGGAGAGAGGAAAGAAGTCAGTGCACAGTTCAACGTAGGAGGATTGAGAGCTATGGATCCTGAATGTTTTATCCCTCACTGAGTCTTGTCTTAATGATGAGAGAACTGAGAAGACATGCCTCATGTTGACTTCTTCTGGAAACGCAAGGCATCATGAGGAATCCCTGAATCCAACCTCCCATCACCAGACAAGTTTTCATATGTGCCTTCCCTGCTCCTGCCAGCCCAAAGCCTGGGTCAATAAGGCAGTCATGGCCAAGAGAAAGGTAGATAGGTTTCATTCTCTTCCGTCTGAACACTCTCAAGTGGGAAGTGGGGACATAGGCAGCTTTAGAGAGAGGATGGAGTTCCATGTGTTGTCTGCCAAACAACCCGTCCTTCGAAGCTGTTTTATTAGACCATCCGTCTTCACCAGAGTGCATTTCAGCCCTCCAGACTTGATTGCCTCTGGCCCCCCAATTCCCCTCTCCGCACTCTCCCCACCGAAGCTCTGCCATAGCCCTGCAAAAACCAGTACCCACATTCAACTCTCAACCTCCCACTCTTGATCTGCTTGATCTCAGGTGGGTCATTGAACCTCTTTGCTGGGAATATAAACTGGCACATCCTTTTTAGAAGGTAGTTTGACAGTAGTGATTAAAATGTAAAAGGTGCATACCACATTTAGGAATTTATTACGAGGAGATAAAAAATGACACGCACAAAGATGTCCACTTCGGTGTTATTTACAACAGTGGGGAAGGGAAACAATATATGTCCAATATTAATGGTTCATTAAACTGTGGTCATTTAGCTGATAAAACATGCTGCAATTCATTTCAAAGAGATTGGAAAACACTTGAAGAAACTGAAAAATATTTAATATATGGTATTAAGTGAAAAAATTAACATACAAAACTGAATATATAATGTGAACTAAATTTTTTACATTCATATATATGTAATAGTCATAAAAAAGGGAAAATGGGTGAATGGAGTGTTAATATATTTTTCAATATTCTTTCATATTTTCTAAAGGTTTTACTACAAGCCTATATTACTTTCTAGGTGCAGAAAAATCAGCGTAAGTTAAAATATATTTTGATAGTTCCCACCACCTATTATATGAAGAACAAACTTCTTAACAGAGGATTTTTATAATCTGACCCCACTCTAATGTAGCAGCTTCATCTTTTTTTTATATTAACATATAATGTATTATTTACCCCAGGGGTACAGGTTTGCAAATCATCAGGCTTATACATTTTATAGCAGTCACCATAGCACATACCCTCCCCAATGTCCATTACTCAGCCACCCTATCCCTCCCTCCCCAGCCCCCCCAGCAACCCTCAGTTTGTTTCCTGAGATTGAGTCTCTTACGATTTGTCTCCCTCCCAATCCCATCTTGTTTCATTTTTCCCTCCCTACCCCCCATGACTCCCCACCCTGCCTCTCAAATTCTTCACATCAGAGAGATCATATGATAATTGTCTTTCTTTGATTGACTTATTTTGCTTATCATAATACTCTCTAGTTCCATCCACATCATTGCAAATGGCAAGATTTCATTTCTCTTGATGGCTGCATAGTATTCCGTTGTATATATATACCACATCTTCTTTATCCATTCATCTGTTGATGGACATCTAGGTTCTTTCCATAGTTTGGCTATTGTGGACATTGCTGCTATAAACATTCAGGTTCATGTGTCCCTTTGGATCACTACATTTGTATCTTTAGGGTAAATACCCACTAGTCGATTGCTGGGTCATAAGGTAGCTCTATTTTCAACTTTTTGAGGAACCTGCATACCATTTTCCAGAGTGGCTGCACCAGCTTGCATTCCCATCAACAGTGTAGGAGGGTTCCCCTTTCTCCGCATCCTCGCCAACATCTGTTGTTTCCTGACTGGTTAATTTTAGCCATTCTGACTGGTGTGAGGTATCTCACTGTGGTTTTGATTTGTATTTCCCTCATGCCAAGTGATGTTGAGCACTTTTTCATGTGTCTATTGGCCATTTGGATGTCTTCTTTGCAGAAATGTCTGTTCATATCTTCTGTAGCAGCTTCCTCTTGTGCCACTTCCCATCCTCATTGGCTCCCCACACCATGCTGAAGTGCCTCGCTTTAGTCACTCCGAGCTACTTGCCATTCTATAAACACATTGTAACCGTCATCCTGTCGTGCCTGTATCCTTCCTGTGTTCTCCATCTGGAATGACCTTCTCTGAGTTTTTCAAGAACCAATTCAACTATCTCTACCCCCTCCTTGGCAGTTAACTAATTCTTGCTTTTTACTCCTGCAGAACTTTTATATGTACATAAGAGTTACATATTTAGTCTCTGTCATCCCCACTCTTGCCTTTCTTCAAGATTTTGTGGGAGCCCCAAAAAGAAAAGATCAATAACTCTATTTTGGAAAGTCAGGAAAGTATTCACAGAGAAGAGGACATTTGATTGGGTTCTTAAAGAATGAATAGGATCTTGTCAGGTAGGCAAAGGAGAACAGATATCCCACACAGTTCTGGAACAAGCTTTCAGTTTGCCCACTGGCAAACTCTTGTACTTACTTCTATCATAACCTTTATCTCACTGCATAGTGTGTTGTATGGGGAAATTGTCTGTCCCCTACCAGACAGTAGGTCCTTGAGGGCAGAAAATGTGCCTTGTTTTCCTTGCAATGTGCAGCACAGTACCTAACAGATGCTGGGCATCATAAATGTATTTTTGTACTGGGGTACGAAGCATAAAAGTACCAATCCAAGAACTACCTTTCTCCTTGTCTTAGTGCAAGTGGGGAAAATATCATATTCTTATTGCCTCTTATGACTGGTTTCAAGAACAGGCTCAGAGATGCTGAAAATACTCTATAAATTGTCTGCTGATTTGAACCAAATTGAAGAAGTTGCTCACCTGGCAGGCATTAAGAGGATCTTCTGTAACATTTGGACTTCATTTAAGTATAAAAATTCCACCAGTATGAGCTTTGCTTCCCCTTTAAACAACATGCCACCGTTTCAGAATGATGCCTTTGAAATAAATCCTGTTTGAGTAATGTTTCTCTTGGACTCATAAAATCTTTATGGCAATCTTTTTTCATCTCATAGACTATGAGAAGGAAGAGAAAGCCAGAACCACTGAGCTAGAAGTGGGGAATGCAGTATTTTCTCATATGTGGGTCACACATTTAATGTAAACAGTTTTTTAATGCAAATCCAATACTGACTACACATTAGCTCAAAAAGCCTAGCTCTGTCCAAAGTGCTGAATCTGTGAGTACTCACTGATTAAAGAGTAGGTGGTATGGAAATGATGTATCCTTGCAGATAGAAGATTTGAATGTATTAAAACATATAGTAATAGCCATACTAGGGATAACAAAAAAGATGAACAGCTTATGCCCCCACTCCAGGAGGGAGGGAAGGAGAGAGAGAGAGAAACAGTAAGTTGATAGAACTGAGCTCTTAACCCAGTTGTGCAAAGGAACACTGAACTGGGAGTCATGCATTAATTCAACACAATTTTTTGAGTGACTACTATACACTGGGCATCATACTAGGACATTAATGAGGTAAATCATTATCTTTGATCTCTACAAGATCATGGCGTTTACTCAACCACTGACCAGCTGTTGACCTTGGACAACTTACTTAAACCTTCCCAGCCTCAGATTTCTCCTTTAAAAATTTGTGATAATAGGATCTCATGAGATTACTGTGGAAGTTAATTAAGGTGAAACTTACAAAGTACTTTGCACAGAATTTAACATGTTTAAGCCCTCAGTGAACATTACATGTTAGGATCATATGTGGTGTATTATGCTCAGTTCTTCATACCCATTATCTTTTATGCTCTCCTTTACTCTGCACCAGTCACATGGGATAGGTTTTAATATCCCCTTTACATAGGTTAGGAAAGTGAGGCTCATAAGAATGGGGTTCATTAACTCGCCCAAGTTCGTATGGTTGGTCAGTCATGTGGACCGAATTCAGAGCCAGCACTTTTCACTCTAAAGTCAATGCTCATGATTATGGCGACGCTGGCCAGAGCAGGACTTGAAAACAGACTGACTGTCCTTGTCAACAACCAAAAAAAAAAAAAATAGGCCAACTCCCCCCTCATGTGGGCTGGCACTTTGGGAAAGGCAAATTCTCAGGGACTGGGGTGGGCCCACAACCCAGGTGCCCGTGTGAATTTTAAGTTAGGGATACTTGCAGGTTGACAAAGATGAGGAGGAGAAATCCCAACCCGCAAGAGAATAGGGCCAAACCCCAGTCATCCAAAAAGAGTCTCACCAGTCTCTCAGCCCACAAGGGAACAAGAATAAGGCCCAGAGACTGGAGCAGGGCAGTCGAGCAGATGTGCCACACTTAGATAGGGTGATTAACTACAAAGGCTGCAGGGGCTCCAGGGGCTAAATCCCAAAGGGTATGTTGGATTTTGAGGGGTGTGCAATAGACTATTTCCAGAATCCATTTGACAAGAGAGGAAGGGGCTCGTGATGAATTGCCTCCTGGAGACTCGCTGGGACCCAGACAGGGCAAGTTAAACCCAAATATGTGGTGAAGCAAAGGCTGGGCAAGGGCTGGCATCACAGAAGCCCCTGTCTCACACAACACCATTTGGAACTTCCAGCTGAGAGAAATCTGTGGTTGTTCTAGCCTGTGTCCTGTGGCGCTGGGGAGATGGGGCTTCTGAATTAGTGACACCACATTGCTACATCCATGGTAAGAATGTTCTTTTCCTTTTAGTCCAAGAGCTTATGATCCAGACCTACAGACTCCACATAAATATATATTCTCTTTGCTTTCCTCCCTGTGGGAGACATCAGGCTACAAAGCACAACAATCCCCCCTTCTCCTCCCTCCCCCAAAGATGTTCAGTAAACAATGGGACCTTTGGACTCCTTTGATTGAAACTGAAAAGGTCACATCTCAGTAGTGTCTTTGAGTCTTGCTTGTCCATTTGTGACCATCGTGGGCTGTCATGGGGCCTTCCTAAGGTGCCCTTCCAGCTCTGCCTTTCCATAGGTGTCTTTTAAATGCAGAGAGCCATCAGCCATCAGGCAGGTAAATGGATCAATGTGGGCTGTTCATTGAATTGTGCTCCCAGGGCCTCTGTGTCTGATCCCTTCTGCCCCTGCTGCTGCTGTCAGTTCAATGGGGGGAGGGGGCGTGGTGGATGGCATCGGAGGGCTGTGCTGTGTCCTAACAGTGAGTCCTTTGCAGGGACTTTTCTCATTCCTTCTCCTTCAAGCTGGGAGGTCAGGGACAGCTGTGCCCTACCCCTCAGCAACTCCAGGGAGGCCCGTGTTGGCTTCTGATCAAGGTCAGTAGGGGATCTCTGGAATGGACCGCGTGCTGGTCTCCCACTCACCTGTGGTGCTGTCTAGTCTGTCCCCGTGAGATGGGAAGGGTGGGTGCTCCCATCACGTGACGTGTACATGGAACCCACGGGGCCGGGACTCATCCTCCGGTCAAGCTTCGGGAAGGCATGTGGTGACAGTGAAAGCAAAGCAGGAGTTTCAGGTTATTTCCAACGCCTCACCTTCCTGCAGTAACGGCCCCATGCAATGGCTCCTGGCTCCGGAATTCAGAGAGTTTACTGAACAAACGCACAGGACAGAGAATGCCGAAGAACAGCTCTCTCGGATACTACGTGGTCTCTTCCCCTCTCTCTGCTTGTGAATCAGTACACACGGTCCCAAATGGTCCTTCCAGATACTAGGTCGGACTGACTTCCTGTTTTCTGTATCTCTTGATTCAAGTTATCAAGAGAAAGAATCTGATTTGTTCAGCTGACTGATAGAGGGTCAACTCCTCATCCAGTCGGCTGACGCTAAAAAGGGGCACATTCAACGGGGACAAGCATGACTGCCGGAGCCCACCCCTCCAGCGGTGGTGGCAGGGGGCAGGTGAGGAGCGAGGCAGCCCTGAGAAGAGGGCATGGGCTGGGCACCAAACCCATGACGTGGCTTCCACATTAGCCTACCCTTCCCACCTTCTCTTGGGTCTCCCTCAAAAAGAAATGAAGAAAACTTCTTTCACTCACCCTCTTGAGCTAAACAAAATAAAGCAAAGGGCCCGGCAGTCCATGAAGAGAACTTGAAAGCCATTTCAGGGTGTCCCCACCACTACTATGTTGTCTGGCTGGCTCTCACAGTCTGCAGAAGGAAGCTCTGTAAAAACTGGGGATTCCTGGGATGATCACAAGTCCTCTAAGTCCTCTAAGAAGCTAAATTTCCCAAGTTCTCAGGGTTGTGATGCTTTGAGATTTAGAGATATAATTAAGAACAGATGAGCCTCAAAAAGGTTGATGACCATGATCAGGGGTGGCAGGGGAGGGCAGAGAGGATGTCAGTGGGGGTTCCAGGACTCCGTCTCCCCATTGTGGTGGCAGAACACAGCCAGGGGAGGGGGATGGCAAGTGGCCTGAAGGACCTTGGTCACTGGAGTCAGGAGTCCCTGCCTCCCAGAACTGGGGACACAACCACAACCCTCTCCAGGCGGTGTGGACTCACCCTCGGACCACGGTGCTGTGGCAAGAGCTTTCTGCTGTTCTGGGACCCAGGGAGCCCTCCGCATCTGGCCCATTTCCTCTCGGGTAGCCATTTGCCTTCTGCCCACTCATCAGTCTTGCCACGAGAGGGTTTCTACTGCAGCATTGGGCCATTCCCCAAATCCCTTTAGTTTTTACTCATTTCTCAGTGTTTTTCTGCAACTTCGGTATTTACTAAAAGGCACAGAAACACCAAAAGGCAATGCTATGTTTTATTTGATCTATTGACCGCAGTGACCTGAATCTATGGCATCTGTAATGCCGAGATTGTTTTGACCTTCTAGAAGGAAAGGAGTGCGCTCAGAGCCAGAGCCAAGCAAGTGGCTCAGGCCCGTCCACCAGCAGAAGTCTGGGACCTGGGGAGTTCCAGAGCATTAAATTGCCATCAAAATTTGACTAGAGTCTTGAAACCCTTGCAGCCAGGGAAGGGAAGGAGGAGTGATCCAACAGTTACCATGAGAGGAGGTAGAATGAGGATTTTGGAGCCAGAATACCTGAGTTCTACTATTTGATTGCTGTGTGACCTTGAATATATTGCTTAATCTCTCTGTATTCCATCTTCCCATCTGCAAACTGTAGATTATGATAGAATCTGCCTCCTGAGGTTGCTGTATTAAAGGAGTCGACACATGTGAGGTACTTAGAACAGTGTCTGGCAGGCAAGGCAAGCACAGAATGGTCTCTCTTGTTCCCAGGGGTTGCCTAGGTACTTCATCCTGTGTCTTTTCATTTTAGACTCACAATAGCCCTGGAAAACAGATTTTTATATTCCCAAAAGGCAGAAGAAATGGAATCTCTGATGTTCAATAAATTGCCTAGGACCACCTAGCTAGTAAGTGGCAGGGTTAGATTTCTAAAGTGGAGATCTCTGACTCTAAGTCCTATGTTCTTTCCATTCTCTGTTGTGACCAGTCTCCTTCATGGTCTGCCTTGCTTCCCATAAGCATCCCCCCTTCGACCCCCCCAAGTCTCCTCTGCTGTGTCCCTTGGCACCCACCCGAGTTAGTTTCAGTGACCTTGGAATCACAGCACCACTTCCTGACTATAACAACTCTCTGAGCCTCAGTTTCTCTATTTCTCTAAGTTGGCACAATCACAGGGCCTGCTGAGGAAGAGAGCAACAGCCCCTGAGGGCCAGAAAGTGGCCTGGCACCATCAGGCCCCCCCTGTGCTGGGAGCTGGCCTGTCTCCCCCACCAGACCTTGGTGTTGTCCATTGAACATAAATGTCAGCATCAGACAGCCCGCTTCATGACCACGATGGATGAAGATAAAAACAAGACCACTTCATAATCATGTCTGAACTCCAACATAAGCAAGAACATTAGCAAAACACAAAAATGATCAAACATTCCCGTCCCGTTGCATCTTGGCCAACGTGTGTGGCAGCTGCTGCTTTATGAGTTGCAACTTTAGTCTTACTTCATTCCTCCTGCCTTCTAGGTAACATTTGTGAAGTCCCCAATCATAGAAATATACCTCCTTCTTGACAGCATCTAATCCAGAGCCGAGCTCCACTTCCTTGAGCCCTCCCCAAATCACCTAACACAAGCCCAAATCCTACAGTAGGTTCCTTCCGACACACTCTTACTGAGACGCCCATGGTTCCCAGTGATGTGCATTCTCGCTCATTGCCACAGGCCAATAATGCCAGGTTTGTTCGACTACAGGTGGATTCCTCATGGTCTTTGGCTGTGGTTTTGTGGGTGGGGTGGGCCTCCACACTGCTTCTGGAATTAAATATGATGATTCCTGAAGAGCATTTAGAAACAGGGCCTGGTACCTAGAAAGTACCAGGCTAGTTAGTAGCATTGTATTTATTGCCAAAAATGTCCCTCTTTGGACAAAGCTTCGGCACACACCCATTAAAAAAAAAATCTCACGGACCAGCCCCCTTCTTTTCAAAAGTCCATGCAGATACCCTCTGGGGTCTGCCTTGGGCCCTGAGCATGCCTCATTTGCCCTTGACAGATCGTCCCTCCATGCTGCGGACCGCAAGCCTGTGAATACTTTTACCACCCATGACTTTTGGGACTGCCGTCTGCCCGCTGGGGCCCCTCTTGGAGGACAGCCTCTCAGAGTGTTTCAACAGCAAGATGGGTGGAGGGGAGGCCAGGCGGGCAGCGGAAGGACGATCAGGCTTCGGCAGTCCTCTTTCCACTGCCTGGCAGAGGAGACGCTCTGCAGATGGAAGTTTCCTCTCCTGCTCGCCAGAGGAGTCTGGCCAGAGCCCTCCGCACAAATGTGCTCACAGCTGCGTCGGCAAGGGGCAGCCCCAGGGCTGGCAGAGCTCTTCCATGCCCACTGCTGCTAATTGCAGATAATGCATTAAAAATACAGAGCCACATCTGTTCATTTCAACATGAGGATCGAGGAATTTACGTGGTTTATAATGACAGGGTGTGAGGGGTAGGAAAATGCCTATTCCGCCTGCGGGCCAGAGGCACAGCTGTGAGCGGAGAGCTGGAGGTGTGGTTTCTGGTGCCCAATAAATCCTCTGGATGCCAGCCAAGCCCTTTCTTGGAGGTGCCAAGAGATAGATCCAGGTATTTCTCTGGAAATACAAAATTATGTAACCAGTCAAGCACAGAGTATATGTCTTGGTGCTCAGGAGGCCTTCTGGGCCAACTCTGCTATTTGCAGAGCTCCTTCGAGGAGGGGACTGACCACCGCCGGCCACAGGACAAGAGAAGCAACGTGCCTGTCGTGATTCCAGCCAGCAGGCACTGAGCACCTAGCCTGCAGTCTCAGTCCCCCGCCTGCAAAGCAGGGATGTTTAAAGTTCTTGCCTCATTGGGTTTATGATCAAATAAAATAATTACATCTGAATCGCCTCAAACAGTAGCAGCATGGCATAGGAATGCAATAAATGTTTACTATTATTATTTGAATGCATGTCAGGCATTGTGCTAAATTTTTAAGGGTACTGGGATGAATAAGGCAAGGTCCCTGCCCTTCTCCCCAAGTCCAGGAGGCAAACAGGTAATACAATGTGATCTGCAGTGAGATGGTAATGTGTTGTCGGAGCACAGAGGAGGCTAGGAGAGTCAAAGAGGGCTTCCTGAGGAAGGGACACCTGACCCAACTTTCGTCTGAAGGTGGAAGCTTACCAGACCTAAGTGGTAAGAAGGAGGATCCAGCCTGGAGTAGCATGTGCAAAGGCCCTGAGGAGAACGTAAGGGTATCATGTTTCTGGGGGAAATATCATGTAGCAGGGCCTTTGGGTGGGACTATTAAGCACCTATTAGTGCATAACAAATTGCCCCAGAACTTACGGTTTTAAGCAGTGTTTATTGTCTCCCATGTTCTGTGTATTAGGAATCTGGACAGGGCTTAGCTGGGTCCTCTGGCTCAGGGTTTCTCGCAAAGCTGCAATCAAGGTATCTGCCTGGGGTGCAGTCCTCTCAAAGCTCAGTTGGGGAAGAAGTTGCATTCTAAGCTTGTTCACATGACTGAAGGATTGAGTGCCCCAGTGCTGTTGATCAGAGGCCTTAGTGCCTTTCCATAGGGTGGCTCTCAACATGGCTGCTCACTTCATCAGAGTGAGTCAGAGAGAGGGAATGAGAAGAGAGAGCCTACCACTTTAGCTGTATTCTGCTTGCTAGAAGAAAGTCGCTGGGTCCAGCCCACACGAAGGGGAGGGGACTGACCAAGGGCACAAATGCCAGGAGACCAAGATCATGGGGTCATTTCTGAAGCTGCCTTATTACAGACTCCCCGCTGGCCCCCAATAACTCCTTCCCCTTCCACATGCAAAATGCAGTTGCCCTTTCCTCAGCTTCCCCCCAGAGTCTCCTCCCGTGGTAGCATCAGCTCAGAGTCCAGAACCTCCTCATCTAAATCAGGTTCAGGTATGGATGAGGTTCCTGGGTATAGTTCCTCAAAGGCAGGTTCTAGAAGACTGCTACTCTGGATCTGTAGTTCTAGGTCTACAAAACCAGAGGGAGAAACATTGCGTGCCACCGTGTACCCAACACACAGTGGTGGGGGCAGAGGGTCATGCTTAAAGACATTCTTACTCAAAAGGGGGGGAGGGGAATGTGAGACATAAAGGAGTCTCTGGTCCATAACAATTCTGAAATCCACCTAGGGAAATAGTGGAACCTTCTTGATTACTTTCAAAATCTGGGAACCCCATGAGTTCCCAAAATTCCCCATGAGTTGCAACTCCGCACTCTGAGCTCCTATTTCCTCCCTCTGAGTCATTCCTCTCTTTCTCATGGAAGAAAGCATATGCTGAGAGTTTGGGGAGTCTGCTGAGCTCTTTTTTCTCATACCATCTCTGTCTTGGGCTTCTGCTAAGAAGACCAGTGAACGATACTCTGATTCTTCCCAGAAGCCCTGCTCTTTGATCTAGAGGACTTGTGAGACCCACCCTAATCTCTTTAAAGGGCCTTGTATGACTGAATGACATTATGCTCTTTTTCTTAATTTAAATTCAGTCAGCATATTGTACATCATTAGTTTCAGGTGTAGGGTTTAGTAATTCATCAGTTGCATAAGACACCCAGTGTTCATTACATCACATGCCCTCCTTAATGCCTGTCACCCAATTACCCCATTCCCCCACCCATCTCCCCTCCAGCAACCCTCAGTTTGCTTCTTAGAGTTAAGAGTCTCTCATGGTTTGTCTCTGCCTCTGATTTCTTCCCATTCAATTTTCCCTCCCTTCCCCTATGATCTTCTGTCCTATTTCTTATATGCCACATATGAGTGAGATGAGAAGATAATTGTCTTTCTCTGATTGACTTATTTCACTAAGTATAATACTCTCTATTTCTGCCCACATCATTGCAAATGGTAAGATTTTGATTTATTGATCGGTGCATAATATCTCATTGTATATATATATACCACATCTCCTTTGTCCATTCATCTGTCGATAGACATCTGGGCTCTCTCCTTAGTTTGGCCAATGTGGACATTGCTGTTATAAATATTGGGGTGCAGGTGCCAATACCTAGCAGTGTAATTGTTGGGTCCACACTCTGCTCTTTTGATCTTCCTAAGATCTCACCCAACAGCTGGACGGTCACGCTTCACTTCTCTCTGGACCACCTTTCCCCGTGGCAGTCTGGAGTGCAGTGCCGGAAAGCCGTTTCTTGCTTTTAGTATCCTTTGCTGTCTTGGGGGTCTGAGAGTTTTCAAAACTATCAGGTCCTGGCTTCTTTTTAACAATCTTTCCCTCAATTTATCTCCCTTCTCACCTAAGCGGCAAAAAGAAGCCAGTCAGTGCCTTTGACACTTTGCCTGGACATCCCCTTAGCTGGCTTGCTGAATAGGCCATGTGTTCTGCTTTCCACACAACTACAGACCACAGTGTTGCTAAGCTTTCTGCCCCTATGTCACAAGGATCCCCTCCCCCCTCCAGCTTCCAATAACATGTCCTCACTGCCTTTTCAGTCTTCACTGGCAGCACCCACAAAGTCTAGATTTTTCTAACAAGCTTCACGAAATATGCCCCGCCTCCACCCATGGTCTGGTTCCAAAGCCACCTTACATTTTAGATATTTTGTCATAATACTGTGCCTCTTTTGATACCACAACTTGTATTGTTCTTTCGGTTTATAACAAATTACCCTGAACCGCAGTAGCCCGACACAGCAGCATCTATCAGCCTGGTTTCAGTGAGTCAGGAATCAGGTGTGTCTGGGTCTCAGTCTGCCACAAGGCGGCGGGAAAGGTGTGCACGGGAGCCTGGGAGTGGTCCCCCTCTGAGCTACGGCATGGCTGTGGGCAGGATTCCTGCCCCCGGCAGGCAAGCCAGCCTCAGTTCCTTGCCACACGAGCCTGTCCACAGGACAACTTTCAATACATCTGTTTGCATTGAGCAAGCGAGAGGGCCAGAGATCATCTTTTGTAGCCTAGTCACTGGTTGAAGAAGTGATGTCTTACCACCTTTGCCCTCCTCCATTCATTAGAAGTCAGTCACCAGGTCCAGCCCACACTTAAAGGGAGGACTCAGACAAGGATGTGAATCCCAGGAGGTGGGGATCCCCGGGAGCCACTTGAGAAGCTGAGTGTGGGCAGTGTAGAGGCAGCAAGGTTTGATTATGCTGCATCAGACTCCCACAGGCGATGGGCAACCAGCGAAACGTTTTGCTGTTGAAGGGGATGTCTTACAACATCCATCAGGCAGCCAGAGGAGAGAAAGGATTGGAAAGGGAGCGATGGGTAGTGAGAGCTAGTGCATGGAAACTTACAAGGGGATGGCCACACGAGAAAGTTCATGGCGTCCCACCAACCCAGAGGTCAAGGCCAGCCAGCCTGGAACATCACATGGCCCCCTTCGGGCCTCTGGCTAGGCTTCCTCCTGCTTCAACTGCCCTTTCGTATGTTGTTCTCACCTTCTTTAAACCATCCTTGAGAGTCCAGGGCAGGTACCCTCCTTCACAGGGTACTTCCCACATACCAGACCTCATTTACAATGATACACATGTCATTTATTCTCCAGCACACCTGTGGGGCAAGTGTAATTTTGGTGAGTGTGATTAGAGGTACATGACAGGACAAGAGAGTGTCATTGCCTTGGTGATTTCACCCAAAAACCATGCCCTGCCCATGGACCAGATCCTTGAGCTTAACAGCCCAGAAACTGGATCTTTTGATCCTCAAACTGATTGATGTTTTCATGGAAGGTAAAATCAATTATAAGATCCCAACACAGCGGGGTGCCTGGGGGGCTCAGTTGGTTGGGTGTCTGCCTTTGGCTCAGGCCATGATCCCAGAGTCCTGGAATTGAGCCCTGCATCAGGCTCTCCACCCAGCAGGGGGTCTGCTTCTCCCTCTCCCTCTGCATCCACCCCCCTGCTCATGCTCTGTCTCTGTCTCTCTCTTTCAAATAAATACATAAATAATATTTTTTTAAAAAAGATCCCAACACAGTTGTGCATTTCAGATGGTAATCAGTTGTTTTGCAACTGGGATTGACTTCTCTGTTGGGATTTGAGACAAACCCAATAAATAAATATGCTTATTCCTGTCAGGTTTGGGATCAGTGGCAGGTGCAGGAGAAAGACAGACGAGGATCAACCTGTCGCCTCTATTACCAATGAACTACTTGAAGCTCAGACCAGAACACATTCTGCAGCTAAGGTGGTGGGGAGCAGAGAAATAAGGGTATGGTTAGCTCCTCTTCTCAAACTCATTAGGCAGATAAGTCTCACTTCTTATTACTCTTCCAAGTGAATGCCCGGGTTGCAAGAGGGAGAAGACTTCCCCTGTTGGCCTTGGCATCAGTGTCACCTTGGCATCAGTGTCACCTGGGAACTTTTAGAAATGCAAATTCTAGGTCCAACTCCCAGAAAAATGGAATCAAATTCTAGGAGTGGGGCCTAGCAATCTGTGCTAACAAGCTCTGAAGTGATTCTAATCTAGGCTTAAGGTTGAGAGCCACAGGTCCAGTGGAAGCTGTTCCACATGCAACTATGAAAACTGGGAAGAAATGTCCTTATGGAACATTCTGCCACCCATGCTCACCCTTCTTGCCATTCCTGGGAAAATGAATCACAGGGGTAGAAGTTTCACCCTTTCCACATTGAATTTTTAGCTTACAGCTGCTCCAATGAGTACCAAGTAGAGGCTCCTGTCCCATCCAAAAAAGAAAAATGTCATGGGCCTGGTATTTGTTAGCCTTGTCTCTTGCTCTTGCAGACCTCGGAGGGGCTAGCACCCCCCTTTTGGCACTGAATAGTTTCTGAAGATGCTGGAATGACCAATAACCAGAAGTCAAAGTGGAAGCGCACACTCCCTACAGAAAACTCTGTGGCTCCACATTGCACTTAGATTTCAAAATAAACTCCCTTCCAAGGCCTGCCCCATTCCAACTGCATCTTACACCATGTCAGTCTGGCCTCCCTACTCTCCCTCTAATATGCCAAGCTCACTTCTGCCTCAGGACCTTTGCACTAGCTGTCCTACAGTTTGAAGAACTCTTTCTTCAGACCTTCGCATGCCTGATTCCTTCTTGTCCTTTAAATCTGAACCCAAATGTCATCTTTGACCCTGATTTAAAGTGCCCTCAACCCCACTTGTCATTGTTTATCTCATTACCCTTGTTTATTTTCTTTGGAGCACTTGACTCTATCAAAAAAATGATCTGGTTATTTATTTGTTGACTTATTATCTGTCTCCCCCTCCCTGGAATGTAAGAGATCAGGGACCTTGCTGTATTCCTAGCATCAGAACAGTTCCTGGTATATTGAAGGCATAAGATTTACATAAATATTTGTTGAATAAATGAATAAATGAATGAATAAGTGAACATAGGAAAAGCTTTAGGAGAGAAGGATCAGAGTGCAGTGATTCATTCATCGAGATAGTGATGGACCCAAAGACTCTGCCTTCCTCTTCCCAAGGACAGGGGCACAGAGCCCAGCTGAGTGGGTCTGGAGTGCTGGCACCATACCAGACTCCCTGCCTGCTTCTTCCCTAACCCACTGTTGTAGGCCTGGCTCCCCCCTTCTCCTCCGCCTCCTCCCCTCCCTCCACCTCACTGTCATTACATTACAGTCATTAGAAGCCTGCAGATTTACACCCTCCTGTCGACTTTTTCATAAAGGAGTTTTAATGGAGTTTGTCTTCAGCAGGGGCGATACAGACTGTTGTCAAAACTCTGACTTGGCCACCCACATTCACGTAATTAATCACACAGGAAACCAGAAAGGGGCGGCACAGGGGCTGGGCCTAGCTGCGTGGTGGCCCTCTTCCCAGAGAGGAGTGTGGGACAACATAGCTGCTGCCCACCAAGAACCCACAGGTCAGGCTGGAAGCAAAACAACCCAACCGGAACCACTACAGAGGAGTAGAAGTCAGGATCCAATCCGCCCTTGGGGGAGGGGGTCTCCTCCACCTTCAAGAAGGTACCAAGGAAGGGAAATTAAACAGATAAAGTAGAAGCTACAGAGAGAAATAAGGTTAAAGACAGTCTCTTCTAAAATTATAAGGAAGCTGGCATTTATTGAGTCCTGTATTGGTTATATATTCCCATGAGATGAAGTACCATACACTTCATGACTTAAAACAACACACGTTCATTATCTCACACATTCATTGTCTCTCAGTTTCTGTGGGTCAGGAATCCCATAACAGCTTAGTTTAGCTGTGAGACCTCACAAGGCTGTAGTCAAGATGTCAACCAGGACTGGGTTCTCATCTGAAGGCTCAACTGGGGAAGGACCCACTTGCCTGCTTATGTGATTGCTGCAACACTCAGTTCCTTGTGGTTATAGGACTGGGAGCTTTTTTTTTTTTTGCTGGCTGTTGGTCTGAGGCCACCTTCAACTCCTAGAGACTTACCACAGTTCCTTGCCACGTGAGTTTCCCCAGCTTGGCCTCTTCATCGTGCTAGCAAAATCTCTAGAGCACATCAAGTAGCAAGATGGAGTTTTATAGATCATCACAGTCACAGAGGTCACAGCTCATCTCTTTGGCTTCATTCATTTGGGTAAGAGCAAGTCACAGGTCCTACCCATATTTAAGAAAATATCATATGTGGACACTGGTGGTGGTGGGGGGATCATGAGACAGCCACCCTAGAGGATGCCCACCACAGTACATATTAGGTGTCAAGGGCTGTGCCAAATGCTTTTGCATGTATTATATCATTTATTCACTAAAACAACCTATAAGTTGAGCATTATCTCCACTGCACATGGGACAACTCAGAGGAAAGAACCTGCCCAAGGTCCTGTGAACATTAAGATCAGAACCACCTGTATCATAGCACCAAGCCAACCTGTGCAAGCTTAGAGGGCTAAGGGATTTGTATCTTTACCGTGAGGAGGCAAGGGCCTGAGGGAGGCAGGGGAAGGGGGTTGCAAGTGTGTTCTAGCTCCCTGTGAGACTTAAGACCAGGAAGATGGGATGGGTGTGGATTACATGTTGAGAAAGTAGAAACTGAGAACACTTATGTTTGATGATCTCTGTTTTCTTAGTGAAACAGAAAATGAGGGCGTCTCCTGAGGGAGTGGGGGTAGGAATGGAGGGGAAGCAGAGCCAAGTTGGAACAACAGCTGTAGGGAACAGGGAATGGGAAACTGGAATCTTGCCAGCAGCAGTACAAGGTTGCCAAGTAGGATAAAGCTGCTTCGTCCCTGAAGACTTCAAACGTCTCCTTGGTAGGGGGGACCCACTCCCGCCCCCGGCACTCTGAGTAGCCTTCATTTTCATCATGCCTTGTAGTGCCATAGTTTATGCTCACTTCCTTCTCATCAGAAGGAAATTCTTTCAGGACAAGAACCTGACAGTAGTCTATGTGGGGCCTCCCGGTAACCAACACAGAATCTGGCGTACATGAGTCTTCCATAAATGGCCTGACTCCAGACCTTGAATTTCTAAATCACTTCACTGTATTACCTTCTATTCCCTAAAGGCTCTCCAGTTCTATAAGACTTTCCAAAGTATGTATTTTTACTTTTGTTTTGAGAGTAAAAGTTCAAATAGCAGTAGAGGCCGAAGTCCAAGTCCATCCTGGAACAGGAATGGAGATGGAATTAGGGAAGTCTGTCGCATGCATAACGTGGTGACAAAAAAAGCAGTTTTGTCTTTTGGCCCAGTCTTTTTGATGTCGAGAACGTCAGTAGCCATTTCAAAATATTCCATACCAACTTATATTGATTGATATGAAGCATTGCTCATGGTATGTTTTTGCCTGAAAGATAAGGTACAGACACAGAACAGTCCCATTTGTCATTTGTGTCAAATTACCAGTTTAGTCTCATTTTAAATGGCAGAACTCTATCTCAAACTACCTTAGACCAAAAGAAAAAAAAAAAAGGAAACATTTTGGGCTCATCTTCAATGAAAAGTCCAAGATTATACTCTGATGCCAAAGGGACGAACATTTTGGCCCAAGAAAGAGGCAGATGGCTTACAGTAGCCTCAGGACAGTGCTCTCCCCCAGGACTCCTGGCACAAATCCTGTGGTCCACTCTCATTGGACCACCTTGGGTCACATCCCTGTAACTGGACCAGTCATCGTGACCAGGGGACTTCAGAGGCGGGTGCTGTGAACAAGAGAAGGAATGAATGACGGGTGGTCATAAAGGCAATAAATGTCCACTCCATGTGTGCTATGCTTCTAACCACAGACTAGCAACTGATTGCGTGGATGCCCACCAAAACCATGACAGGGTTTTCTCCAGGTTATAGGACTTGGGCAGAGTCAGATGTCCGCATCTGTAAAATCAGCCCTGCGTTTCATCCCCACCAGAGCAGGGACCAACCCTGGGGGCTCCTCCTGGCCCACCGATGATACCTAAGGCTTGCTGGAGGAGCAGTTCTGGAATTACTGGAGAAACCAGGTCCTCCAAAGCCCACCTCAACTCCAGTTTCCCAACCTCTGCTGGGGCCTCAGATAGGAGCCTGACCTGAACTCCAGGCCTTCTGGCCCTGCTGGTAAAGATGATGGCAGCACCGGCACTCATGCACCTGACCCAGGGGAGGGTCAGTTTTCCGCCCTAGATAACCACTTGCAACCAGGATGCCCCTACCTCCGTGACTTCCTCTTTAGACCTGGAGACTCCCATCCCACCTGCCCAAGCCAAGCTCCATAGCTACTGAGCTCACACACCACCTTGGACCCCTTTGCCCTTCTCTCAAAGTCAGACCTCCCCAGGATCAGCTTCCACACCCCGATCTCAACCGCCACCCCACTCACTTCCTCAAGGCAGCAGCAGCCGTGGCCGCGCTAATGCCGCACAGGAGACCAGCGATGGGCAATACAGTTGAATGGCATTTTATTTCTAATTGGATCCATCAGCTTTGTCCGAGTCAGTTTTCCTTCTGCGCTGGTTCTTAGCTGACCCTTGGAGGCCCTTCCTGGCATTACGTTGTTTGCGGTAGATTTCCAGTTCCTCTTGGTATTTGGCTCTCAGGAGAGCCGCTCTTTGCTCATACGGCTGCTTTTCAGCATCTGTTGTCGCGGACCACATCTTTCCTGAGGCCTTTGCCACCTGCACTACTGACCAGCTCGGATTCTCCCTCTTCAGCCGGGCATAGTGGTCTTGGCAGAAGAGCAGGAAGGATGATGGGGGGCGTCTGGGCGCCTGGGGGTCCCGTTTTCTCCGCTTCTTCTTCTTGCCAACGTAATTCATCATCTCTTCCTGATAACGGGCTTTGTCGAGCTTGGCCAGGGCTTCATATTTGGCCTTTTCATGCTTTGAGATGGACCTCCATTTTTCCGAACACTTTCTAGAGAACTCTTTAAAGCCAAGATAGGTATTTGGCTGCTGCTCCTTGAACTTGTTCCTGTAATTCAGCAAAAAGTGGATGTAAGAAGAGACATTCGCCTTGGGCCTTAGCTGGATTTCTTTTCCCATGTTCATAAGGTCATTTTTTTTTCTGGATTCAGTAACTTGGACAGAAGAGACTTCTGTCTCCACACTCCAGGAGCAATCTAGAAGGTGCTCTGCTTGCGGTGAATTTTTCCCTCTGCAAGAGCTTTGGTCACAGGTCAGCCTTTTCAGCGGTGGTGGCATTATTGCATCAGAGGAGGGGACTGTGACATCATTCACCAGCCTGTGGCATTTGCATACAGCTCCTCTTATTGGTTGGCTACTGGAGGGTCCATTTCAGCTTCTCACGTGAGATGGTGGTTCACCCCAGAGGCGGCTTGGGAGCAGCAACTGCCCCTGGAATATTTCTCCTTGACTTCCTGGAGGCCATGGGCTTTGCTCAACTATGGGAGCTCTCAGTCCCTCGGATGTAGTAATGAGCCATGGGGTCTGCCTTCCTCACTGTGAGATTGTCAAGACGCCGCATGATCCCTTCCGAAGTCAGGATGGAAATAATGAACGCGAGGAGGTGGATGGCTCCAGGGCTGTCATGATAAAACGTGAAGTCTTTCTGTTTGCCTTGAATGGTGGCAGCTCATGCCATTCAAAGAGTTTAGTAGTAACTCTAAAAATAATCAGGTATGACAGCCGTGACTCGGTTCCTGTCAGGACAAAGTTGTCTAATTTAAAACCTGAGCACGGGCTATATACATCTGAACTCTTTGTTTCTGTGAAGAAACTGGGGTGGGGGTGGGTGGAGGGAGAACCTTGAGGGGTTTTACTCATTACACTTGAGGCCGTGAAAATGGGGTCAAATCCTTGGCCTGTCAGGAGGCCTCCCTGCTCTCGTCTCTGGTGTCCCTACCTCTTGGGGTTGGAGTACAGAACCCTAATGGCTACACTCCAACTTGTTGGCTTCTGACTTTGTGTGTGACCCATTGCCCGTATTCCACTAGTCTTCCAACTGAAGGAAAAAGAAAAGACAATAAAATGGTCATCTTGTGACCTTTGGACACTTTGAGGGTCTTGCTTGTGTGAGACCAGGGTTCATATAATTCGGTGGTTGATGATAGTGCCAAATTCATAGGACTACAAAATGCAGCCTCATTAACAGAAAAAATAGGGTAAAATAGCCTAACGGTTGGAATCTGAAGTTGGACCGATTTGTTTGACTGAAGCCTGTGCTTCTTGCTCCCTCCTTAGAAGTGGTGCCTCGGGGCCAATGGCTCTGGTGTGTAGCTTCAGCAACTGAGCCTAACAGGACAACTTGTCTAAGACTAGACCACGTTTCCAGGGCTCCCAGTCCACTCCCAAGCCTCCAAGACTGACTTCAACTTCCATCTTCTATAAAAGAAAGATGGAAACTAATGAGAGTTTCCAGTCTTGAATTTGAGCCCCAGCTCTGCCACAAGGGAGCTGGGCTACCGATGCTAGCCCTTTCCTTCCTATAAGCCTCTGATTTCATATCTGTAAAATGGGTGCTTTGGACTGCCCAGGAAGAACACTCCAGATGGCCTGCTATAGTTTTGTGTCTGCATTTAGAGGCCTGTAAGATCTCAGATGCCAGCCGAGGAAGTCTGGGCTAGTGGTGGGGCCAAGAGGTCTGGCCAGTGGCAACAAATTACTATGAGAACGTTTCTCAGCATGGTTAGTTTTTTTCACTCTGGTTCTTTCTTCCAAGGCCAGAGGTTGGCTCACCTGTTTGTTGGATTTGAGCTGAACTTCCAAGGTCAATAGGACATAGCTCCTTTCCAAGATGGAAGGACGGGTTGTGAGAAAGACTTTGGCCGATGTCTATGGATATGAATCAGACTCTGCTCAATCTCACAAAAACCCCAGGACCTTATTCATGCCTCTGTTCATGACCTTCTACCCTTCTCATGATGAACAGATCCAGACGGATTAACCCTAGGATAATCATCTGGAGCCTCGCAGGTCTAGGAAGACAAGGTGGTCAAACGTAAAAGCTATGGCCACCCTGTGATGCTTGGGCCACACTCTTGCCTTGGAGGGATGAAGTGGGGGCACTGCCTTGAGAACCTTAGGGAGGGTCAACATGGCTGGCTTTCTAACTCAATGCTATGTGTGTTGGTAGCTGAGGCTTTCCAACCTTCTCCACTCTGTTCTGTGCCTTGGGAAGCTGACCCAGGTGGACCACATCAATGGGTCTCATGCCCTGTGGCTTCCATTCCAGTTTGGTCACTGTGGACCCCAACAGTAGATGAGGGAGAGAGGAAGGTGATGTCAGGACATTTATTCTACTGGCTTCTGCCTCGAGAAGTCACCTGGAGCTGGCTCTCAAACCCTGGACTGAAGGTCTTGGCTCCTATCAAGTTTTCCTTTCTGGGGCACCTGGGTGGCTCAGTGGGTTAAAGCCTCTGCCTTCGGCTCAGGTCATAATCTCAGGGTCCTGGGATCCAGCCCCGCATCAGGCTCTCTGCTCAGCCGTCTCTCTCCCCCTCTCTCTCTGCCTGCCTCTTTGCCTACTTGTGATCTCTCTCTTGGTCAAATAAATAAATCTTAAAAAAAAAAAAAAAAAAAAGGGTTTTCCTTTCTAAATGACTGGTTCCTTCTAGGTTGAGGAATTCCTCCCTTTCTTTGTCCCCTCTTGCCAAAGGTAGTAAGAGCTCTGCTTTTACTCTGCTGTCCCTTGTGGCTTTCCTTCACCTTGCCATTCCCTTTGTAAATAGCCTCTTTATTAAACACTCCTCAAATCATGCTCATTTGGGTGGCCATCTGGTTCCTGCTGGGACTCTTACCGATGTACCATGTTTCTAGCTTTCCACCATGAACAGAGATGGAAGTGGATAAATAAAGCAAGCATGGGCATCGGTCCAGGGTTGAAGGGTATTGAGCTTCTCACAGCCCGAGGACCCAGCAGTCTCACAGCCTAGAATGTTCTGTGGGAGTAAGCGTGGCTGCCAGGGCAGTAGCAGAGCAGGGCCACATGGCCTCCATAGAGGCATCTAATATCCCTTATATTATAAGATGACCTCTAGGCAGGGACATTGGCCTGGAGAGCCAGATAAGAAAGATTTTCAGCTTTGTGGGCCATATGGTTTTTATTCACGTACTCAACTCTACCATCGTCGCTCAAAAGTAGCCATAGACAGTACATACACCGATGAGTGTGGCTGTGCCCCCAGTCACACCACGAAAACAGGCAGGTGCCTGGAGGCCATAAACTGCTGCCATCCTGGTCCAGAGCTGTGAGTTCAGTATTTTCTAATTTGTTCATTGCAGTTTACAATAAGAATTACATTTTACATCATGACCCGTTTGTTCACGTGTGTACTTCATAATATTTATATAATGTATCATGTGTGCCCGTCTCTGTTCTAAGCACTTTACCTATATCAAATCATTTACTCCTTATAACAACCATGTGTGTGTGTTGGGAGATGCTATATTTTAAAAGATTGATTGATTGATTGATTTTAGAGCTAGAGCCAGCACAGGGCAAGGGAGGGGCAGAGGGAGAGGGTCTCAAGCAGACTCTGCTGAGCGTAGAGCCTGCTGTGAGGCTCGATCTCACGACCCTGAGATCACGCCCTAAGCTGAAACCAAGAGTTGGATACTTAACCAACTGCACCACTAGATGCCCCTGGATGGGGGATGGAGGATGCAGTGGGGCTGCTATTTTTATCCCTATTGTAAGGATAAAGGTCTCTAAATAGAAAGTTTATAGAAACAACATTATAACAAATTAAACTTACTATTTGTGTGAAGTACTATTTTCTATTCTATTCTCTTATGGTCTATTTTGTTATTCGAAGTGCAACCTGCAGACTGGTCTTATGAACCAAGATGGGTTACAATCCATGGACTTATTTGAAAAACGCTATCTAGACAAGCCGAGGGGGAGCTCTTACCTTGGACACAGATCTAATCAGATCCTCTTGATTTAGCGATGATAACATGAAGTGGAAAGAACAGAGCCTTGGGAGCCAGGCAGACATGAATTCAAATTCTAGCTTTGCCACTTTTGCTCTGGGTGTCGCTCATTACAACCTTATCAATAAAGAGTAGTGGGGTGAGGGACGCCTGGGTGGCTCAGTCATTAATCGTTTCCCTTCAGCTCAGGTCATGAGCCCAGGGTTCTGGGATGGAGCCCTGCATCGGGCTCCCTGCTCGGCGGGAAGCCTGCTTCTCCCTCTCTACTTCCCCCTGCTTGTGTTCCCTCTCTTGCTGGGTCTCTGTCAAATAAATAAAATCTTTAAAAAGAAAAAAAAAAAAAAAGAGCAGTGAAGTAACAAAGCCGTGGATAGGAACTAACTGAAGTGATGGGAACAACAGACCCAATATCCCCTTACCATAAAGGCTGGATGTAGGGACTCACTTCTAATGAATAGCATGTGGAAAAGGACAAATTGTATCTTTCCAGTGGAGAAAGCTGGCAGATACCACCCTAACCAATAATGGTATTCTTCCCCAGTTCCATAACCCCTGGTCTAATCATGAGAAAATATTAGACAAACCCAAATTAAGGGATATTCTACAAAACACTTGACTAGCACTCTTCAAAAGTGTCAAGGGCCTGAGAAAGCAAGGAAAGCCTGAGAAACTGACACAGATTAGAGATCAAGTAGACGTAATGTCTCAGTGCTCTGGGCGATGCTGGACTGGATGCTGGACCAAGAGAAAACACATTAGTGGAAAGACTGGGGAAATCTGAATGAAGACTTCCACTGGGCTACCAGTACCATACCAATGTCAACTTCCAGACACGTGTACATGGTTCTGTAAGATGCTAATATTAGAGGAAGCCGGGTGGGTGATGGGTCATAGGAAATTTCTGTACTATCTTTGCAACTTGCAACTCTATTCTTATTTCAAAATAAAGTCTTTCAGAAATCTCCCTCGCTAACACTAATGTGTACCCAGTGTTGAGACACCCTGCTCTTGATCCATCTCCTCCAGAAATTTCCGGGCAGATTTGACCCTCAATTGTAGCAGCATGTGCTCTTGGCATGTCTTCTGTCACAGTGTTCCCTGAATTACAGGGCATGCTGGAACCACCTGAGGAGCTTTCAAAAATCCTATTGTTCAAGGGTATTATATAAGACTGATGAATCCCTGACCTCTACCTCTGAAACCAATAATGTATTGTATGTTAATTAGTTGAATTTAAATTAAAAATAGTAATAATAATAATAATAATAAAAAATCCTGGTGCTCAAGCCACAAGAAGAAGAGCAAAGGTACCCAGCTTAGGCATCTGATAAATGCTTTGATGCTTCCTCCATCCTCCTCCTGCCTCTCTTCCCGTGGCGTGGGAATCTGCCTGCCCATGCCCTCTGAGTGGAGTATCCATGGTAGGCAAAAAATGACTCTGTAGGGACACCCACATCTGCAACCTGTGGGCCCATGACTGTTACCTTCCACGGCAAAAGGAACTTTGCCAATGTGATTATGTTAAGGATTTGAGATGGGAGAATTACCCTGGGTTACGTGAGTGGACGTGCTGTAATCACTTGGGTCCCTATAAGAGGGAGGCAGGAGTGTTGAAGTCTGAGATGGAGATGTGGTGACAGATACAGAGGGTCAGAGTCAGAGATCTAAAGATGCGGCATAGCCGGTTTTGAAGGTGGAGAAAGAGACCACAAGCCAAGAAACGAGGTGGCCTAGAAGTTGGGCAAGGCCAGCAGACAGATCCTCCCCTAAAACCCCAGAGAGCACAGCCCTGCAGACACCTTGACCTTGGCCTGGTGATGCCCATTTGGGGCTCCTGCCCCTTCCCCCCCACCGCCCAGAACTTTAAGACAACTGTGTTCTTTCAGGCCACGGAATCTGTAGTAATTTGTTAAAGCAGCAATAGGGAAGGAATACACTGTCTTTCTTATCCAGCTGGTGGTCTGTAATGTTTCCTGTGCTATTCTTAACCCCCGCTTATGTTAATAAAGATGAAAAATTTATGCCACCATTTATTGGATTAGTTGTGGGAGCAAGGAGCGTGATCTGCTCAATTTTACACACTCTTCTTCACTCACTTGCTGACTCATTAAGTCACTAATTCACTCGTTTGCTTTCCAATTAATTCATTCTTAGATTCTTTCAGTTCATTCACGCACTCATTCGCCACTCGTATACGCGTGCACGTGCACACACATCTCAATAAATAGCTGTGAGTTGTGGAGCAATGTGGCTGATTCTTTGATGGCCACTTCCAAGCAGCATTTGAAGGATGGATACGTCTTTGAAAAGGAGGTGGTGGTAGAGAGAGGCATCCAAAATTTCCTGGAAGCCAGACTGGTGGGAAAGGCAGGGTCATAAACAGTAGGCCTAGGATCTTTGGCACTAACCTCATGCCGAGAACTATCACTCAATTCCATGTGACCATAATATTTTAATAAGAATGATGATAATGTTCTAAGTATATCATATCCCGAAAAGCCTTGAGAGAGAGATTAATTTTTCCAGCGCCACATAGCAATGAGTGGCAGAGCCAGACCTCAGACTCAAGTTGGTTTGACTCTTAAGTCCATGTGGTCCGCCTCTCCTGGGAGTCTAGGACTCCACTGGCCAGGGCCGAGTAGAGGAGGAAGCCAGCAGGGCACAAGGCCAAGTATTGCAGGAGGAGGGCAAGTGGAAGGAGAGTAAGGTGTCTAAATCTCAACACTTGAGGGGTTCAGGGGAGACTTTTTTCATTTGGGTTGATGGATCTCTCATTCCAGATGGATCTGGTCAGTTTACCCCAGTTCATGGAATGCCCTGAGTCTAGCGGGTAGACTGACGTGGATAGCCCATAGAACCACACCAGCATGTGCAGGTACAAACAGAACCTGGGTCTACTGTTGAGAACATAGGCTGGTAGAAGCTGAAGTGAAGTGTCCACACCTAGTCCAGTGGCCTAGTGGACAATGGACAGGAACTGGAACAGGTGATCAAGCACAAGCATGGGTCAGCATGGCGAGGTCCAGGCATGCCTGCTTACTTCTGGGAGGATACAGCAAAGGAGGGGAAGATGAGGTCTAGAATAAGACCAACTTTGGGGAGAGAACACCCACAGTGAACTGTGAATGGTACCCCTCGCAGGCCTTGACAAAGATACTGCATTATGGCACAGAGTAGGAAGAGGGGTTCCTGATCTTTTGGTCCATCCCCCTGCCACCTGCAACCAACATGAACATCTTTCATTTTATGTGCCTAGCACCGGCCCCTCCCTCCCTCCCTACTTCCCTCTAAGCACATCCTTTCTTTGGAAAACTGTCCTCCTAATAGTTCTAGCAAATAGTTCTGACTTGATCTGGATTTCTGCCACTTGAAACCAAGAGTATTAGCCCAGATGTGATGCAGGTGAACAATATGAGAAGACAGAAACTCTCCTCTCCCCTATTTGTCCATTCTCTCCTTTTTATCTCCTTCCTCTCCATTCTACTTGCTTTTGCTCCACTGTACGAATGGCTAGACCTCTGGTTTTCGTTCAACACTGGCACAGCGTTGGCCCTCAATAATAACAGCAAATGGTCTTTGTGCCGAGCACTGTACCAAGAGCTTTTATACCCATTATCTCACTTAGATCTCCTGTTAGCTCTATGAGGTGGATGCTATTATTATCCTTAGTAAATAGAAGGGGAAATTGAGGCCCAAAGCGGGTCAGTTACTTGCCTGCCCATAGTTAGATAGCTGATAAGTTTAGAGATGAGACTTGAACCCAGGCAGGAACCTTCCAGGGCCCATGTTCCTAATCTCCACCCCAAACTGCTTTCTATTCCATAAGTGTTAGCCCTTGGCCCACAAGTCTCCCTTGCTGCCTGGAGATGTGCCGTGATGGAGAATATGTGGCTGCTGTGTCTTGAAGTCTTAGCAGGAGTTTACAAGCATCACCATAGCACCCTGAATTGTCACCACACACTGTGTTATACATGCTGGGAAAGAGAGACTCAGAAAGGTGAAGCGGTCTCCGGGATTCACACAGCCAGTGGGTGTGGAGGCAGGATCCAAATCCAGCTCCGTCTGACTAGGATACCTTGCTCACTGGCCTGCACATCACCAAGATGCTTTAGCCCACCCATTCTCCAGCCGACTGGAGGCTCATGCCCTCAACCCCAGCTTCAGAGCTGCCCGGCTCTTAGCCTCCTACTGGAGGGGAGGGGGACATCGATGATGCTCAAGCTCAGAATGGCAGTCGAGTGGCAGGCAGAGGCTAGCATGGGAGGCTCCTCAGTAAGCCATCTGCAAACATTTCCTCAGGATGAGAAGTATTATCCAAATATAATCCCCAGAGACCTCCGCAAGGCATACATTGCCACCCTCCCCTGGAGGGGAGGGGGACAGGCCCCTTCTCTGACCCATGTCTGCCAGTGACAGGTGGAAGATGGACAAGGCTGAGAGAGCAGGAGCTGGTGGAGGCCAGGCTAGGGCCGCTGAGGGGGAAGGGAAGGTGGCTGCCACACAGACTGGCCACCTTGGGTGCCACAGAGTGCCCTGTCCTTTCCCCCTGTACTGCCCTGTCACCAGACTGGATGCAGGCATCTTTACTTCTCCCGGAAAACCTAAGCCAGGCTACTCTGGGGTCTATTGAATCCCTGTATGTTCTGGGAGACAGGGTTTAAGGCACTGATAAGATCCCATCTCTTCTCATCTCAGACCTAACTAAGCAAGGGGGGGAAATAGTTTACAGTTGTGAGGCATCTGCTGTGTGGCAGGCACAATCCTGGATACCTTATATACATAAGCACAGATGTTCACGGGACTCCCATTGCACAGATGAGGAAACTGAGGCTCAGAGATGTTTTGGCACATCCCCGTACTTACACAACCAGTAAACAGTGGAGCCCAGACAGACAGGGCTGTGTTGTTTCCAGAGGCCTGGCCCTTAACCTTTGCCCTCCTTAAACCTATTGCCGATGTGTAGGGGAACAAGACCGGTGATGACCCAGACAGGGGGCATCTCCACCTAGGGGGAGACCTGAGCCAGGAAGGCGAGAGGGTCCAGGTTGAGTGTGAGTGTGCCTTGGCCACCACGTTCCTAAGGCACCCACTTCCTGGGCCAGGCCTGATGGGGTGGGCTTTAACATCTTGGGCCACGGGGCCATCAGGTCTCCAGGCTAGCTCTCCGGTCTAACCCGGAGCAACAGAGAGTCGGGCTGGGGGCAGGGAATGGCCAGCTAAGGGCTTCAGCAGCAGGGCAGGGCAGAAACGACGCTTGATTCTGTCCCAGGCAGACGGCAGCGGGCCATGGAGGAGGACAACGTATGAGGCGGAGCACGTTCCGTAAGAGTGATGGGGTGTGGGTGCAAGGACAGAGGTGGAAGACTTGCTATTTGGCCACCTTTTCCGGAATCCCCCTCCAGTATGCTAGGCTGGCTTGCAGGGCGCTCTCTCCGTCGAAACCCGGGCACAGTCCCATCGGCCGATTGGCCTTGCTGGTGTCACGTGACACGCTGATGTCACGTTGAGCCAATCAGCTGCGGCCTGGGGGTCACGTGGGGCCGGTGGGGCGCATGCTCTTCAGAGGCTTGGGGCTCATGGGAGGAAGGGGGACTGACAGAGAATAAGGCCCTGGAAGGTAGGTGAGGCCCCGCCACCAGCGCAGTCACACAGAGCTCAGCACCCCAGGCCTCACTCCCGTCCGCAGACCCAGCGCCTTTCTGCCCTCGGCAGCATCATGAGCACGGCCTCTGCGCAGTCAAGAGACGCCCCAGCCAGCAGCCCCTCTGGGTGAGCAGCCGAGCAGGGAATGCAAGGAACGGGCACCCGAGCCCCTCCCAGCCCTTCTAAAGGTGCCACCCCCAATGCGCGAGCCCCAGGACCCCCAGCGGTGATGACACCCGCATCCTAGGGGCAGACGCTGCCAGGAGCCCTGGCCCTCCCTCTTTCTGGTTAAGATACTTGCCCTCCAGGGAGCAGTGTGTCTGGAGGAAAAGCATTTACCTGATGTCGCTTGTGTGGGTTCCCTGGAGCTAATAATTAGCTGAGCAGGGAGAGCCCTGATAATTTGTTGAGTTTATTGAGTTGCTTCTGGGGAAGAAGGAACATTTACTTACCCACATTGATTACCGGACCTCACCGTTAGAGCACTGGGGATATGTCAGGATGAGAAGAGCCCCCCAGAAAGGTACCAGCAGTTTCCAAGTGAGTGGGGAACGTGGTGAGGGCTGAGGGACCAAGGGGGTAGGGTGGCGCATCTTCATAGGAAACTGAGATGAAACCCAGCATGGCCGTGGAGGCTCTCCCCACTGTCTGCAGGCTCACGGGCTGGCCTGTTTGTCCCCCCACATATGCCCTCTGCTTTCACTAGCAGGATCTCATTCATTCGTTCACTCATTCAAGCATTCCTTCTTGTAAGCAATATTTGTTGAGGCCTTTCCACAAAGGGTACTCGGGAAAGAATTAAAGAAGAAAGAAACAGCTCCTGTCTTCAGGAGTGCACAGTTTGAAGGATGTGGCAGACCGCTGGATGATTCTTGTTGAGACAAGCACCAGGGTAGAGGAAGCGAAAGGAGTCACGAGGTACACAGGAGAAGCCAGCCACACTCTCTGGAGCCAGTGGCTGTAAGGTGCCACCTCAAGGATAAACAGGAAGCATCAAGAAAAGGGTGGGGGTTAATCAAAGTGGACAGGGAGAATTTGGCAAGGAGCTGACTTCTCGATCTTTGGAAACATTCAGAACAGATCTGGACTGACCATCTGTTGAGAATACTGTAGATGAGATCTATACATAGCTGGCCCTTAGGCCTGGAAGTCCTCTGAAGTCCTCATCAATTAGGATTTTACTATTAACTGATTCCCACTCTCCTAACAGCAAAGGGGATGCGGTTAGAAAAGATGCCCATGGTTGAAAGCAGGAGACTGCCATTCGTTCATTCATTGATTCATTCACTCACAAAACATGCGTAATGAAAGTACTCTTAGCCCTCTCCACCAGAGCAGCTCCCTGGGGTAGCTGGCACTCCCATGGCCTTGTTAGAACTTCCTGACCGATGCCCCGTGGTGCTCTAAGCACCAGCTGCCTGCAGGGCCACCTCCCACCCCCACCCTCAAAGCCCGTGCACTCCATGCTCCCACCAGCTGAGTCTTGCACTTTCTGAGAATCAGATGGGTCTGTTGCCAACTCTCTTGGTGCCAGTCATACTTGTTATTGTAATTATGTGATTTAAATTAAACATCGCATAAACTGATGAAATATGAGTGTGAAAGGAAATAGAGTTGCATCTATGGAAACTAAATTGAATGCTTTGGAAAGACTCCATGGAGGAGAATCTCTAAAAAGAATTGCTTCCTAAATATTAGGTGTGAATGACTGAGGCAATTGCTTAGTTCCATCAGGACAGGGACCAGGTCTGTCTTGCTCAGGGCTCCATCCCCGGTGCCCCATGCAGTCCCTGGCACATGGCAGGTGCACGATAGATATTAGTTGACTGAATGAGCTGTAGCTGAATCGGATATGGCAAATGATGCATTATAGGTGGAGTTTATAGAAGAGAGATAGTGTGGAGAACAAAACTGTGGTCAAAGGAAAGACCTTGGTCCTGCATTAAATGGATTGATGCATAAATGTACATTGAAGTACTTGTACTTGTATTATGAAACGTTTTAGCTGTGTATGTATCCTTTTATTATTTCTTACTTGGAAATTACTTTTTACCAACAAGCTATGTCATCTGCAAGGCTTAGGGTAGGTGTCGAGAAACTGTTTCTGTAACGGGCGAGATAAATATTTGGTGTTTTACAGGTTATAATTTCCATCACAACTACTCAACTCCGCCATTGTAGCTTGAAAGGAGACAATACATGAATGAACGATCACAGTTGTGATCCAATAAAACTTTATTTACAAAAACAGCAAGCTATAGTTTGCCAACCCCTGTTCCAAGGAATTGACTTGTTCCACAGGCTAGGAACCGTGCTGTGTTGCCGGATATAGCGAGACAAAGAAAATCCTATCCCTGCTCTTACAGAGCTTGGCTTCTAGTCGGGGAGATGGTTATGATTTGGTGTGTCCAGTACGATGGCAGGGGCATGAGCGTGGTGCAGAGGGGTCGCAGTGGAGGCGAATGTTTCTCCCATGGGGGCAGGGAAAGAGAGAGGTGGCGAAAAGGAGACATTTTGGTTAGGTTTATGGGAGCAGTGATATTTCCCAGGAAGTCAGGTGGAGCAATGGGAAAGGACGTTGCGGGTAGAAGGAGTACCATATGCAGAGGCGTGGAGACAGGAAAGAGGCTGGGGCTCGAAGTGGGTGTCACTTTAGAGGTAAGGCATGAAAAAGTCTAGACTTTATAATACTAGAGCCGGTGGTCATTTGCTGCTGGGTTTCCAGCAAGCAGGAACTTGGGCAAATCTCCCCACAGAGTACAGAGAGGGATTGAGGGCAGAAGGCAGGTCAGGTGGTGTGGATTATGGGAAGAAAGAACACTGAGGAGCAAGAATGATTGGCAGAAGCTTGGGTTTGTTCAGACAAGCCCCCAAACCTCCAGGCAGGTAGCTGGGATTTGAATCTTCATACCGTGGCTCAGCTGCTCAGAGCATCCCTGAACTGGGATGGTGAGGCACTGCTGAGAACCAGATCTAGGGATGCCTTTCTAAAGATGGATCTTAAGGCTCAGGGACTCTAGCAGTCCCTATCCAAAAGAGAACTGCATTCATCCCGGGCTTTTGCCCAGTTCCAGGAAAATAGATAGCTTTGTGGATTCGTCCTGGGAAAAGTATTTATCTCAACGTAGCAAGAATCCTAGGCATTTGACTAAAGGAAAACTGATACAGAAATCATTGGTGGTGAGAATGGGTATCAGAGCTGAGTCAATAAAGGCTCGCTTCAGAGATGAGAGGTAAGCGGGGCCGGAGCAGCAGGCGTCGGGTCTCCAACAAGGGCCTTGGTGCCCTTTACCCACCACCACCAAGCCATTTCCAAAAAGGTTTTCCCTGGTTGCATCATGGTGCCCTTTCCATCCCCCGAAGAGGAGAGCAGATGGCAGGTGGGGAGGGAAGACGGTGTGGGAGTGGGGATAAAGTGGGACACACCTCCTATGTTTTATATGCTCCCCAGCCAGCTTTGGAGTTGGATGGATGGTTTCTGCTTGTCCCGGGGATGCGGAGATTCTCTAACCCTGTGTCAGATCCAGGCTGTGCACACAGCTTAGCCAAGAGATAAAGCCCACAGGAGATGCTCTGGGCGCACCGAAGCCAGATGCCATTGACTGAGGAGTTGAGGTTGTGCAGATGAATCTGGTAGAGTTCAGGCTTTGCCAGGACGCCCCATATCCAGGGAACTAGTGGGAGTGGCACCTACTGGCAAGTGCCGTGCCTCTTATCCAATGTGTGCTCAGTGAGTAAACGAATGAGCGAATGTTCTGCTGAGCATGCCAGTTTTCGGGAATACTGAAATTTAAACCAGGAGCTCCTAATACGCCTCCCCCTCTGCGTACAGCTAGGCAGCAATCCTTTGCAGATTCAGTTATCATCTCAGCGCTCCCAGCATCCTGACTGTAGGAGAAACTTCTTAAGATGAAATGCTTTCCATGAAGTCTGCTCTGAGCTCTCTTATTACCAAGATAAGAACTTAGAGCTTGCTGTAGGGGAATTCAAAGCCACTTTTCCCATAATCAACTACATGCATTAAAGGGAGCAGTTGTAGGTTTTGTTGTTGTTGTTGTTGTTTTAGTCTCCCTAAGCCAGATTCCATTAATGAAGCCCCATTTAACGGAAGTCAATTTACCAAAAAGAAAAAAAAAAAATTGAGTGTAATTGCTTAAATACATTTTACGCTATACTGCAATGGCAGTTTCCTGGGCGAACTTGGAGTTCCCCAGGCCCCCCAGAGTGAAGTTAATGTGGACAGAAAGGTTTGAAGGGGAGAATCTCTCTTTGAGTTTCTCGCCTTTAATTATGATTCTAAGAGGGAGCAAAATTAAAGAGGATCCTAGGGGGTATGTAGGAGGGGAGGTAAAGAAACAGAACGGAATTCAGCCTAAACTATTCCACTGCCTTCCTTCATGTTTGTGTGTATGTGGCAGTACAATGCAGAGGCTGAGTGGTGTGGTTTGAGTTTGACTCCCACCTCTGCCCATTTAATAGCTGTGTGACCTTGAACAAGTTTCTTCACCTTTCTGTGCAGCCAGCTGGTATAATGGGAAAGGGCAGAAAGAGCAGCAACTGCAAAGGCAGAGAAGCACAAAGCATAAGGAAGGTCTTCTATTTGGTTGGAGATGGGGTGTGTGTGTGTGTGTGTGTGTGTGTGTGTCCGTCCGTGTATATGTGTATGCGTGCTCAGGGAAGGTAGGCAGGCAGGAGTCAGACCAAAAAGACTTCACCAAGAAGGTGACATTTGATCAAAGGCTTAGAGGAGGTGAGCCACATGGATGTCTGGGAGAAGAGCCAGACAGAGGGAATGTCAAGTGCAAAGGCCCTGAGGCCAGAGGAGATCTGGGCAGGGTTTTTTGTTGTTTTGTTTTGGTTTTGTTTTTGTTTATTTTTTTCACTATGTTATGTTAGTCTGGCCAGTTTTGAACAGCAGGGAGACTCATGTGGCTAGAACAGAAAGAATAGAGGTGAAGAGAGGAGAAGGTAGGGGAGGTGAGAACGCTCTGACTTTTTTTAAAGCCTAAGGCCATAGAAAGATCTTTTACACCAAGGGTGGGAGCCACTGAAGATTGTTTTTAATTAACTCTATTTGGTTATACTTTGCAAAAAATAAAGTGACCCATTTTAAATGTACAGTTTTTAAAGCTTTGACCAACATGTACATCCCATATAACCACCATCTCCTTCACAATGTAGAACATTCTATCACCCTAGGAGGGTCCCTTGTACTTCCTCCCAGGGGATCGCCGCTGCTATGTCTCACCCCCTGCTCTGGCAACGACAAATCTGCTTTCTCTCGCTATAGATTAGTCTTTTCCAGAGTTTCATGTAAATGGAACTATACCGTGTGTCCTCTTTACCAGTATAATGCTTCTGAGAGTCGTCCGTGTCATTGTGTGTGTCACGGGTTTGTTGGAGAGTTGCCAGTGAGCCAGGGCACTATCTCAGTGGCAGAGTCTGATGTGATGACTCCAACACGGAAGCCCCCAGTTCTTGGGATAGTTGCCGAGAAAATTCTCCAATGTGCATTTATGTGTGAGGAGGCGGGAGCAGAACAGAGTAGAGGTGTGTAGGCACCACAGGGCCCTGCGAGTTTAAGCCTTGGGAAGGAACAGTTAGCAGGAGTCCTAGGGATGGGTAAAGGTGGGAGAGATGGAAAACAGATGTCCCTTGGGGTTTCTCCAGACTGGACAGCTGGAGTCAGAGCAGATACCAGGGCTGGAGAAGCCTCACTGACTTCGGCTTTCCACCTCAATCATTACTCTCCTCGTGCTCCTGGGACCCGGGCACCCTCCCCACATTCTATTTTGCAGTAAAGAGCCTTTGGTTCTGAATTATTCAGGTAAATTCTCCCTATTTCTACTTCCCTTATGTAAATAGTCTCCAAGCTTTGTCATTGAGATAGAATTGAATTTGGCCTGGGGAAAAAAAAAACCCACAATACTGTTTGTGGTCCTTAGAAAACTTAAATGACTCAGCCTGTAATAAACTATTTTAAATGGGATCTGGTAAAATACAGTAATTGGTTTCTATAATAGCTCTTACCATGGCAATATGGGTTATATTACTGGTTATATTTACTATATTTTCATTATAGTAAAAATTCAGTTTTGCCAGAGTATGAAGCCACATGGTTAGTTCCTTTGCTTATTACATATTTATAGGGACCCACCGTGCTGGATCTCTTCCATTTGCCCCTCCAAATACTCTCCCCAACCTTCTCCACTTGGTTCCATGTCTAGGAAGACTTAGCTTTAGGTGGGGCTACATCAGTATGCTCCTTTGTTTCTGGCTTCTAATTGGGGTAGGTCAACAGAAGCATCAGCAGGAGACTGGAGGAGGGGAGGTAGGAAAGTGAGTTCTGAGTATCCATTCCTTGCTCCCTCCAGGTGGGACTTATACAAACTGCCTGAATATCTGGGTCCTGTATGGTGGCTCTTTCCATACAGCCTTCTTTTTCAAGGATACTAGTTCTTCTCCAGACCCTTGAGTGGTAACAAGCTGTATGGATACTGCCTCATGCCTGGTGGTTTTCCCTTTATAAAGAGTCCATTCATGGAACTACTGGAATTATTCTCATATGACTGCACCACCTGTTTTGTACTGGAATCCTGATGTCCCTGCTTCATACCAACCATTGTGCTAGGTGCCTGGTACAGAGATGAAAAATGCAAGTGGACAAGAAGAAAAGAGCAGCTGCCATTTACCAGAAGCTCTCTGTTTGCCAGGGACCATGCTAAGGTCTTTATTGTGTATTGCCTCATTTAATCCCTGCAACTCCTTGAAGGAATGGTTGTCATTGTCCCCGTTTTAGAGTTAAAGTTACCGAGAGCAGAAGTCATTTTTCTTAAGATAACACAACTGATCGCTGTAGAACCCAAACTTCACCACCAGGCTACAGCGCCCTGTTTGAGGAAGTATGGTAAGGAGACACACACCAAGATCAGGAATCATAATCGGAATGCAGTGCTGTGGCATCACAGAGGAAGGAAAAGGAAAATGAGATTTCTTGAGCCCCTGTGTGGCGGGCACTGGGCTAGGTTCTTTGCCCACAAGTCTTCAGGCTGCTATTCATTTCTCATCCTCAGAAAGGTTCAGCAACTAGTCCTAGGTCACAGTGCTACTAAATGCTTCTGAACCCAAATCTGCATGGCTTCGAAGCCAAGCAGAAGAGGAAAGGCTTTCCCGGGACGTGATGTTTGAGGGCTTCCTGATGTCATCTCAGGTGACATGGGAGGTGCAGGAGAGAGGGCTACTGGTGGGCCTTTTCCCACAGTAAAGGCAAAGACCTAGGAAAGGACAAAGCATGCGTGCTTAGCAGATGTCGGTGGGGTGTCCCCATGGGGGTGGGAGCAGACAGGAGGGAGGTGTGATGTTGCCAGAGCAGAGGCATCGGGAAGCTTTGTCCCTGATTCTTATGTGGGGAGGATAAGGGGGAAAACACCAGTGCATGGGCCAGCTGGGAGGCTGTGGGGTAGAGGAGGGAAGATATGGTGGAGGGGGCTCCTGGGGTGCAGGGAACACGCAGGGGGTGGGGGACATCATGGCTTAGCCTGAGTGTGGTGGTGAGGGCCAGTGCTGAGCAGAGAGGCTCCTTCCGGCAGGGGACAGGGGGGAAGTCTGAAAGGCAGCGGATCTTCTGTAGCCACTAGGGAGCCCCTGAAGATTCCTGGGCTCCAGGAGGAAGGATCTGGTTGACCTGGACGTTGGCTCAGGATGGCAATTGGTCAAGAGGCTAGGGCGGTGAATAGTGACAGTGGGACAGACCCTGGTGCCACACTCTCTGGGCTGGACCGGCTGGGAGCCAGAGAGGCTAATCTAAGGGAGGAGGGGCAGACCCAGCAGGGAGGGGGAGGCCTCTTATGGAGGCAGCTGCACTAGGGGAGGAGCTGGAGGAGACCTGGGGCCTAGTGAATGAACCCAGAATGGGCTCTCACACCACTGAAGGGCCGCACTGCCTGGAGTGCCTGTCTTGGCCCTTTCCACGGACTCCTTGGGGCCCCACTAAGGGTAACTCATCCTCAGCCTGGGCGTCATTGCTGGACTTCTGCTGGGGGATCAGGATCTTAGACAGGGGTGGGTGGGCGCCGCTGGGAGGGCCAGGCCTCTCACCTGCAACTGCAGTCTGTGGCACAAAGGAGTGACACGTGTCAGCACTCCTGGTTGTGGGGAGGGGATGGGCCTCTGCTCCTGGCCTGAAGGACCCACCCTCTCCACAGCGTCTTCAGGTAACCCAGTGGTGGGAAGGGCCCCTGAAGAGCCACCCGAAGCTGCTCAGTCCCTGGGTCGCTGGAGGGCAGCTGGGGTGGCACTGCCCTTCCTTCTCGCTCCAGGCCTGGGCTGAAGCCCTAGCTTGCATGGAGGTGGGCCTGGATGCCTGCCCCTGTCTCACCCCTAACCCCACCCATGTCGTGTCCCCACAGGTTCACCGGAGCCAGCCTCCCAGCCCCTGTCATCAGCAGCAAGAACTGGCTGCGGCTGCACTTCACCTCGGACGGCAACCACCGACAGCGTGGCTTCAGTGCCCAGTACCAAGGTAGGCGGGGCCACCGTGCTGCCTCCGTGGGCCCAGTGACTCCCGGGAGCTCATCCTGTCCCCAGACAGGGCAGACATGCCTCTACCGTCCTGTTCTTATTTGCAGACCTAGGGGCTCCACATCTGCATCTCTGCATCTGCCACGGTGGCCTGCTGCCCAAGGCAGCCTTCAAAGAGCCAGGCACTGTGCTGGGCACTTGATAAGCATCGTCTCATTTAACCCTTATCATTCTGCTATGAAGTCAGTGCTATCACCATCCCCATTATATGGACAAGAAAGCTGAGGCCCAGAGCGATTGAGCCAGTTTCCCAAGGCCCTCTGAACTCCTGCCTTTTGAATCCAGAGCCCAACCTCTCAACCACCGGTGTTTCACCCCCCTGGTGTAAAGTGGAAGAGGCGTCGTATCTCAACTCTCTTTCATGTTATGTAGTGCCCAAATGTATTACACACACAGTCAGGGGAGCTCTGGCTCAGGTGCTCCGGTCTGGGAAGGGCTGCCTGGCAGCCAGAGGCCAGACCAGGAATGGTAGGTGGAAATCGTGGGTAAACAGATTCCTGCTCCAGTCCTGAAGCATTGGCTCTTCCCAAGGCGGGGAGCTCCTCAGCCCTGGAGGAGATCCTAAGTCCAGTGGATGTATGGGAGCAGATGAGGACATTCCTTTCAACCTTGAGTTTGCTTGAAGTACATAAAATTTATAAACACCAAGGGTGGGCTTTAGAACTTGCTCATTAAGCCCTTAACTGCTACCAATCACAAGCTGATGGTTCTGATTGACTCGACAGCGAACTTGTATTGCATACCTATTAAGCAGAAGGCCCTGGAAGGCCCTTGGGAATAAAAGGCGGGGTGGACTCACAGTATAAGTGAGTGAGTGAGGAAAACCAGTGGTGTGCAGAGAATGGGACCACGTAAGGCTGATAAAAAGCAAGAAGGGCCTCCTGGCATGGGTGTGCGGGGTCGGGGGGCATGGGGACTCCGGATTCTCACGGCGGAGAGCGGGACAGCTTGTCCCTCCCAACCCCAGCTCGGAGGCCCTGGCTCCGGGCAACAACAGCCCATCACTTAGCTGGAGGGGGCAGGGGGCAGCCCTCGCCACCAGGCCCCCAGGGCCAGACTTTCCAGCCGGAAACTAGGATAAAACTGGCACCAGAGGCAGAGGCATTACCTTTAAAATCTGGGCCTTTCATAAACAGGCTCATTTCCTTAGCGCTGGGTAGCAGGACACCTTTGAAATATTTAAAAAATAAACCCAAAAGCCAACCTGGTCTGACGAGCTTCATAAAACCTCACTCTGAGAGCTTTCCTGGAAACATTTTTCCACTGTAGACCATGGGCTTTTGTGGAAGCGAAGCACCTGTCTGGATCTTTTTGTTGTATTTTCCAAAAGAGAAAAGCAGAGATGAATATTATCATTTCATCTGACTAAATAGGTGCCAGGATTTCTACTATTTCAGGTGCCCGAGGGCCTGATTGGCATGGTCGTGGGTTACGGTTTGATGCCAGACAATGGGTGACAAGAACCGAGCTATATGGCAGCCTCTAGAAGGTCAGTAGCATACCTGCTGTGCAGGAGGCCCTGGATGAGGCCCTGTCCCCCACTGCCCCTGGGACGCCTCCCCCCCAGCACAGTGGCAAAATGTGTTTTTAATTCCCACATTGCTGCTGAAGAAGCCAAGGCTCAGAGAGGTTTTGTAACAATCCCAACACACAGATCACACAGGCTGTAAGTGGTGAAGCTTGACTTCATTCACAGGCTCATGTGAGTTTTCTGCAAAACCAGAGTCTTCTCTGAATGGTACCTTGAGTGTCTTACCTTTCCTATTTAACTGGTAGCTTTTAAGCTCTATTTGCTAATCTCATCCCACCATAAAGAAGTCCATTTTCCAGCACAACCCAGTACACACATCTATCCATAGAACTAAAAAGAAAATGTCACCAAGTGGTATTTACCCTTACGAAGCATGATGCACCCTGAAAATTTCCAATTTTTAATGTTAACTACAACCTCGAAGTGCATTTCACAAGTCTACACCAGGGAACAAAATCTTCTTTAGTGTTGAACTTCTCAAAAGCGGGCCCTATCTTATCCTCTTCTGTCTCCCTGAATACAGCCCCAAACAGGGTTTGCTCATTCCCGTCGGCCAGTGTTTCCAGAGGGCTTTCTCTCACTCCAGCACTTGGCATTTACTGCCTCATCCAGTCCTAACTGCAGCTGTGGGAAGGAGGTCCTCCCTTAGCCCTGTGCTGCAGGCGAGGAGCTAGGGTTTCCAAGAGGGCATGTAACTGGCGCAAGGTCCCATCGATGGAGTGTGGGAGGCAGGGTTTGCACATCAGCGGTATTCATCTGCAAACGGCATGCTTATAGATGGTGGCGTATATACTGTGCCAATAAATGATTCTACCCTGGGAGCTTCTTTTTCTAGTGTTTTCCAGACCGGGGGCACATGGTGCAAGTGTATGCAGTAACTATGTAGTAACTCGGTTGGTGACTCAAGCAGGGTTCCTCAGCATCAGCACTGTCGACGTTGTGGCGTGGGGAGTTCTTTGTTGTAGGGGACTGTCCGTCACATTTTGGGGTGCTCAGCAGCGCCTCTGGCCTCCGTCCACTGGATGCTAGATGCTAGCAGCATCTCCCTTAACACACACGGTCATGATAACCAAAGAGTTTCCACACATGGCCAAATGGCCCCCCGCATCCAGTTGAGAACCACTGCTCTGAAGGCAAGGAAACTTGGAATGACTAAAATAATCTCGTTTTGGCAGCTTGCAAATACAGCCCCAAAGCACGGCAGAGGTAGCTTTTAGTCGGGGGAGGCGGGGGCGGCTACCAGGAGATAGAAGGCATCCTACCTGGCTTTCACTGAAGAGGGTTTAGCGATGGGACCTTTTACAGAGGATAGGACGGGATTAAAGGACCCCACAAGGATGACGAGGCCCTTATGGACCATGCAGCAGGGAGGCCTTTGGGCGGGGGTGGGGTAGGGGCAGAGGGAGTAGAAGAGACCCGCCACCTGGCAGAACTGAGGAGCCTGACCACCGCCAACCCCCAGTGCAGGAGGAGGGGCCTGGGAGTCAGTACCCAGAGCAGGAGGAGGAGCTCAGAATCCCTGACCTGATCTCTCTCTCCTCTCTCCCTCCTGTCTGCTGTGCCTCCCATTTGCCAACCCAAAACGAGCCAGAAACAGGGGAAGAGAGGCCCTGCTGGGGGCCCGCTGTGTACCCTGGGAGGCTCGGGCCCCCTGGCTCTAGCAGTCCACCGAGCAGAGAAGCGTGGGGACTGGACCTGGGGACAGATCAGCATGGGGCCAGTTTCCAACTCCCTCAGCTTGATGGCATTAGTCTCAAGTGATTTATAGCACATCAGGGCTAATCATTATAAACCCCTAAATGGATTGATGGACAGTTTCCCCTCGCCCCTGGAAACCATACATTGAACAAATAAATGAATAACCTACATGGCATATTCCATTGCCATCTCAGTGCAACGAGAATTTAGGGGTGTTCCTGGCCAAATAGGATGTGCAGGACTACCTCGGGAAATCAGGGGACCAGAGTTCTGGTGTGACTGTGTCTGGCTGGCTGTCCGATGGCGGGCGAGAGGGCGAATTTCAAGCTTCTTGGGGGGACATGGCCATGCGACAGCACAGAAAGGGCAACGCGGCTCGGACAGGCTCTGCTGTCAAGGAGAGCAGGTTAAAGACAGGAACAGGCATAAATCTATACATTGTGTACAGCCAGATAAGAGCTATAATTGAGGCCGGGAAAGGGTTCTAGGATTAGAGATAAAGGAGCAATTAGTTTGGCTGGAAGCACTTAAAGAAGCCAAAAAAAAAAAAAAAATGGAAAAGAAAAAAGTGGCAGCGACATCAGTGTGGGCTTCAGAAAGATGCCGCGCAGATAGTGAGGAGCATTCCGGGTAGAGGGAAGGCAAGAAAACCCGACAGGGCTCAGTCTGAGGAGCCCTGGGGACCGGCGTGTCCCGGGCGGAATGGGCCAGCTACAGCCTGCAAGCCTGACCCAGCCATCGCGCTGCTTCCGTGCGGCCCTCAAGCTGAGAATGGCTTTTTATGTTTTCGAAGACTGAAGAGGAAAATCAGAAGAGGACAGTTTCACGACACACGAAAATTGTATGAAATACGAGTCTCTGCATCCATAAATAAAGGTTTATGGGACGCAGCCTTGCTCATCCATTTACGAAGTGTCGAGAGCCTCCGGACCACTGCCAGGCCAGAGCCGGGCGGTCTGTCGCTGAGACATGGCCCACAGCCCGACACATGCGCTGCCAGGCCTCCCTTCTCCCCAGAAATATTTGCTGCCCGAGCTCAAAGCCCGCCATCCAGAGTGCAGGGCAGCGGTCAAAGCAGCGAGCTCCGAGGCTGGAGAGGGAGACAGGGCTCACACTGTGAGAAGCTGCACTGAAGCAGAAGATCAGAAGTCTTTAACAAGAGGGAGACGTGTGGCTGCCTGGACGGCTCAGTCAGTTAAGCATCTGCCTTCGGCTCAGGTCGTGATCCCGGGGTCCCGAGATGGAGTCCCACCTTGGACTCTGTGCTCAGCAGGGAGTCTGCTTTTCTCTCTCCCTCCTTCTGCCCCTCCCCCTGCTCATGCTCTCTCCCACTCTCTCAAATAAATAAATACAAATCTATAAAAATTTATTAAAAAAAATGAGGGAGACTTGATCACATTTTCATTTCAGGGAGATCTTTGACTGCTCTCGGATGAAAATGGGAGGACAGTTAAGAGTCTTGGAGAACTTGAAGTCTCCAAGGATCCAAGCTTTAGGCGGAAGCAGAGAGAGACTGGAAGAGGCCTCCCCACCGTCACACGCCTGGCCTCGCGGCCTGTTAGGTCTGGGAGTGAGAGGGGTGGAGGAAGGAGGCCCAGCAGTCAGAGGTGAATTTTAGATTTCTAGCTTGAGTGAACAGGTAAAAAATGACCCTACTAACCGAGGTGGTCTGGGGCAGAGGCAGATGAGGGTGCATTTGCTTGGAACGTGTTCATCCATGTTGATATGGGCATATCGGGGTGTGGGGACCACCTAGTGGGTAGCTGGCCAGTGTGTCAGTCTGTGGCTCAGAGAAGGGTCTGGGCTGGGGAGAGAGATGTGAAGACGCAAGGTAAAGTAGAGGCAGAGGCCATCGGTCCCCTCTCAGGGCAGGAGTCCTCCTCAAATGTGTGTAACATGAGAGGAGAGAGCCCGAAAGAGTGGTTTTCAAAGTGGGTTCCTTGGAGGCCGAAGGGCTTCTCCCCACAGCTACTTTGATAGGAACTGAGTGGGCGTGGCTCCAGGTTCGCCCCCAGCCCCATGCCATCGACTTGAACCAGAGCAGTTTCTCTTTGATTTGTTTTGTGTAGTGGGCATTTACCTAGAAGTGTAATTGCAGGTTTCTGCACCTAAGGTGTTTGGCGATCACAGAAATCGAAATTCCTTAAGGTTCCTTCCAGTTCTGGGAGACCACTGAGGTTATATAATCAATCCTTCTGCCTCTGGGCAAGGAATATTTTCAGTCCTTCTTGCAGTGTTAATTGCTTTCTTGCTTTCTTTTCAAGCCTGCAAGGAATGACATTCTGAGAAGAGCCTTTCTTAAATGCCCCCAGGGACTGGTGATCACAACTGCTGAGGGCCTTCCCTGGCAGGGAAGAGAGCATACCTCCCAGCTCACTATGGCCCTGCTGGTCCGTAGAGAGGGAATAGTATTGAGCCCCACAGGGCTGGTGGAAATTGAAGCGGGTCCTGCTAAAATATCTGGCTCGTGGCAGGTGCTCAGGAAATGGAACCCTCAGATCTCCGCTGCACCAGTCACCTTGACTCCCTTTTTTAGGGGGAGCCCCTTGAGCAGTGAGAGGTACAGCTGGTGGCTCTGGCTCCTCACACACGGGCCCCCTGCCTACCGCTCCGACATCACGATCCCTGTCCAGTGCCCGACCCTCCCTTCAGCCAAATCCTAGCCTGACTCTGCTGTCCCTCTCACTGCCTATGTTGTCAAGTGATCTCCGGGAACCAGGAGTTGGGAGATAATCCACAGTGAGAGAATCGGCTCCTCTGCTTTCTGGAGGTCTGAGATGCTGAGTCTCAGTTGTCTGTAGAGTAAACTCAAACGTTCAAAACCAATTTGCATGTATTGAGATGCTTTTTATAGGAACAAACCCAAGCTTCTGTTTGCCGTACACGTGTCTCTTTGTCACGTGTGATTGAGTCCGAGTCTCAGACCAGAGCTAAAGTGCCTCAGGCAGCCTGTGTCCACGCTGGGACTCTTCTCTCCGATTCCTGTCCACCTGCTGAGCTGCTCAAGCCCGGCCAGCCTCGTTGTTAGGTTCTGGGCCTCCAGGACCCCTCCAGGAATCGCAGGCTTATTGCTTCTAGGGTCAGGAGCCCAGAGCCCAGTGCCCCTGAGCCCAAGCTTCTAAACTCGATCAAAAGTGAGCCTGAACTGAAAACAGCATGGACACAAAATACAGCACCCCTCACCTCGCCCGCTTGCAAGGGTAACCCAGTCCTTTTGCCAGCAAATGAACTCAAAGCATATATTCTTCTAACAGTTGGTCATTCCTTCATCCACTCAGTCATCAGAGAGTTCGGGGAAACTTCTGTGTGCTTGGCTCTGTCAGTCACAGGTCACAGACCTAGGAGCTCGAGGGACAAGTAGCTAGGAGAACAGGACATGACGTCACAGCAGAGAAAAGGCTTCAACAGACGCCTGAACAAAGTCTTGTAAGGGCAGTGACTTCTCCCCGAGGTGTAGCCACAGCCACAGAGAGGAGATAGCTTTTGAGTCAGGCCTTCACCAGCGACGGGTAGCCAAGCAGAGAAGAAGGGGAAAACACATACCAGGTAGAGCAAACAGCATTGCCCAGGCCATGAAACCAATGACTGACGGCCATAGGAATTCCCTTAAATATCTTTCTTCTGGTCATTTTCTGACTTGCCAGAAGTTGTTTGTGAAGACCACCACACAGCCTATTGACAATGGCAAAGGACTATTCCAGAAATCAGACCATGCCACTCCTGTATTGCCTGCCATCTCCCCTGCCAGGGTCGTTGGCTTCTTTAGGGATTCTGATGGCTACGAGTTTTGCTATGGTCAACCCACAGGCCACACCAGCAGCACCCAACAAAGTACTTCTTACAGCCTTCAGCTGGTCTGTACATCTTACAGCCCGTGCTTGGGTTGATGATTTCTTTATCCACCATATTCAAAAAATCACCCATCGTAGTGTATAACCAGCTTCGGAGGAGCTGTGCATTATTTTCCAAACTGTCGACAGCCCTTCCACTCCTGCCTTCTTGGCAATGATCACTGATGGAATTTTGAGTGTCCTCTTTCCGTCGTTGCTGTACCTGTTTTTTGCTCTTGGTTAGCTGGAGCAGTGAATTCAAGGCAGGAGTGTGCCAAAGCGAAGCACCGAGATGGTGTGTTTTCAGCAGTGGGTCTTGGAGCATTCACTGTACCTGTGGCTCCTTCCTTTCGTTCTCTTCCACGTCACTTGTCTCGGTGACCTTCAGCACAGCTTCGCTATCTGAAGTGTCACCGGATGTCCCTGGAACTTTTCTTTTCCACGGTCACTAGTAGTCATTCCTTGAATATTTCTCATTTTGAATCTTGTCACTTTTCCCTTGCAAGCATGTGGCATCATCTTCGGTCACAATAACCTTTCCAACTTTTCCAAAATCACGAAGCAAAAGATCTTGAAAATTCAGAGTCCGGCTCTCTTTTCCAAACGCCACACCATCAATAGCAACGGCTTTGTTGGTTCTTCCCCTGAGACCAGAACCTGGAGCTTGGGTTGCTACAGCCCGCAAGTCGACTTTTATCCTGTTCCAAGTGAGTGTACTGAGGGCATCTTCGAGCAGTCATAACCCAAGATTTTCATTGGGCCTTGGCGGTTTCAAGAGTGAGTACCATGGACCAGACACTGGAAACCCTAAGTATCTTGGAATTTCCACCTCTGAACTTTTGATGTATTATTCAAGTAGGGAGATACGTAATCTCAGGCACACTCTGTACCTCTGATTCCTGCTTCAATCCTTCAGTGCTTTCCTGCCCCGTATTGCAAGGATACTCTTTGAACTTTTGTGATTTCATCAGAAACGATACTGCCGATTTTTCTGTCTCCATTTGCAGAAACCGTAGCAAACTGAGCAATGTCTTCCAGTGATCACAGCTTTAGGTTCTTCGTAAGTTCAGGAATTGCGGCATTAACACACAACATCACACCTTTCCTGATTTCCATTGGATTAACACCTTTGCTCACCTTCTCAAATCCTTCCATGGCCACGGAGCAGGCCAGGACAGTGGAAGCAGTGGTGCCGCCCCAGGTTCTTTATTTGTGTGTCAGCAACATCCTGGTCAACAGTGGCGCAATCGTTTTATAGTTATCTCTCAAGTCCCCTGACCTGGCAGCAGACACCTCAACTTTCGTTACATTGAAACTTGCCCAGCTCTGTTCCATACCACTGCTCTTCCCACTGTTCTCCATTGTAAGGGCTTCAGCATCTGCTAGAAGGTCTGTACCTTGAAGCATTAGCTCTTGGGCATCTGCAGCAAATTTTCCATCTTTGGCATAAATCTGAGTGAGGTAAGGAGCCAGTGTGCTAGACATTGACTTTGGCTCACAAAGAACTGTGCATAATGAAAGCATTTGTGCAGGGCTGGTGGCCAAGCAAGAGACAGGCCATCAGTGACAAGGGAGGGGCAGAGGGCAGGGTACACACGCAGGGTACACACACACCAAGTTTTTTAAGGGAAAAATCAGATTCCAATTTTTAAAAGATCATCCTCTGCAACATTTGGTGGTGGGGGGGGGGGTGAGTTAGAATGAATTGGTGAATAAAACCCAAGCAAAAAAAGAGTTTAGGGCAGGAGTGGCTTAGAATCCTGAAAGATATACATTGGAAATTTTTTCTAAGGTTGAATGAACTAGGTTTGGTGAAGGAACAGGTGTGGGGAGATGAAGGGATGGTCCAGCCAGTCAGACAGCCGAGTGATCGGGATTAGTGCCGGGGCTCACCCTTGTGAGGGGAAGTCTGACTCCCTTGGGAGGAGAAGCAGCTCCAGGTTCCCTCCACTTCGTGATTCCCAGAGCCTTGGAGACAGGTTTAGCACCTCCCCTCCTCCACTAACAGGTCCTTGTCTCCTGCTAGCTCAGCCCAATAACTCATGCTGCAGACTAGAGAGGAATTTGTATTGCCAGATTCTTCTAGCTAAATGTGTACCATGTGTCCCGCTAACCTTTACAACAGCGGGGAAATGTCTTGTAATTAACCAGAATATAAAGGATGAATGGAGCAGCCTGGCAGTCTCCTGTAGTCATTATCATTCGGAGGAGATGAATGTACCTAGTAAGATTTCCATCAACCAGTTCAAGGCAGCACTTTTCTCTGGGAGTCCTGATTTTGTTCCTGGTGCAAAAGGATGTGCAAGTAGGAATTATATTTTGTATGTGAGTGTTTGGGGCCACGCATACCCAAGGGCACAAATTTGTTGTGGGTGCACCTGTTGCAGACACGGATGCATACGTGTATGTGGATCTGTGTGCAGGCACGTACATGTGTGCATCGGGGGTGTGCATTCACGTGCACACCCCCGATGTGGAGGTGTAGAGCCCAGTTTATCTGTGGTAGATCAACAGTTACAAAATCCATTTTAAAGACCAGAGCTTCAGTGTAATATCATTGGCACTACACTAGTGGGCACTCCCTGAATGAATGAACGAATGAATGAATGAATGAACAAACTAACAACATGAACGGATACATGCCAGAAATTCTCTAGGTTCTTGCTACTTTATCTTACCTTTCTGATTGGGTCTGTTAGTAGCATACTGTGGAGATCTAGAGGCAGAAACCCTCTTGTTCTCTGAGGCTTTTTACCTGGCCTTCCCTGGTCTGTAGAGCTAGCTCCTACTAAGCTCATTTTGTGGCTGATTTCCCACGGTGTTCCTTTTTCCTTGATCACTCACCACCCACTTGGTCAGACTGTTTAAGAGACAAATTAGTTGTCTATAATTCAGGGTGCGATCACATCCCTGGTAATGAGGATCTTGCCAAGAGCTTACCCCCCAGCCAAGGCCACTTTCCTGACCCATTCATCAGCTCCCACTATGGTATGGGTCCACTGTATGGACTCCCCTCCCCAGAGCCTGGGCTTGGGCCAGCTGGGCCTGGCATACATCTTCGAGAGATTGCATTGTTGGTGTGAGGAACCACCATCAGAGAGCAGGGCCCCTGCTTTTCCCAGGCCCGTGTATGGTGCACACAGACATGGGCCATGCACTTCTGAGACCAGCTCAGAGGAGTAAATAGTCCAAGGTTTATAGGTAAATTGAGAAGCCCCCTGAGGCTTCTCAGGTTCCTTCTCCTTCACTTCTTACTGCTTCCACAAGTTCCGTCCTGCAGTAAGTAGCAGGAAGGACAGGAGTTCATTCCTGCTGGGGAGGATGATGATGTCAGCCCTGCTAACAATGGCCCAAGGGTCATAAAGGACCGGCCTGGGGAGTTACACAGCCCTTCTTTGGGAGGACCGAGTAGGGTAGATGGGCATAAAAATTGGAAGGATTCCTTCTAGAGCCTCTTCCTGAGTGCAACCTTGAGAAGAAAGGAAGAAGGGCTCCCTTTTAGCCATCCCCTCATGCCCACCTGCCTCTCATGGTCCCCCTTCAGCAGCTGCAAGGAAAACGGAAGCAGCATTTACCCCTGGCAATGGTGTTCCTGGTGCACCTGCCCCTCCTCACCTCCCTTCCTCCAGAGAACAATAGGACAGAAACGAGGCAATTGGGAAGACTCTCACCTCCTCCTTCTTGGCCAGGCGCCCAGAGTCATCCACAAAGACCTCCCCTGGAGTGGGCCACACTGGGTCATGGAGACCCCTCTCCCCACCCAGTCCCAGTGCCAGGGCATCAGGGAGAAGGGCTCAAGCTATCCCCACAGTCCCGGACCAGCCTTGTTCTCTTAGGGATGACTGAATCCGAGGAATTTCCCCCCTGCTGCACTGTATTAGCTAGGCTTGAATAATGCATGTTTCCCTACTAATACCCTCTGTTTGATAATGGGTCCACGTTAGTGTTCATTGGAAATTTTCCTGCTGGATACACATGGAGAGTAATGTCCATTTATAAAAAAAGCTTTGAATGCACGTTGGGAAGCAGTGACTCCATGGTAGTAACTGAGTTTGATCAGGCATTCCATTTAACAGCTTGCCAAGGGACAAACCCTTGGGGAGCTTTTTGATGTAGGCAGAGCTGGGGGTTGTAGGGGGATGGGGAGATGGGCCCTTGCATGCCTGATCACTGTGGGCTTTAGTTTCGGGACGGGCATGTTACCTCACGTGCAGAGCACGTAGTGAGGTTTGGGGGCCTGAGCCGGGACAAAGGAAAGATTCTGAAGAAGCTCAACAGTGCCCCTGGGATGGCTTTGGGGGCAGGTCACAAGAGAAGATGGCAAGGTTCAGCCAGGAGCACGGCTGCCTCCTGGCTGTGTGACCCATAGCAAATCACTTGAACCACTCTGAGCGGCCATTTGATTATCTATCACGTAGGAATAGTAACTACCGGTCAAGGTCGATGGCCGTGTGAAGAGCAAATGAAATGATTACCGAGGGCCCACCATGTGCCAGTCTCTATTCTAGGCATGGAGGAGGCACCAGTGGACAAAACAGACAAAAATCCCTGCCTTCCTGGAGCTTACGTTACAACGCGGGGGGACAGAAACCACCGAGTCAATGGCCCTGTGTGTTAGAAAGTTAGGGAGGTAAAGTAGGGAAGGGAGCTGGGGAGCAGGGGGTGTGGCGTCACTATAAACAGTAGTCAGAGAGGGTGTCTGCAGGGAAGCGGCGTTTGCTCAGATGCTTCCAGAGAAAGAGGGAGTCATGAAGATACCTCGGAGAAGAACATTTTAGGGAACCGGCAGGTGGAAGCAGGAACACGCCTGGCATATTTTAGGAACACGAGGGAGGCCCGTGTGGCCGAACAAGAATGATTAAGGTTGAAGATAAGGTCAGAGGCGTGCTGGGAGGGCAGATGGGTCTGCAGGCCACTCGAAAGACTGGCTTTTAGTTTAGGAGAGACGGGTTTTCACTGAAGGGTTTTGAGCAGAGATGTAATATGGTCTGACTTTTTTTTTTATTAACATAGAATGTACTATTTGTTTCAGGGGCACAGGTCTGTGACTCATCAGTCTTACACAATTCACAGCGCTCACCATAGCACATAGCGTCCTCAATGTCCATCACCCAGCCACCCCATCCCTCCCACTGCCCTCCACTCCAGCAATGCTCAGTTTGTTTCCTAAGATTCCCTAAATCTCTTATGGTTTGTCTCCCTCTCTGGTTTTGTCTCGTTTCATTTTTCCCTCCCTTCCTCTGTGATCCTCTGTCTTGTTTCTCAAATTCTTCGTATCAGAGAGATCATATGATAATTTTCTTTCTCTGGTTGACTTATTTAATTTAGCATAATACCCTCTAGTTCATCCATGTCGTTGCAAATGGCAAGATTTTGGTTTTTTGATGGCTGCATAATATTCCATTGTATGGATATATATATATATATATATATATATATATATATATATATATATATATATAAAATACACCACATCTTCTTTATCCATTCATCAGTTGATGGACGTCTAAGCTCTTTCCATAGTTTGGCTGTTGTGGACATTGCTGCTATAAACATTGGGGTGCATGGGTCTGACTTATGTTTTAAAAGGGTCCCTCTGGCCCTTGTACTGAGAGCAGGCTATCTGGTGCAGGGAAGATGGGAGGTCATGGGAACCAGGGGGAATCACCAGAGACCCGGGCCATGGCAGACATGGAAACTGCACTTGGGATCTACTTGGAAGGGTTTGAGGGATCCTGACAGATCGGGTGTGGGTGGTGGATGTGGGGGAAGCAGACGAGTCAGGGATGCTGACCTGACTAAAAGAACTTGAAAGGCATTTAGCCCAGGGCCTGGCACACAGGAAGTGCCTGGTCACAGTTGCTGCTACCACGGCGGGTACCCATCTGAGAGGGCTGAACCACTGGCAGGGGCCAGCGGGGAGAGGGCAGTCTGGGACAGAAGCATCGAGCAGTATACCCAGAGACAAGATGAAGCCCTTAGAGGCCCGCAGAATGCCTTGGGGACCTGGAGAAGTCAGACACAAAGGAGGTGGATGGCTTCAGAGGAGAGACCTTTGGAACAGGGGCATCCTGGCTCTGATGCCTTTTCTGTGCTCTTTGGCAAACTTCTGATGACCTGTGGACTGGATGAGATGGGATCAGAATCCAATTCAGTGATAAGGCCACCACCTGAGCCAGGCACCGTCCCCCAGGGACCTCCAGGACTCTGCTTCCCCTGCCCACAGTAGGTCGGCTGGCATAGGCTGGGCTCAGCAAGCCGACTGGCTCTGCCCCACGCGTTCCTCATCCTCCTGGGACCAGCCATGTACTCTCCCAGGGATGGCTGGGATGTGGGAGGACATGCCTAATCTGACAGGCGCTTTGTAAGCCTTCAGGCACATTAAGACCTCTCAAATTCTAGTTGCTGAACCCAAAGTCAAGGGGTGAGGGAATATACCCCACCTTTTTAATGGGAAGAACTATAAAATCACATTGCAAAGTGTGCGGATACAGGGAGAGTGACAATTTGGGGGGCATTGCTGCCCTCGAATGCCACCTCTGGTATGTCCTTGCCCAGAGGGATTTCTGGCTTTGACCCACCTGGAATATCCCAAGCCAAGAAACGGGATTATTCTAGAAGGACCCCATCCGTAGTCACAGATAACAACTGAAATGGTTTTCCCTCTTACCTCCTCTCTAGTCAAGAAGCAAATTGAGTTGAAGTCTCGCGGTGTGAAGCTGATGCCCAGCAAACATAACAGCCAGAAGACGTCTGTGTGTAAGTGTCCGCCTGCCGGGCCTCTCGCCTGAGGTCAGACCCGCAGGTGCTGTGACCGCGGGAAAGCCAGACGATGCTAGAGTGATTTCCCTTCAATCCTGCCTCCTTCCGTCTCGGGTTCTGCACATGGACACGCTGACCTAGCGGCCAGTGAGCAGCCCCAGGGTCTGACCTTTGCCTCTTCCTCCTCCTCCCTGCACCTCCCTCCCTCCTTCTCATTCCCCCTCACTTCCCATTGTAACTACCGTCCAGGGAGTCATTACTGCTACATTTTTCTTTCTTTTTCCTTTTGAATCACTTCCACCTGCTAAAACAGTCCTCTTTCTGCTCCTTGCCTAGAGTCAGTAACCCTCAGCTGAGAACTTGGAGGCTGCAGGGTCGCCACTGCAGCTCCCAGGGCAAGACCCTGCTCCAGGGTCCCCGGACCTGGCTGGGCTAGAGGCTAGGCTCCTGCGCTCAAGCCCATGGGCCAGTGCTGGGGTCCCTCCTCTGGGGTATGGGGAGATTTTGTCCATGAGAACACGTTTCAGCTATTGGTGTTTGAATGATTAAAACAGGAACATCTGGTGCTGGGGAATGGGCTGGAATGTCACCCTGGAAACAACTGATTAGAGCCTGTGCTAAGGGACTTTTGGGCTAGAGTATAGGAAGGGGTTCAGGAAGGTTCTGGGCCACCCTAGAAGGACGACTTGAAAGCAGTAGAGATTTTCCCGAGAACCCCTCAGGTTTTGTTCTGAAGTTGAGTGTAGGGAGCCTTCTGTGGTTGGGGACCCCCAGATGACCAGCCTTCTGCTTTTCCTTCTCCTGCCCTTCCTTCGCCTTTCTGCTTCTCTCTCCCAACCTCCCCTCCCTTCTTCCGCATCTGCTCTGCTGTCCGCTCCTTCCGTTTCTCCCCTTCGTCCTGACTCTCTCCTTTCATCTCACCTCCCCATGCTCACTTCTCTTGAGGGTCTGGAAGTACTTCCTGAGCGGGATGGAGAGCAGCCCGTGGTGGCTCCAGAGCTCTGTGTGGTGTGCGTGACAGGGGGCCGGGTTGGGGAGAGTACCCGATCAAACTGAGCCTGGCTGTGGGATTTTTCTCTGGTCCTTCAAGTCTGCGGGGACTGTCGTCTCTGAGCATTCTGCCCTTGATGGCAGAGGGGCAGCCAGGAGCCTTGCTTCTGTGCTGCATGAGGGTGCCAGGAGAAGGAGCAAGGAGAACCGAGGGTTAAACCAGGGGACTGCAGAGCAGGCTTGAGCCACGGCTCTGGCCCTCACAGGCTCATTCCTTCTGTAGCCACAGGAGACGAGATGAACTGAGGTCGGCGTGATTTCGTTTCAGAGTTTTCCCTAGAGCCACAGGCAGACTTCAGGGACATGGCCCAGATTTGGGAGAGCAAGTTTTTATCCCAGTGTGTTTTCAGGTGATTGTGTTACTCCAGGCACTAGTATCTCAGTTTCCAAATCTGTGAAATGGGATGCAAAACCTTACCCTCCCTTCTTCACCAGGGCATTGTTGGATCTAAGATGGGCCTTCCTGATCTAGGACTTAGGGAGGTCCGTGAACTGGCTAAAAACTACAAGTGATGTTGCGGATGCATTTTGGGGGAGAGGGCATGTTTTTCATTAGCTACTCGAGTGCCTGAAACTCCCTCAGAAAGATGAAGAAAGCTTATTCTCGTGAAATAATGCAGAAACTCTGAAAAAGATACACATCTCTTTACTGCAAGACACGGGTCTCCCCTCTGAGATTTCCTCGGAGAAAGATGGTGCACGGCTCTGCTGTGTGGAAGGCAGGCCACCAAATGTCTGCAGGTGTCTAGCCCTTGGTGGCCTGCCCACACTCCCTGTGGCCAGATGTCCTGAACTTGAGGGGAAGAGTGGACCCCCGACCTATCCCAAAGCCTACTTAACTGCCTTCACTGGGTGACCCGTGGGTACCACCGACTCCTGGCCATCAGTCCCGACTGCCAATACGTCCCTGCCTCCTGCACTTTGGGTGGAAGGCACTGCCTTTCTGAGCATGTTGGCGGCTTCTTGGGGTAAGGCCCGCTCTCCCTTTGCTTCCAGCCCTCTGTAGCCAATAGCGAATCAATGCTACAAACATACGCAGCTGATTTTGAATAGGCAGGAGAGGCTGGGATTAAAGAAAGAGAGGGGAAAGCCCTCTTGACTCCATCATTCACACATCAAGTGTTCACTGGTACTTTGCTTATTTCCTGGGGAGCCTGGAAGTCTTTGTCATCAGGCCTCCCCGGAAGACAGGTCTTGGGGGGCTGGGAGCACTTACCCTTGGGCTGATGACTCCCGGGGTGGTGCCTGAGCCTAACTGCCAGGGGGCTGATGAAAGAGGGGTGGCAGGGTTGGCTGCACATGTGTGGGGCCGGGGTTGGGTGGGGGGCTCTGCCGTGGCCTCTCCTCTCCGGTCCAGCCGCATCCGCATCCCGCAGCCTTTAGCTCTGCGTGCTCCCTGGGTGGTGTGCGTACCGAGCGAGGGGGCAGGAAACTGCTGTACCATGTGAACGTGCTGCCAGGGGCGGCAGGTCCCCATGCGGTGGGCTCCGGGGACGGAGGGAGGGGTGTGGTCGGTGGGCAGGGCTGAGCAGGCCCGGCCGGAGGAAGGTGAGCCCTTGGCTGACAAGTCCTCAGGAGGGACGGACCGTGGTGAGGCTGGCTTACCAAAGATAACGCGCGAATACAGCTCAGCACTGACATCCCCCTCTTCTCGGAACAGAGCCCCCTCTCGCCTTTCTTCCCCAGCGGATCCTGGAGGCCCCACTACTGCCTTCCTTCCCATCGCCTGTGGGCACGGGGTCCCCAGGGAGCAGGACTTCCATCTCGCCGCCCCTGCCCGGAGGGCCCCGCACTGACAGGAGCGGTGATGTTGCTGAGCTTAGGGTGTGAAAGCTGTGGAAGGAGAGGGTTCACAGGGAAGGGGATGGGAGTAGGGCACATGCCTGGCAGGAGTGACTGGCTTTAGCAGGGCAACATGGAATGTTGGAGAAGGAGAGGCCCCCCGAGAGGCCTTGAGCTCAATGCCACACAACCAAGAAGATACCAGGTGTGTGGCTCGTGTGGCATCTGTCTAGACCCCCAGGTTCTCTTGGCCGGCCACCCCCTGGGGTACCTGGAGGTTTGAATGGGGTCTACACAGTCTTCTAACTGTAGAAATGAGCTCCAGGCTCCGTGACACTGAGATGGGACTCCACAGGTCCCCAGGGGAGACATGCCCTTGCTCCCTCTCCCCACACTTTAGTCTTCCAGGAGCCCTGGGGACTCTTTCTTTGCCACATCCATTTCCACACCCTCGTGTCCTTCCCCACTGCCAGATTCTTGTCCTTCACCTCGACAATCATAAAATTTCCCAACTGGTCTCCCAGGCACCCCCCTCCCCACAGAGCATCTTACTCTGCCCTTCTCCCCCCAGGACTTTTCAGTGGCTCCCCATCATTTTCAGGATCAAACTTGAACCCCTCAAAGTTCTGACCTCCAAAGCTTCCCCTTCTACTCTTCATGTCACTGGTACCCTCTCTTCTATTCTGGCCACAATGGGCAACCCCCAGTTCTCTTTCCATGTCTTAATGCCCCTGTGTTCCTCTGTCTCCCTAAACTGCCATTCCTCTTTCACCGTGTGTTCAAATCCTACTATCTCAAATGACTCATGTTCAATGCCACATCCTCCAGGCAGGCTTCCATGCTTCTCTCAGCAATATAAGACAAGTCTTCTCTCTCAGCCTCCCTATGTAGCTGCGCCTTTCATCACTACCCTGTTGTGGTTCTAGTTTGTTTCCATTTCACATCTTCACTTGAATGGGAGCTCCCAGAGGACAGTGGTCGTATCTGACATCTGACAGCTGCATCTCCCATGGAGTCCAAAAATAGGGTCTTGTACACAGTAGGGGCTCACTTACTGCTTGCTGCGTACCAGCGTATGGGAGTGAGTGAGTGGGCGAGTGAATGAGGAATGGAGCCGTTGCTCATATTGTGGGACTTTGAGTGGGTGGGAGGGACATGGGCTAATAACTCAGAGAATGTTGCTTCACACTCCCTGTCATCTCTGTCTTGAGGGTGCGGTTGGGGCCGTGGGATGGGCGAGGCCATGAATGGAAGTCCTCTGGCCAAGCTGTATGCCAGGCCCCGGCTCCTGGTCATCCCCAAAGCCACGAATGCAGAGGTATGAGAGAGCTCCAGCCTCATGAGGATGCGCATCTTGAGAACAATAAGCCAGCAGGGACCAGAGGGTTTCTAGCCTCCTCCCTGGAGACAGGAGAAAACTGTGTATCCGCCGCCCCCCAACCAGGCTTCTCCTTTGGCAGAGAGGACCACGCACGTGGTTGTTTAAAGAGCACTCTGGTGTTGGCAAGTGTGAGAGCATCCCACCACCTGCCAGCACCGCCGCGGGTGCCGTCTCCGCGTGGTGCCCTTGGCTGGTGGCATTGGACAGGGGATGCGCTGCTTCCTGCTTTCTCAGCTTGCGAAGCGGCCGATGGGAAGAGGTTTCTTGGCAGAATTAGCCACATTTGAGCTAAAGACCCTGCTTTGAACTTGCGACTGCAGCTTTCTCTCACATTCTTTACTGTTCCTGACCACACATCCACCTTTTATTTAACTTCCTTTGAGTCATTTCTCCATTTGGGGCTGAGGTTGGGAGTGATCATCTATCTCATCTAGAGTCGCCACCCCCGGATCTAAAGCACAGGGTTGAAGGACCGTCCACCTCTGGCCGCTGGCGTGGGACAAGGGAACAGGGTGGTAGCTGGTTTGGGGTGCCTGCCTCTGAGCCCCAGTGCTCTTGATGAATTTCACTTGGACTTTGCTCACAAAGGAATTTGTCGAAAGCAGCTCCCCACCTTGCATACTCATGAAACTTGAGCCAGTAGACCCCACAACCCCACACAGCCCCGCGGGGCAGGGCCTCATTCTGTCTCTGTGTCCACCCCCCACCCTGAGCCACTGCCCCAGATGTGCCTTCCTGTGATTACCCATCTCTGTTTGTGCTGTTTTTTGCCTTGTAGTAACTCAGGTTGGTGTGTCCCAAGGGCATAATATGTGTCCAGACCCTGGCATACCTGAAAGGGGCAAAAGACTAGGCTCGGATTTCAGGTAAGACCTGTTCGGGAACTTTCTAATTGCAAAGAAGGGTGGCTGGCCTGGTTGGAGGGAAAACAGGGGCTGGCCTTCCTAGAGGTACAATGCAGAGGACAGTATGGATTTAGGAATAGACACTTTCTGGAAAAGAACTGTGCCTTCTGGCATTCTTTCCTGGGCCAGTCCTGGGACTGGAGCCTGTAGGCTTCAGGGGAAGGAGAGAGCTGCAGACTGCCAGTGTCTCCCAGCAAAACTATCCCTGGGGTGCAGGAACCGCCCTCACCAGTAATGACGTGCCAGCGGGCAGCCGATGTCTCCAGCATCTGGAGATCCTAGGGCCCCAAGATGGTACAGCTTGCAGCGTTTCTAATAATCGAAGTATCTTCCCATAATCCTCCATTTTCATTAAAGTTTATGGGTACCATCCACCCACTCTTAGCTGTCCTAATTGGTACTTATCTTAGAGCATGGCTCTTTTGTTCACAAAGTCACCTTTTAACTCAATCCTAAGACCATTAAATGGTCCAAAAAAAAAAAAAAGAAGAAGAAGAAGAAGATGAAGAGCAGATGTTCCTTTCAGTGGAGATTTTAAGTGATAAAACAGTGGAGTAGAGATGAGGGGCCAGCGGGGAAACAATGTTTGGTGTAGGGCTTGCTTGTGGAGCAGGGAAGGACTTGGGCGGGCCCGGCGGGCCCAGGGCTGAGCTCACAGACACACCTTGTCTCCCAGGTTAGGATCCAGCGTCCAGTTCACCTGCAGCGAGGGCTATGACCTGCAAGGGTCCAAGCGGATCACCTGTATGAAAGTGAGCGACATGTTCGCAGCCTGGAGTGACCACAGGCCAGTCTGCCGAGGTGAGGGTGACCTGGGAAAGGGAGGCTGGCCGGAAACCGGGCTGGGCAGGCAGGCTGGAGCCCAGCTCCTGGTCCCTGAGGGTACACGCTCACGTCCTGACTGGCTCGCCTCACTCTTGCTGTGTTCCAGGCCTTGGGTTCTGCATTCATTGACTAATGGACTTATTACATTTAGTTAGCACCTTCTCTGTATCAAGGCCTGTGCTAGGATCAGGGGATTCAGAGGCGGGGATGAGAGACGTGGCCCCCACCCTGCATGGACCTCACAGTCAGGTCCAGGAGGCACATATGAAGCAGGTTGCTAGCTCATTCCACAAAGACATCACAACTACAACTCCAGTGGAAGGGAAGTCACCTTGTGTACTATTACCTTGAGTCCCTCCATTATAACACATTTATACCCTAAACCCTCCATCTCAATGCCTTTGTTTCTTTCCACATGCTCGGTAATCCACAGACCTGTTGCCTCTAGAAGAATGCTCTTAGCTAGGCAAGAGTCAGATTTTTCCGTGAGATTCTTCGAACCCCACACCTGGGCATCTTGTTTTCAAAGGCCCCGCCACCCACATTCCCAGCCATAGCATGGTCCGAGGCTGGGCTGTCAGAGCCCCTGTCACCCTCATCTTAAAATAGTAGACCTGAATGTTTTCCTTCCCTGAGACAGGACAGCAGCTGCCTCTGTGGTAGAGAAGCCCCTGGCCTCATCCCTTAGGGCAGCAGTAGCTGGCTTTTCATTTCTTCTGCTCTGTGTGCCTCTCTCTTCTACTATTTGTGCGCCTGACCAGAGCTCAGTTCTTGGTGCGAGAGTGAGCAGTGTCTCTGGAGATTGTGAGCAAAGCCAGCTGTTGCTCTTTTGAGGGCCCCTGTGAAAGAGACGGTGCATTGCCCGCCATAAACTTACGTTCAGTTTAAGGAAATGCTTTGCCTCTCTCCAGGCTTATGCACCAAGATGAAATCGATGCACAGAGAGAGGGGTCCAGGAGAAAGAACTCGGATGATGATTACACTAAGGAAGGGACACAGTTGGAGCTGAAACCCACTCCCTTTTTTTAAATGTGTTGTTGAGTATTCTTGGAAGAAGGTCATGAAAATACCTTTGAAAGAAGCCTCGCTTGTATTCATTCTCACTCAACTTCGAGGTGGCCATGACCCACAATTAGTAATGTACTTTGTGTTCCCACTGATCTTAGCTATATTATTTCTAAGATTCCACTTAGCTAATATTTTTAAAAAATGAAACAAAAGACAGAGTCCTAGGTATAACTCTTAGCCTTGCCACCAGCGAGCCGTGGGCAGTTTGGCAAGTCATCTATTTTCCCTGGCCTTATTTTCTTACCATTTAGATAATGGTACCCCCCTAACCCTCTTATGTTAATGTGGGAGTTGTGGATATGGAAACGCTAATGAATCAGAAGGAGCTTGACAAGAAAACAAATATCCTCATGCTAGAATATCAGCTCAATAGGGCAAGAATGCCTAGAATGGGGCCAGGCACACAGTAGGTGCTCGATAAGAGATGTTGAATGGATGATTGAATGAATGAATAATCAGCAAACACTCCAATTCAGGGAGCCAAGAAACTGTGTAGAGAGGCATAGAATTAGCATGTCTGAGGACAAAAAGGACCCTGGGGCAATCTATATTTCAAAATTCCTTTTGAGCACCCAGAATAACAATGCCTTTGGACAATAGTGGAATCCAGTCTCTCCAAAGACCTTTTCCTTGGCGGAAGATTCCTTCTCTTAGGAAGAGTGATGGTTTACGTGAATATGCCCAGGGAAGCGCTGGCGTTTCAGAAGGAAATTCGTGGTTAAGTTATCATGCTTATCTTTTACTCCAGATGTGTTGTGTGGCCCATTCAGGTTATGTCCAGTGATTTTGACACACCGGGCTCTAAATTCTCCGCCACCCTGTTAACTGAGCTTTGGGCTGAGCTTTTATAGGTCTGTTCTCCTCTCTCCTCTGCTGCTGGGAGGAGGAGCAAAATCATGGAAAACAATGCCAGGCAGGACTGCATTCAAATGCAGCCCCCACCACTTTGTAGCTGGGTGTCCTCAGGCCAGTTCCTGCACCTCTCTGAATCTCTTCTTTGTCTTCTAAAAAGCAGTGATTATAGAATGTGACCATTCCTTGGCATTGCTGCGAGGCCTAGAGGACCTGGTGGATTGAAAGTGCTCACTTAGAAATGATCCAGGAGTGTCTACAAGGCTTGTGTGCCCTCGTGGCACCATCTGCACATGGCCTCCCCCTGCACCCCCCCTTCCAGACTGGGAGCACCCCCTCCTCAGCCTCTAGGGGCTACAGGGTTTCAGAAGCCTGTTCCCTCACTGTCTTGGCCAATCTTACTGCAGTCACACAGTTGGGGAGACACATAAACTTTGATCTAAATCACAACTCTGCTGCCTATTAGCTTGCTGGGCCTGGGCGGGTTGCTGCCTCATTTTGAGCCTCAGGGCCCTCCCTTGTGAACTAAGAAAACGAAACCTCATGCCGGTGGCATTTAAACAAGCCATTTTATAGACGGTGACCAGTGCCAACTGTGGTAAAGAGAGAGGGGCTTCTCAGGGCAGGTTAGAACTCTCCACCTCCTGTTTTCTCTCCCCTCCTGCCCCCCACCTCATTGGGAGGGAGGAAGAAACAAGGCAAAGCCTCCCAGGTTTGGACTTGGATGGCCTGTCCTCGGCTTCCCTGAAGGCTAAGGGCTGAGACAGAGATTAGATTCAAGGGTCCCCTCTCATTGTGGCAGTTTTGAAAGTTTTTCTTTTAAACATCTCTTGTTTTTAATTAGTTAGAATTATTATAGTAATTGTAAATTTTTACAGAAGTCTAAGTGAACCCGACTTTGAGAATAAAAAGGAACAAAACTCTTTGAATTCCAGGATAGCTCTACTAATAACCAGGTTATCAAAAGATCACATTCTAAAAAGGATTCACCACTAATAACAGAGGTATTATTTTTCCTCTAATGCATTTAAAATATGATTTGATTTTAAATATTCATTTTCCATGCAATTAATTCTGCTAAAACATGGGGCCTGGCAAATAATAGGTTCTCAACAAATGTTGGAGGGCGACCTGAATGGATTGGTGATTGAAATGAGCGAACAATATGGGACTGTGCCCTCGTTTTGGAATTTGAAATTAGGTGTTCACAGGTTTTTCTTCTCTTTCCGTCCCACCAAAGAAATAAGTTCCAAGAAAGAAAGGAAGGAAGGAAGGAAGGAAAGAAGGAAGAAAGGAAAGAAGGAAGGAAAGGGAAAGAGTTTCGAATTTGATGTGTCCTAGACAAGTTTGATCATCCAAAGTAGATTGAGGGAAACATAAAACCTACTAATTCTCTTCAGCCCTAGATAGAGGCGGGTGGTAGAGTACAGAGCTCATTAGAATTATTTTACAGATGGAGCCCAATATTTAAAAATCAGCGTTTGAGAAGCCGAATAATAAAACAGATACAAATAGAGCTTCTTTCACTGAAGCAGGGGCAGGAGATTTAGGGGTGCCCCTCCCTGACCCCTCACAACAGCCCCCAAGCGACCTCCAAGGAACCCTGAGGCTGCGGGGAACACTAAACACTAAGCCACTTGATAGCGTGGAGAGGACCGAATTGACAACCAGGAGGCCTGGAGGCCTGGTTTCTCATGCCCACAAATTGGTGTTGACAGAGAATAGGAACTGAGTATCAGCCCCAGAAGAGATACAGTTACTGAGCCGTAAAGTAGATCCTCAACAGAAACCATACCTTATTCTTCTTCTTTGTGGAGAACTCCCCTATTTCCCGTACAAATACACCTGCATACGTATGCACGTGCGCACACACACACACAAACACACGCACATATCTATACATACTTGTATATCTGTATAGAATAAAAGCCTTTTTCCCTCCCTTCCCCTATGATCCTCTGTTTTGTTGCAGGGGAGGTGGTGGGGGGATGGGGTACCTGGGGTGAGGGGCGTTAGGGAGGGCACATGATGTTACCAGCACGGGGGTGTTCTATGCAATGGGTGAATACCTGAGCGCTACATTTGAAACTAGTGATGCACTATATGTTAACTAATTGAATTTAAACGAAGTACTTTAGTAATTAAAAAAAGAATAAAAGCCTTGTTGTGGATAGAACATGTGACTCAGGACTCAGAGACCTAAGTTCGAGTTCCAGCCTTGCTATTAACATACCATAGGGCACAGGGCAAATTCCCAAAATGCTCTGCATCATCTCCCTCATTCTCATAAGATGGGAGTGAAGTGTGGGGAATATGGCACAAACCAGTGGAATGAAACAGCATGACATTTACAGGTGGCTGTCTTTCTTCTTGGTGGCCGTCCCTGGATCAGCTTCCCAGGCCCACTCCTTAAATGCTAATGTTGTTCAGAGGTCTGTTTTCATCCCCTCCTCTCCTGTCCCCTCTTCTCTCTCTCCACTCCCCCTAACTCCTACCCCAAACTTTCTCTCCTCTCCTTTGTAGTTATTCCCCTTAGGTGATAGACTGACGGCTAGAATACATGCCCCATGGTTCCCTGAGACTCATGCCTATATATTTGTACTAATGATAAAGCTCCCATTTGTTACACTATTTGTGTTTGTATCAAGCATTGCAGTATGCATTTTCCATAATTTCTTTATAAGGAAAGTGGCAATATCCACGTTTTGTGTTTGGCTCAAGTTTGGAGTGGTCAGCCTTCTTGCCCAAGGGCACAAAGCTCATGGGTTAAGGTGGGATTCAAACCCTGACTCCGAAGACTCTCTATCCTACTCAAAAATGGCACCTGGACAGCCTTTGGAGTCAATATACTGGATGGAAGCACATAGAACAACCCTCTTCCCCACTTTTTGGCAACTTTTATTTTTGTCTAATTATAAGCTCACGATTTACAAGAAAGGTGTAAAGAACTATATACTCTTTACCCAGATTTAAACAACTAAATTTGAGGACTTGATGAACAAGAAGGAAGCTGAGAAGGCTCATTCAGAGAGGTAGGAGAAGAGCCAAGAGGCACCATAGAAGCCAACGAATGTGAATTTCACAAAGAGAAGGATCAGTAGAATCGGGTCCTCTAGAGAATTTAGCAAAGAGAAGAAAGCAACCACAGGGATTAAGTGGCTCAACTGAGTGGCAAATGTTTGAAGTTATCTATGTAAGAAATTGTCAAGGAAACTGAACAAAGACAAGGGAGAGGGCTGACCTGAGCTGAAGCTTCCATTACTATGGAAACCATGAAGCTACGTGGTAGAATTCATCAATGGCAGATATAAAAGTGTTGAGGGTATCAGGGTATGGGTAAGGATCTTGAAGTCCAGACTGGGCAGTGAAGGAAGAACCGGGTAGAGATGGATAGGCAGGGCAAAATGAGGGAGACAGAGGGTTGGAGGGGCCTATGTTTTGGACAGCAGGTGCCTTGAAACCAAGTCACTCTGCTGGGTACGGAGGCAGAAGGGCAAAGAATGGGATGATGGAGTTTAGATCTCATAGGTGGACTCTCATAAGTCCCAGAACAGCAGGCACTGGTTATGCTCCTGGACATGGTTGGCCTTGGACAAGAGCATCAGATCTCATGAGGAGGGCTGTTCTCTGAAACATGAAGGAGCCGTCTCTCTGCTGGAACCAGAAGGGAAGAAGTAGATGAGTAGTACATAAGCAGCTAGAAATTCAGATTTGGCAGATGGGAGAGAGGATGTGCCCACCAGATGTCTTCTGTTTCATCCATAGGGACTGAAGCGGGGTCATCAACTGAGAGTGAGGAGAGGCAAGGGGAAGGGTGAGAGGTCTGGGGCATGGAGAGGGCATTCATCTTGGAGCAGAGCATAGGGGTAAATGCCACAGTCACCGGGCAATATCTAGGATTCTTTGAGGTGGGTAATCATGAATTTATAGTGGTGTCACTCTTCCTACTCACCTGACTTTTCTCTAGCAAAGCTTGACTCTATGGGGCAGGCCTGGAGAATGTAGGTTGAGGGGTTCATCCATGATTGCTGTCATCTAGGCTAATGAAAGGAAAAAGGAACAAGAGACTTGGGTAGATTTGTAAGAAAATGATCATGGTGGATCATGGAACCTAAGTCGGATAAAGACAGAAGAGAGGATGGGGAACTTACAGCTAAAGAGACAACATTGGTGTCACTGGGGTGAGATCTCAATGAAGATCAAAGGAGAGTTCCTCTGGGGAGTCAGCTAACATTTGTGGAAGGAGATACTGGGGGGCGGGAGAAAATTCTCCACTGCAGAGGACAGCAGGGAAAGCACTGGCCTGGGGAGAAGGAGCCAGTCTTCAGTCAAGACAGGAGTTGGAGTGGGAGGTTCTGAAAGATGTTGCAGCTACAAATCAGGATTCATTTACCTTAGAATGAGTGGTGGGGACGTGGTTCGAGAGGCCTAGAGAAGGGGTAAGGAGGGAGGTCAGGAGCAGGAGAGGCGAAGGAAGGCAGCATGGAAGAGAGTGGGAGTAAGATTTGGGGAGAAGGGAAAAGACCAGAGGCACTTCTTTGCTTTCTGGTGCCAAGCTGTTTCCATGCCAGGATTGGCCATGGGTCCCTGTGGTGTCTCCCGAAGGCCCCCTGGGTTGCTGTTTGCAGAGCTTAGGCACAGAAGGTCCTGGAGAAATCTCTCCTAGAAGTTATCCAGAAGAACATTTGTTGGGAAAAGGCAAATAGAGAAACACAAGCATGTGTTAGTCATTTATTCAGACGTTGTCTGAGCACCTTCCATTTTGCCGGCCTGTATGGGTGGCATCGATGAGCTATCCATCCACTAGTGGGATCCCAGGGGCTGGCTGCTCAGAGGGTTATCTGTCCATAGATCCCCCACCCCACCCCGACCCTACCCAGATAGCAGAGGGAAAAAGCAGCTGGTGCTCCTTTTTAAACCTATTTTAAGGTGCCCCCATGTTAACTGTCTACACACTGTACTATTTTATGTATGCCCCTTAAAGCCCTTCCAAGTGGTAAATGCCTTTTTGACCTGTTCTCTCTAATGACCTTCAGCATGTTTCAACACAATAGAAATACCATCTAATTTTTGGAAACAAGTGGGAGATACATTGAGTCTGAAGGTGAGGGCTTTTAAGGAAGCAAAACCTGACTTTCCAGAAGAGGTATAAAGGGTGCTGGTGAAAATTCATAGGAATTCCCTGCAGGATTAGGGTTCTGAATCCACAAGTCCCCTTTGCAAAGGTGGGTGGTGGGATCATGGTTTTGGTTTTGATGGTCTTTTTCTAACTTGTATACTAATGTCACTAGCCCCATTTTATAGATGAAGTAGAATCGGAAAGGCTTTCCAACTTAACCAGCAAATGGATTTCAAATACAGAAGGCTAAGCTGGTAAACCCTACAGCCTATGCTCTCCTTATCATGGTGATCTGCCTTCAGGCCCAGTTGTATCAAGTACAATCTGTGAATCTTAAGAGTTTTCCAGCACAGAATTACAGGCACAGTCAGCTGTACATGAAGGGGGTGGAGGAAAGTGTTCCTCTAGGGCTTTTTTTTCAAACTCAACTGCCACTGGAGCTCCTGAGGGAGAAGATCCTTCAGGTGTGAGATCGGGGCCAGCCACCAGAAGGAACGTCCTCACTGACGGTGCTGACCCGGTAGAGAAGGAGCACTTTGGAGCCAGCAGCCTCTTACAAATAACCCTCTGACAACACCACTCTGCCTGATTGTGGCTGTTTCCACACCTGCTTCCCCCCTTCCCGCTGGCCCTTTTAAGAAGGGGATTGTGTCCTGGATATTTTTCTCTCCTCACATTCTTCCTAGCCCATAACAGGCACTCATATATGTGGAAATGAGTACAGGAACAAGTGTAGGAAATGAACAGATTAATTATGGCTGGGGGCTAGGGAGTCTGCTTCCCAGGCCCTTCAAGAAGGCTTTCCCAGGCAAGGTTTAGTGTGGCCATTATCCACCTGCAGAGAGGAGCCCTAGGATATTTTGCCCCATCAGAGGAAACCAGGTTTGACACTACTTTCATTTTATATACTTAAGCTTGTTGAGTTTGCTCACTATTTCTTTACTGTTAGGCAGTTTGCCTACAATTAGGATAAATTGCCATGTGGGCAGCAACAGAGGAGACTCATAGAACTCTTTATTAAAATAGCTGAGCGCTAACACTGAAGAATGATGTGGCCAGAACTAAAGAGCACGTTTTTAAAGAAGGCAAACACCTAGGTACAATGTAGTACCTTAACTGTTATCAATCACTACTTAATCTAATTAGTTCAGAAGCTATCTTAAAGAGCTTAATTAGATTAAGCCGTGATTGATAACACTTTATAGCTACTTGAGTAGAACACTTCTTCTAATTCACCTTGAGTCTTCATGCTTCCAGTCAAAAGCCTGTTACAGACATGTGCTGAGCGTGGGGAAGGAATTGGGAAGTACTTGAGTGGCACAGAAACCGCTCCGGGTACCTGGCATCGTGCTGAGCTGGGGGCCTTGGCAGCCTCCTGGGTGCAAACATCTGGGACCTCACGGGGTGGCTTTGACAGGGACGTCCTGGGGTGGTACTTCAGGAGGCTGAGAGCAAATGGGGAAACGGGGGAGCAGCTCAGCACTCCCATCGGTGCCTGGGGCCTACCTGGCTTTAGGTCGGCATCAGTAGTACAGGCCCTCACCATCCAATGGAGTCAGGATAGGGAGGCTTGCTTAGCCTGCCATCGAAGCTCCCCGTTGCCAACAGAGCGGCAGGCGAGGGCTTGTAGGTCTGCCCCTCCCCCAGTGTTCCCGGAACTGTGACTTTCCTTTGAGCCTGCGGGGAACTGGGGAACGAAATAGGAAGCAGGTAATAATCTGGGGTGGGACTGTACAGACTCCAGGCTCTTCTGGCTGGAAGTAGGAGGGGATGATGGGAACTGGATCTAGTCTAAACTAAGATGCTCACCTTTCATCTCCTCTCTGCAGCCCGCATGTGTGATGCCCACCTTCGAGGCCCCTCGGGCATCATCACCTCCCCCAATTTCCCTATTCAGTATGACAACAATGCACACTGTGTGTGGATCATCACAGCACTCAACCCTGCCAAGGTAAGGCTCCTGGGGAGGATGGGGCTTATCCTGTGGGAAGGTCTGGCTTGGGAACCGCGGGTCTCCAAGGAGTTTCAAACCCAGAACTTGGTGGTGGTGGATTCTCTGCAGGCAATTCTTAAAAATTGTGTTTTATTAAATATCAAGTAGTTAAAAAGCATATTTGTAAAACATAAATAAGATATGAGGAACATCAGTACAACAAACAATTTCATAGTCATCTCCAACTTAAGGAAAAAAAAGAAGAGTTACCTTAGTGATGCGTGCCCCTCACCAACGCCATTCCATTCCCTATCCCTCAGGTACCTGGACTGTGTACTTATTGTTCCTCTGCTTTTCTTTATAGTTTGCATGAAAATGTGTATCCTTACAAATACATTATTTAGTAAGCCAGCATTTGAACCTCATAGGAACATGTTCCTATCATATATATTCTTAATCAACTTCACTCAGAATTATGTCCCTCAGATTTGTCTATGTTGGTGCGTGTAGTTTGCCCTGCTATATACATCTCTTCATGTGTTTTTTTCACATTTAGTCTCTTCCTGTGCAATGCCCTTTGTTCTCTCATAAATTTCACACGTATCTTGCCAAGATCACCAAAACAACCTGTCAGAATCTTTATTTTTATATTTTTATTTTTTAAAGATTTTATTTATTTATTTGACAGAGAGAGAGAGAGAGCTCAAGTAGGCAGAGCAGCAGGCAGAGGGAGAGGGAGAAACAGGCTCTCTGCTGAGCAGGGGGCCCAATGTGGGGCTCAGTCCCAGGACCTTAGGATCACGACCTGAGCCAAAAGCAGCCACTTAACTGACTGAGCCACCCAGGTGCCCCAAATCTTTATTTTAAGTATACCGACCTACAGGTCAATTGGAGAAGAACTGATATCTTTATGATACTGAGTCTTCCCATCCGTGAGTATGGTGTACCTATTTCCTTAGGGCTGTCAGTAAACTTGTGTAATTTTTTTCCATTATAGGTCTTATTGGTTTCTTAACATATGTACTTCTAGATATATTTATTGTTACTGTTATAAGTCATATCTTTTAAATTTTCATTTTCTCCCAAGTTCTTGCTAGTATTTAGAGATGCAATTAATTTTTATTCTTTGGTTTTTTTAATACAGCAACTCTTGTAATATTTTATCTGTGAACTACCCGAGGTTTCTATAAAGGACAAAGAATGATGGTTTTATTTCTGCCTTTCCAATTCTTTTTTTTTTTTTTTGCCTTTCCAATTCTTATACCTCCTCTTTATTTTTTTCTTACCCTAATGTTCTGGCTAGACCCTCCAGTATGTCAATCATTGTGATGATGGTAGGCACACTTGTCATTGTTTGATGTTAAATAGAGTGTTTTTATCATTAAGTATGATCTTTGCTGAAGTTTTTTTTTAATTTATGGTTCCTTTCTGACTCTAGTTTTCTGAGTGCTTTTATTGTGAATAAATGTAGAGTTTTATCAAACACCTTCCTATATCTATTGCTCTAATCATGATTTGCTCCTTAATTTTCTCAGTGCGGGGAATTACACTGGTTGATTTTTCTAATGTTAAACCAACCTTTCCTTCCTGGAATTACCAACCCAACTTGATAATTTAGTATTAGATGCTTAAATAAGCATCTGAGTGTTATAAATGCTTATATTTGGTGTGCTAATGTTTTGTTTAGTAATTTGCTTCCATTGTGTTAGTGAGATTGGCCTTTTTTTTCTTTTCATATTACACTTGCCAGATTTTTTTCAACAAGATATTGTTAGCCTCATAAAATGATTTGGCAAGTGTATCTTCTCTTTCTATCGTATGGAATTAATAGTGGAGGTTGAAATAACTTTTACCTTAGAAATTTGGTGGAACTTCTCAGCAGAACTATCTGGATTTCTAATACTAAATTGAAAATTTGAAATTTGTTGAGACTTTTAGGATCAGGAATGTCATTTTTCACATATATTCTTTGTGAGTTTGAAAAAATAAGCTGTATTTTGCAGTTTTTGTGTTCTAATATCTTCATTACATCAGCCTTGCTAATTGTGCTTATATCTTTTATATCTTCATTGTTTTGCCTTCTTTGTCAAAAGAAGGCATATTAAAATCTCCCACTTTGATGGTGGTTTGCCTAGTATTCCTTGAAGTTCTGTCAGTTTTTGGTTTATATATTTTGAGACTATTATTAGGGCATGCAAGTTGAGAATTTTATATCTTGCTGCTGAATCGAGCTCTTTCAAAAATAGTTATTTAATAACTCTTTTTACCTGAAGTAATGTTTTTGACCTTAAAGCTTTTTTTTTTTTTAAAGATTTTTTTATTTATTCATTTAACAGAGAGAGAACACAAGCAGGCAGAGAGGCAGGCAGAGGCAGAGAGAGAGGAGCAGGCTCCCTGCTGAGCAAGGAGCCCGATACGGGACTCGATCCCAGGACGCTGGGATCATGACCTGAGCCGAAGGCAGCTGCCCAACCAGCTGAGCCACCCAGGCGTCCCGACCTTAAAGCTTTTATGCCCAACTATTCCATCAGTTTTTTGTTTGTTTTTTGGTTTTGGTTTAATAAATCATTCCTGTTCTCTTGCTTTCAAACTTTCTACTTCTTTATGCTTTATATATGTCTTGTGTATAGCTGGATTTTTAGAAATCCCCTCTGATAATTCATCCTTCAACTGGAAAAGTTAGCTCATTTAAATTATACTATCATTTGTATTTTTTAGGGTTACCCTAGATGTCTAGTGTTAATATGCATACTTAGCGAAGTCTAATGTAAGGAGTAATTTTATGTTCCCCCTGAATAGTCTTAGAACACTGACTTTAATTTCTCCTTTCCAATTCATACTCTATGGTATGTGTATTTTCATGTTGCCTTTCTTTCACTCACCAGTCATTATTGCTTTTGTTTAATAAAACTAATGTCCGTTTAGATTTACTCACACATTTACTGTTTTGTTCACTATTTCTTCTTGCATATTAGTCCTTCTCTTTGGAATTACCTTCTGTCCAGAGTACATGCTTTAGAATTTATTTTCATGTTAATGACAGACTTTCTTAGTTCTTATTTGTCTTAAAATGTCTGTTCTCCCCTTATTCTTGAAGGAATGCTGCTATTCACTAAGTATTTGATTCTTGTTTGATAATTATGTTCTCTCTGCACATGGAAATGTTATCTCAATGTCTTCTAGCTCTCATTGTTGCTGCAAGTTTATTGTCATTCCTTTGTATGATATTTTTCTAGCTACTTTTATCATCTTTTCCTTGTCTTTATTGTTCAGCAGTTTCATAATCAAGTGTCTAATTCTGAATATCTTGGCATTTATCCTGATTGACTTCATTAATCTCTGGAATCTGTAGATTGTATCTTTCATCAGTTTGGGGACATTTTTAGCCATTGTCTTTTCAACAGTTTTCTCTCCTTTATTGTCTCTTTTCCACTCCTGTAAGCCTGACAAGATATGTTAATCTTTCTCACTTCATCTTCTGTTTTCTTAACTTCTATAATTTTCTCTCATTCTCTTCACTAATTCTCTCTTGAGCTACATCTAACCTCTGTTGAATTCATTCACTGAAGAGTTATTTTAATTAATTTAATTTCAAATAGCACCATTCATATTTTATGAGATCCTATGAGATAACTGTTCTTGATTATATTTTATAGTATGTTGCCCCTACTCCTATGTTCCTTAATTCTTTAAGTATGTCAAACATATTTATTTTATATTCTGTTAATCCCAATATCTGAAGTCTTTGCAAGTTTGATTCTGTTGGCTGTTGTTTCTCATTTCTTGCCCCCCAGAACCATGTTTCCTTCTTTGTCCTGTCTGTAATTCTTGACGATGTGCTTAGAATCATCAACTTTTTCTGTGAGACTTCTTTGAGACCTGGACAGAAGGTGGTTTTTCCCAGAGAGAGTCTATATTCGCTTCTGCCCGGTGCCTGGGGGTATTACCAGTCAGAAACCTCTCATACTAAATTCTCAGTTTGAAAGTTTCAACCCACCCAAGTAACGTGCAAACCCATGTGAATGCAAACTTACTGTGAAGGAGTCTCAGGGGAAGTGTTCTGTTGGCTGTCCACTCAGTGTCACGGTCTCAGATAAGTAATCGGCCTCCAGATCCACCCAGAGGGCAGGAGTGGCAGATGAGTAGGAAGGCAGTCTGTCTTCTCACTGATCCTCACACTATGGGTACAGCTTTAATTAGCCCAACTTCACTCAGGGATGTCATACTAGAGTCCCCACCTTTGTGGGTCCTGACCCTTGTCCCCTGTTCCCTTTTCTCCGCAAGGCCCTGGAAACCAGAGCTCTACTTCACCAGTTTTTAAAAGTGCACTCAAAGCCAATGCCAGCTTCATGCTCTGAGTCACATTTTGGGTCCCTGCATTCACTGGGTTTGGATTCTGAGTATTCTTAGTTTATTAGTCTGCCCAGGCTGCCATAACTAAACAAAACAGATTGGGTGGCCTTAACAAGGGACATTTATTTTCTCCCAGTTCTGAAAGCTACAAGGTCACAATCAAGGTGCCAGCAAATTCATTTTCTGGTGAGGCCTCTTCCTAGTCTGTAGATGGCCTCTTCACATGGCCTTTCCTCTGTATGCATGCAGGGAGAGAAAATCTCTGTTGTCTTCTACTCCTCTTATTAGGACATCAATCCCATTGGATTAGGGCTCCACCCTTAGGACCTCATTTAACTTTAATTACCTCTGTAAAGGCCCCATCTCCAAATTCCATCAAACTGGAGGTTAAGGCTTTAACATAAATTTTAGGGAGTTAAAATTCAGTTCATAACATTTACTAATTTGTAAAAAAGCTATTTTTTTCTTTTTAAATTGTACTCAACATTTTAAAATTGTTTGGTCAGGGTCCTTAGGACCACAATGCTGAGGACAATGGAAACAGATTTCCTCTGCAAGGCATTTTACAAAGAAAGACTTACATTTCATCAAAGCATTTGATGATGAAGCTAGTCCATGGGGAAGGCTGCTTCAGCCACATGGGGATGAAGGCTGGATCAGAAGAACTTACTATCACAAAGTTATTAAGTTGCTGATGAGAGGCTCTTTCTTGGGTATTGTTAAAGATGCTTATCTCAATTTTCTTTTGAACCCCAAGGTGAGGTGCAGGGGAAAGGGTAAATAAGGCCTGAGAAATTTCCAAGAAACAATTTGATTCACCCTCTCCCCACCACCCCCAGAAGGGCTAGTTAGCTGGTGTGTGAAGGTCAGTGGCTCCATATCAGGCACTGCCTCGCGTGTCCTGCAGGAGGAGGTCCCGCCAGCCTGGGTTCCTGAAGCCAGTCCCTCTGAAGGGTTACTTCCTCAGAGTCAAGCTGTGAAAAAGGATGTTCCTGTTCATCTCCATGGGATCTTTATGAGCTGAGGAGCCCAGAGAGGTGAAGGGGGTCCCTTACTGACACCACACTGGAGGAGAGCTAGAGAGCATTGTGTGTAGAAAGAAGGGTGTAAGCGCGGTAACCGGAAATCCAAGACTGAAGAATTAGAGCTTCCTTCCTACAAACATCGGGGAGATACAGGTGTGTCCAAGGACTGCCTGTCCATTCACCCTTGAAATGTGCTCCTTAGCGAAAAGCATAGTGTCTCCAAGTTCACAATATGTCTTACGAGATGAGCACTCACTCATTCATTGACTGTAGATATGATCTCTGCCCTTGAGGAACATGTACACAGGAAGGATGACAGGCGTGTAAATAAAAAAAAAAAATTAGAGTGTGGGTAAATGCTGATGCGGGTTTCCAGTTTGCTATGTTGGAAAATGTTGGAAGGGGCCACTAACTGGAATGTCAGGGAAGTTTTCACATTTGAGCAGGGTCTGCGAGGATGAGTAGGCTTGAAAATCCGTATCTGAGTGGATGCATGTGCAAAGGCACTGAGGTTTGGAACAACCTCTCAAAACTGAAAGGAACTCAACATGTCTGGATCAAGATGAGGGTGGAAAGGTCACTGGACCCAGATCATACTGTATGCTCGGCAGAGAGGCTTGGGTTTTGTCCTGAAACAGATTTTTAAGACCAGAAATATTAAATTGTTGGTAGTAACAATAGTAGTTATGTCTTACTGTATGCACATCATATGCCAAGCACTGAGCTAAGCCTTCTATATAACTGATTTTATTTCATTCTCTTCATAGCACAATTAATTAGGTGGTAAGAAACCGACATGATGGATGAGGAAACTGAATCATGGATAGGTTAATGGGCAGGAAACTTAGCCACAGTACATAGCCAGTAAGTGACAGCACCAGGATTTAAACCCAGTCTTTGTGGTTCCACTGCCCATGCTCTCAACAGCTGGGCTATGCTGCTGGCTGGAACCAGGTCCCAGGGTAAATGGGAGGGCATGGGACCGACAGCACTGAGATTAACCTTGGAAAGGATGAGGGTCATCCTTTCTTCTGAACAAGAGCAATAGCTGGAAGGTCTGAGTTTTTAAAAGATGATTCTGGCAGCAGTGGAGAGGATTCCAGAGGGATCCTGGAGAGAACAAGACCAGTTAGGAGACAGAAGTAGTTAGCCAAGTAAGAAAAGTGGGGGCATCCACCAAGGCTTTGAAACACGGAGGGGGAGAGAGATTTAAGAGAAATGTAGGGAATGGAATGGGACTTGGTGGCTGCCTGGATGTGAGGATGGAGGGAGAAGGAGGGTCTTACTCAACATCGATTTGGTGAACAAATGAATGATGATGCGATACTTTCCAACTTGGACCAATGGGAAGCTTTAAAAGGACATGGAAGGGGAGGGGCGTGCTTTACAGGGTCAAAGAAGAAAACATGGTGCATTTGAAGTGCCTGTGTTTCATGCAGTGACATTTGGATGTTACCCAGTTGGAAACCAGGTAAATCTGTGTTGAGTGTTACTTCCTCAGCACATGGGTGAGAATAAAAGCCTAGCGAGTAGACAGCACTTCCTGAAGAAAGCAAAGAGAAGAGGAAGTTTCCAAATGGGTCTGGAAACACCATCCTTATAGATAAAAGAAATCCAGTGTAAGACACAGAGGGAGAGCAGTGTAAGGTAGGAGGAGAATCACATCACATAAGGAGAAAGAGTTTCCAACCAGGATATGTCTGACAATGGTGGTGAGGAACAAGTCTTGCTGGAAAAGGACTGAAAAAAGACCATTGGCTTTGGCTTTGAAAGAGGACCTTTCAGTGAAGCTTTGGGGGCAGAAACAGCCGTGGGGTGGGGAGAGAATGGGCAGGAAGGGAGGCTCTAGGAGCAAGGCACCCAGACAGCTCCTCTGACAAGTTTCAAGGTGACTTGAAGGAAGGAGAAGGGGCATGAGAGGGAGGTAGGGTGGACAGAAAGTTTGGAGCTACTTAGAGTGTTTGTTGAGGATGTTGGAAACTAGAGTATGTTTACAGGCTAAGGGCCGGGCAGGTGAAGAGGAAGAGAGTGAAGATGTAGGAGGATCTGAAGTAGGTGAGAGGCACTTGGGACTGAGAATGCAGGGGCTCTCGCACAGAACAGGTGAAGAACAGTGGTATTAGGAGGAGAGGCTGGAGTTGGCCTGCAGGAGTGCAGAGCAGGACACGTGTCTGCCCCTCCTTATGATCCTGAGATGACTGTTCATCCCAGGTGCCTGGGTATCTGCGGACGTGAGGACTCTTGCTGGAATTCCATCCCCTTGTCGGACCTCTGCGGGCTGAGCTTGAGAGGGAGCTGTGAATGTTCCAGTAACTAGGGCCCCTTAAGGGCAATAAGAAGGTCCAAAGAGAAACGAAACGCTCTGGTGTGGAAATGGCCAAAAATATGTCAAGATACCAGCATTGACTGAGTATGTATGGACCACACAGCGACACACTGTGGGGATAAGGACCTACAGTCTTACTGGGGCGGCAGGTGAGGGTTATGTCTCTACTCAGTAAGCTAAGAATAAAACAATTAAAAATACCCAGGCCATCTTCCTGGAAGCTTGGCAAATTCAGGGAGAAGAAGGAAGGCTCAGAGCAAGTGATGTTAGCCTACTCCGAATGGCTCCACATTCTCCCTTTGATTGAGATGTCCTTGAGAAATGTGAGCCCCACCTTGGCCATTTGGGCTATCTTAGTCCTTAGAGTCATTCTACTCAAAACACCATTTCCCAAATTTGGTTAGTCATCAGAAATACATGGAGAGAACTTAAGACACAAATTCCAGAGCTCTTTCCTCCAAGATAGGGTTCCGTGGATCTGGGATGGGTGCCTGGAGCCAAACCTTTAAAGGGCACCCTGGTGGCTATGACCAGCCAAGCTTGTGTGCTAAACAACAACCCCCTTGCCTCGCAGCAAAGCGCACAGGGCCCCCTCGTCCCCACTCAGGCAGCCCTGGCTCCAGCCATGCTGAACTCCTGGTTCATAGACACACGCAGCCCTGTCAGACCTCTGTCTGGACACACCTGTCCCAGGTGCCTTCCCTTCCCCTCTAGGCAAGTTCCTGTCCCCCTTTGAGACACAGTCCAAATACTCCCTCTTCTGAGAAGCCCTCTTAACTCCACCAGGTTTGGTTCTTCCTCTGTTCCTACAGCATTCTGTCAGCACCTTGTGTCTGTGTGCGTATCATGTCGCACTGGGTTTAGAATCTCCTTCCTCCGCAGCCCCGGAGCACCCTGAGAGCAGGCACGGTGCTTGGGACAGGGGGAGCGCGGCAGATGTTTGAATACATTAAGGGTGAACAGCGAGGCCCTGTCCCTGTGTCAGGCAGCTCCTCAGGTACGGCCCTGCCCCCATGGGGCCCTCTCACCTCGGCCTCCTGGAAGACACACTGATGGGATTTCTGCAGTCAGAACTGAAGCCCAGACCCGCGTCCTGCCTGCACACATCTGCCTTTCTTTTGCAGCTTCTCGACGTGAACTTGAGACCTATGATCTGATTTGTATGTGAACCTCGCCGGGTTTGAGCAGGAGAGTCAATCCACCTACACGAGAGAAGAAGTAAAAGCAAGGCAGATGGGGGGCGCGGGGAGCAGCGAAGAAGAATAGGGGAAGGGGGCACGGACCTGAGCGAGAAAGGAAAGCTCGTTTCGTGAACTTCAAAACCGAAGATAACAGGGTTTTGACTATTCCCTCCTTGGGGATTACCAGTGCCACTCTTCCCTTTGCGCCCCTGAGGACCTGGGAATTCTCTCCCCGGACAAATGACCGCTGGCAAATTCCGGGAGCACATTTGTTGGGCCCTTTTGCTCACTTACTTATTCACTGAGCAAACACTGACTCATGCTGTCTCTATGCTGGGCCCTGTGTGAGATGCCAGCTGGTCACTGGACAGCTTTCCCCCAAATGCCCCCAAGCCCATTCCTCATGACCCCTTAAAGGCCTCCTCCAAGTCCCAAACCTGATTCTATTCCTCTCACAGTTGTCCTCACCTCGCATCACCTCTTAGCATTCCTCTCACCCCACACCTGGCTGTGGCCTTGGCATCCCCACACCCCCTCCTCTGTTTGTGAAGGCAAACCCTGGCCATCCGCCAGGACTTCCTGTGACCCTCATATTTGCTCCATCCCTTTGCTTCCCCGACTCCAGCACCCGTCACACTGTATGGTGTTTTCCATAGACTCGTGCATTCCTCTTCTAGACTGGGGGGTCTCTCAGGGCAGTGGCCATGCTCAACTTGCATGTAGTTGTGTCTCCAAAGCCCAGCATGTGGCAAGTGCATTTTAACTATTGAATGACTAAGTGAATAAATGAATTCATCAATAAGTGAGTGAAAGAGCCAATGAATGGATGAACAGAGCCTCTAAAATTCAGCCTGTAGTGACCAAAGTTCCAGAAATCTGAAAGTTTTCAGTCTCTGCCCCAGGCTTTCTTTCCCAGCTCCTCAAGGGTGCTAGAGGCTGCTCTGTTTGACCTCTTGGGGTTAAGGTCAGCCTTCCCACTGGCCTCCCCTCCTCCCTACCCCAAGAGCCACCTGTCCAACCCTGCCCTGGGTCCTCAGCAAGATCCAGCCAGAAATCACTGTGCAGGCTGTGCCCAGGAAAAGGAAGTTCCCTTCCTTTCATGGAGCTAATGGTCAAACTGACAGTAGAATTCATAAGCCAAGGCTGGGTGGGCCAAGGTCAGCCCTCAGGGCCTTTGAGAAGTGCTCTGAGGAGGAATAGGGGAAGTGGGACTAGGGCAGAGCATTGTGGAAGGGAACTCTAGCTAGGAATGCCATTTCAGCCTACGTTTTCCTTTCCAAGATGCTAAGCTTTATCCTGATGGTCAAGAGTTGGTGACAAAAGTCTTTCTTCAGAACCTATAGCCATTAGGTTGCAATTGGCTGTGAACTACAAAAATGCCTCCACAGAAGCTGAAACAAAACAGTTTATTTCCACATATACCAGAGATCCAGAGGTGAAGAGTCGAGGGCTGGTTTACCAGTTCCTTCATTGTTTCCAGCACCTTTGGGTTTTCCCTCTGCCATTCTCTTTGTGTGGTTCTTGTCCTCATGATCATAAGAAGGCTGCTCCAGCTTGGTCCTCAAATCTGCATTCCAGGAAAGCAAGGAGAAAGGTGGGGAAAATGCCCTGAGGGCTCCTCAGCTATGTCTCATTGCCCAGAACCCTGTTACTTAGCTGTCCTAGCTCTGAGGTTAGCGAAATACATTGCCACACTCCAAACTCAGAGTTCTGTTAAGTATGGATAAACAGAGGGAGAGACATTGCATAAACCACTGTCCATGTCTGTCGCAAAATCCCAGAACATGAACTAGATCAAAAGGAACTGCTTTGGTTGGAGCAGGACTCTGCTCACTCTGGCTCCTGCTCTACCTTGGTTCATGGCTGCTCAGGTACCTTTATGTAGCCCTGGGGTGCCTGGGAACCCAATTTGAAAAACCTTGCTCTACACCAGAGGTCAGCAAACTTTTTCTGTAAAGAGCCAGATAATAAATATTTTAGGCTCTGTATATTCTTCTTTGTAGTGCTTTGTTTTTTTAAACCTTTAAAAATGTAACACTTCTTAACTCAAGGGACCATATAAAAATGGTCCATAGGCCAGATGTGGCCCAAGGGCCATAGTTCTCCAACCCCTGCTCTAAAGCACCCTGGGGCACAGAGTTTGGGTACGGGGCGAAGGATGGCAGCAGAGACAGGGAGCCCAGCAAGGAGGCCCTTATAGAAATTCAGTCACTGGATAAAACTGTCTCAGGTTAGGTCTCTTGGACTCCAGCTTGCAAAAACAAAGCTGTGAGCTGTCAGATCCTCTGCAGCCTCCCCAAGACACCGGGCACAGGCTGGCAGGCCTGGGATCCCAGTCCTTTGGGTGGTCCTGGGCAGTGTTCAGGAAGCAAGGACTGTCCTCCAGTACCCAGGGTGGGCACGCCCCGTGGTGTTGCTCCCATCCCCCACTCTTCCGGGAAGGCGGCTATATGCTGAGGTTATAGTCTCCAGGTCCTGCTCCAACCCCCACCCTCTGCAGCAAACACAAGCTCAGGCTTCCTCGAAGCCCTCCTGCCACTCCTGGGCCCTGGACCAGCCTCCTGGCAGGTCTCCCTGCCTCCAGCTCTCCCTTCAATGCTGAGGTGTAGCTTCCCCAACTCTTCACCATCAAGTCCGGGCCACCTGCTCTGGCCCACGAGGTACAAGCCAACTGCAGACTCAGCCAAGCTGCCCTCACCCCCCCACCCCCCACCCCTCCCCTGCCCGGCTGCCTGCCTTGCTCTTCACTCTCAGTTCACCGCTCACAGCATCTCCTGGACGGAGCCCACACCCTTCTCCATCCTGCAAGGCCCAGCGCACCCACCTCCTCCATGTACCCCCTCTCATCTCCCCCTTCTTTGTGATCCCCAGCACTCACCGTCTGCCCCATGCTCTCAGTGTTGGGATTCTGGTCTACATTGCCAGGCAAGTGAGATAACTTCTGGGGAGCAGCTGGCTCGGTGCTGGGCACACGGCAGACGCTCAGTAATTACGTCCTAGATGATGGGTTCGTTTATCCCTTTATCTGATGGGTGTAAATTGGGTATCTGAGCCATATACAAATATGCCTCTTTGATCACGCATATTTCATGTGCTGCCACTCTCCTGCCTCAGAAAGACACTTTGCGAGTTTGATTGATCTGCACATTAGTTAATGAGTCATTATAGGGTCTTGCCTTTAAGCAAAGGCCAAAGAGAGGAGAGAAAAAAAAAAATGAAAGCATCAGTACATGGTGCACGGGGGACCGTCCCGGCACTGCAATATTATGTCTGTCGTACAATCTCCTTGGTGTAATTAGCCCCTGCGTTAGGGTCAGAGGCTCTAAAATGCAGTTCACATCAATGGCTGCTCGGACCAGTGATGTGAATCATTTTATGGCTCTGGGTTCTGGCCTTCAAAGCAATATTTTCCCATTATAGACATAATGATCCCACACTCCCTCTTCTGGAGGTGGCTCGGTGAGTCAGTGTCCTCTGCCCCCAGGCTGGCTGCAAGGGGGTGATGGTGGTGAGAGTGTGCCTCCAGGGCCAACACTCCCTGCAGAGGCCAGGCCCCTCCTCGGGCAGAAGGCACTGCGGCCTTGCACTATTTTATGCGCAGCAAGTGTTTGCCAAGCTGCCGGGATTCAGCAAAAGAGCTTAGGGAAGGTTTGGGAGGGTCAGTCGTGGTCCCTACCCAGTGGACCCGAGACCTCGCTAGAGCTGCTGCGAGGCCGTGAGTGGCAAAGAGCCTGGCCTCTGGCTGCCTGGGGAGCCCCAGGTCTACCAGTCAGCTATGTGATCTTAGGCAAGTGGCCTAACATCTCTGTGCCTGGGCTTTTCCCTTTGTAAAATGGAGGTATTCGTAGTAGCGGTTGTTGTGAGTTTCCCTGAACCGATTCGTCCTGACTGCTCCGAACAGTGTCGGGCACGTGGTAAGGGGTCCGCGCTTGCAGTGAAGAAGTCTCATAAGAGAAGATGATCAAAAACTGTGATTAAGTGTCTCAAAGAATCTCGTTGACCAGGGGTCAGCACACTCGCCCCTGTGGGCCCAAACCGGTTCATCGCTTGGTTTTGTGAATTGTATGCGTGCTGTCTATGGCTGCGTTCATGCTACAGCAGCAGAGGTGTCTGCACAGGGCAAGGTAGTTACTCTTTGCAGAAATGGTTTGCCAGCCTTTGTTCTAGACGGTAACTCCAGTGGGGGACTGAGGGCCTAGCCATTGGTCCGTGCTGGAGAACGAGGAAGGATTTGGAAAACCTTCTGTGGTTCAGCACTAGGCACTGTCTTGACGGTGTGCCTGGTGCAGCGACAGGCAGGGGCGTCGGAGGCGGGGAGACCTGGTCCCTGCCCCCCCAACCCCCCCGAAGTTCCCGGTGTCGTGGAGGAGCAGGTGAATAGATCAGTACAGGTGCAGCAGGTAAGTGCAGACCCAGAGGTGAGGAAGGGTGTCTGAGCACCTGGTGAAGATAGGGCCTCAGGGAAGAGACGTTGCTAGCGGAGCCAGCGGGGAAGGAGCGGTCTGTGCAAACCACAGTGGTGAACTGGCCAGTATGAGGGGGTGCCCAGGAGCTCAGGGAGCAGATACCCCGGGCCCCTCCGTGTGCATCTGGCTGGGAGATGGTGACGTCGGGACAGGACCAGGGAGGGTGAGAGGGGAAGGAGATTCCAGGCCGAGCAGATGGTGCCATTGGCCATCAGGGAATGTGAGGGGCAAGCTGGCCTGGCAGTGGGACAACCAGAGGGGCGAAGGCATCCCCACTCACTGCTGACTGTTCCGTGCCATCTCTCCTTCCTAGGCACCCCAGCCAGTGCCTGCTGCGGCCCCCCCGCCCCTCCCCCACGTGACTGCCACAGCTCAGGGATCGCTCTCCTGGTTTCCCAGCATCCCTCAGTGCTGTTGCTCCGAAAACAAAACTCATGCTTCACACCTTTGCTCATGACCCTCCCATCACTTCCCCTTGTCTTTAGGACAAAGCCCAAATCAGGACCAACAGCATGCCGGGCAGCCTTCCCTACTTCCTCTCTCCCTACTCTGCTCCTTCCACTTCCTCTCAGCACCAGCCTCCACTCCCCTCTGCGTTCAACCACTGCAGATCTGGGAGGCTCTGGATGGGTCGTGCGTCCGCACCTTTGCCTGTCCACCTGCTCCTCCCTCTGCCTGGATGACTCTCCCTTCCTTATCCATTTAGCGAACTCAGGTTCATCCCCCAGATTCAGCCCTGGCTTCATTTCCTCTGCGAAGCATCCTTTAAGCTTTCTTCCGGCCAGTGGCACTCATCTCCTCCACTGTCCTATTCTGTGCTCATGGCCGTTCCTATACAGAGGTTCTCCCCTCTGAGAACGCCATGCCTGGGGCGGAGGGGCCCTTGGACACGGCAGTCGAGCCGATGAATCAGTGTGGCAGCAGGTGGCTTCTGAGGTCCCTGAGGGCACCAGGGGCGAGGCCGTACCAGCACCCTGGCAGTATGTGGGTTCACACAGAGGACCCCTGCACAACAGGGAAAATCCATCCATGGAATTCTCTACTCCTTGAGTCATAGACGGAACACGGAGGAGCACCTTCAGCCTCCCCACTGGGAGACGGAAGACCTTCATCACATTGGAACCGCAGATGAATGGTTAGAGAAGATGTGGGCAGTGTCTACAATGGAATATTACTCACCCCGTAAAAAGAATGCGATCTTGCCTTTTGCAAGGACATGGATGGATCTAGAGAGTGTACTACTGAGCAAAACGAGTCAGTCAGAGAAAGACTAATACCATATGGTCTCACTCATACGTGGAATTTGAGGAATAAAACAATCATAGGGGGAAAAAAGAGGCAAACCAAGAGACAGACTCTTAACTCTAGAGAACAACGTGACTGTTACCAGAGCGGGGGCGAGGCAGGGGGGGAATAGGGGATCGGATTGAGGAGCGCCCTCGCCGTGATGACCACGGGCTGTCGTATGCAAGTGTGGTATCACTAGGTCGTACCCCTGAAACTACTATTCCACTGTATGTTCACTAACTGGAATTTAAATAAAAACTTTTTTTAAAAAGACGAAACAGACAAAAAGAGGCCCAGAGCAGCCATAGGAGTGGAGCTCCCCTGTGTCCCATCTTTGCACGTGGCAACACCCCCTCCCTGTCCAGGCACCCACAGGTCATCCTGAGTCCCTCCCCCTCCCTCGGTCCCCACACCCATGCAGTCACAAAGCCCTGAACACTGCTAGGACCTGTCTCTCTTCTCCATCCCCACCACCCTCCTCCATCACCCACCTAGACCGGAACCCTCCACACCACCTCTGGCCTCCCTCCTGCCACATCTGTTTCCCCGTGAGCAGCCAGAGTGACGTTTTTCACCAATGTGCCCCTGTCACACGCTTTTTAAAACTTTTCTTTTTTTCTTTTTTTTTTTAAACTTTTCTTAAAAAAAAAAAAAAAAACTTAACTTCCTCCCCCGCTCCCCCAATAAACCCCAACTCTTTGAGCCAGGAGCAATTTTTAAGACCTTTGGGACTTAGCCCCAGGCAAATTTCTCAAGTTCTGGACTTTCTGAGACCCCTCCTTGCACTGAAGGCCCAGCCACATTGTCCCCCAGAGTGAAACAGCTTGCAGCTGTGCTCACTGCGCAGACCTTCCATTGTTCTGCAGACAGTGAACCGTGGTTCTGGAATGTCCCATCTCTGCTGAAACTCAGGCACTGTGCATCTGACTCCTCAGGACAGGTCCTTCCCCTCCCCAGCACCCCCTGTGGCCTGACCGCCTTCCGCAGCCTTCAGAACCCTCAGACAGCTCCACCGCAGGCTCCATGAGCCCCAGGCTTCTCTGTGGGCCTACAGCCCTCTCTGGAGCGCCTGCCACACCCAGTAGGGACTTCGTGGTCCTCGGCGTACGTTCTGTCTTCCCTGCTCACCAAGGGCAGGGGCTGTGCTCACTGTTGAGCCCTGGCATGTGGTGGGTGCTTAGTAAGTACTGTGGAAGGCAGGACTAAAATAAGAAGAATTTTGTTGAAACCTCCTTCCTGGAACGTTGATTTATTCAACAAATAAACAAAAGAGGATAGAGTAAGGCAGGGAGAGGAGAGGCTAAGAGAAACTTCTGCAGGTCCCTAGGGGCAGGCAAGATGGCTGAGATTCCACACGTGGCCTAAAAAATTGCCACAAAGTCCAGAGGGACTTCTGTGCATGAAAGCATGAAGAGAGAATCTAATCTTCTCGCAGCCGGCCAGATGTGCCTGATGTTGCCATGGCAGCCCCCAGAATTGGCCAGATGTGCCGAGAACATCTCTGGAAAACATCAGGGGACCCCAGAGGCTGTGAGGCCTGGAGAGAAATAGTTCCACTCCAAAAGGTGGCGTGGAAACGCTGCGTTTGGATCAGGGGCTGCCTAGGGTGGTGTCCCAGGGACTCTGGACATCGGGGCCTAAGGAAGGAACTTGTCACAGCTGTACAAGTGTCTCCCGGCAGTCCCTGCATGCTCCCTAACCCCGTGCTCCCTCCCCAGGTGATCAAGCTGGCCTTTGAGGACTTTGACTTGGAGAGGGGCTACGACACCCTGACGGTCGGGGACGGCGGGCAGGACGGGGACCAGAAAACCGTTCTCTACGTGTAAGTGAAGCAGGACTGTGGTCCGGAGGGTGGGGAGCTCGTGGCCCTGGCCTGGGGGTGGAGGGGTGGCGCACCACACCCTGTCTGGTCCCCAGGGCCACACCACATTAAGCACCGGGACCAGCCCCTCTACTCCGATGGAAGGAAACAGAGCACTGGCCACATTCTCTCTAGGAACTCCCAGGAAAAGTGGGCAGAAGAAGCTGTTTCTCAGGGAGGAGGGGGAGTTGAGGTTCTGGGTGTGCGCCTGGAGCATTCCACGCGGCGGGCTCCTTCGCGCAGCCCCTGCCTCTGCCACCCACTAGTTTCTCCTCAAGGCCGTGTCCATCCGTGGCAGTCTGACTTCAGGCAGAGATGGTGAAAGTGTGTTGCTGACCTCCCTGCGTGCTCAGAACTATCTGGGAAAGGAACGGTTTCAGGATCTGGGACCCTGTACACGCAGTGGCCACGATGGCTGAGCCAGGAAAGTCTTGTGTCACATGATCTAGTCAAGGGAGAGGATAATGCCGCACTGTCCTGGGATTCCATTCTGTTGGCTCTTCCTTTGCCCGCCACCCTCCGCCTGACATAAACGCAGGAGAACCCTCCTGTTCCATGCTTGTGGTCCAGCACAGATGGCCTGATCTCACTCATCTCCCTAGCCCAGATGGGTCGTGGGGGTGGGGAAGGTTTCCTATGTACCGAACAGCCCCTGTGGGCCCAGACCCTGGGACAGGAACTTTCGCATCAGATATCTCATTTAGTTGTGTCATTATCCCCATTTGACAGGTGGGGAAACTGAGGCCTCAAAGTTGCAAAGCTGGTTGGTGGCAGAAGCAGCACTTGAGTTCGTGCCTTTTGATTTCAGTCCAGGACAGCATCCTGTGCCATACCCCTTCCCCAGCAGGCTAGCCCCAGGCCAGTGCCCTCTGGTTTTCACGCTGAAGGAGAAATGGCTCTTCAGTCCTAGCTGCCTTGTGCGGGAGCTCTTCTCTTCTGGGCACTTCCCTCACCTTGCCCACACCCACCAGAGACGATCCTGTAGGGCAGTTAAATGACTCACGACGCTACCCTCGGACTCAGGTGACATGGCTGAGACTTGGAATCTCTTAGGAGAAGGGAAAGGGAGGTGAGCCTGGAGGGCATCCTCCCCCCCCGCCCTACTCCCCTGTGAGAATCAGGGTTCTCCAGAGAAACAGAACCAATAGGAAATACACAGAGAGCCAGGGATTTATTACAGGGATTCGGTTCACATGCTAGTGGAGACTGACAAGCCCCAGGATCTGCAGGATGAGTCGGCAAGCAGGGACCTAGGAGAGCTGACGGTGTAGTTTTAGTGCAAAGGCCAGCAGGCTCTAGACCCGGGAAGAGCTGATGTTTCCATTCAAGTCCAAGGCAGAAAAAAAGAGAGAGAGAGAGAGAGAGAAAGCAACATCCTAAATGGAAGGCAGGCAGGCAAAAAGAATTCTCTTTTACTTGGGAGAGAGTTATTAGCCTTTTTGTTCCATGCAGGCCTTCAACTGATTAGATGAGGCCCATCTATAAGGAGAAGGGCAATCTGCTTTATTCAGTCTACCAATTTAAATGTTAAAGTCATTCAGAGCCATCTTCACAGAAACAGTCAGAATAATGTTTGGCCGGATATCTGGGTACCCTGTGGCCCAGTCAAACTGACATATAAAATTAGCCATCATACTCACTTCCCCTTCTGGTGCATCCCCTGTCTCTCACGTGCCCTGTGTGGTACCTCTGCTCAGTGTGCTCAGAAGGCCAGGATCCTGGCTCTGTCTCCTCTCAGGACAAAATCCCACGATGCTCTGTCAGAGAGAGAACCTTCGAAGAGCAGGGCCGGACAGATTCTTATAACCCGTTCCCCTCATTTAACTCGAAGTGAAAAATCCCAGAGCGGCTCAGCCCCTTGCCCAGGACAAATGAATGGCAGATCCAGAGCTTACACCCAGGTCTTTGTAGGTTTTGAGTGAGCTTTCAACAAGCTCTCCCCCTGCTCTCAGATCGCTGTAGGCCAGCATCCCTCTCAGACTCCAGGGAAACACATGCAGAACGGTTGGCCTTCTTTGTTGTCATGATTGGGTCAAATGGACTCTGCTACCCTAGAGTTAGGAGCCAGCCCTGGCTTGGCCTCAATCCTTACTCCCTGCGGAATGCCAGCACCTGGCCCAGCGATGTCACCCAGGCCAGGCCGATGGACCCCAGGTGTCTACCCCAGCCTACCCCCACAGCACTCACACTGTGCTGGTCATCTCCTACAGCCAACTCAGTGCCTCTCGCAAGCTTTGAGATCCCAGAATGGAGCAGAGATTAAGACCCATTAGACCCCAGTCACACCATCCACCACCACCCCCTGGTGTGTGCCGGTGATCTGTCTGGTCTCGGCAGCGAGAGGAAGCCAGGTTCCTTCTGGAAAGCCCAGCCTCTGCCGTGGACTCTGGCTCTACCGCTCTCCATCAGGCTGACCTTGGGAAGCCACTGCCCATTTTGCGCCCTTGCCTTCTCATCTGTGTGGTGGGGATAACACAGCCCCCCTCTCACTGGGCTACTGGGGTCATTAAATAGGATAATGGAGGGAAAATTGTCCAGCTTGGATAGGTGTTTGGTAAATGTGAGTTGAGTCCTCCCCATGTCTAAACTCTGTTCTTCAGAAAGAATGAGGCCCCAGAGGGAAAGCTGTGCTTTAAGCCTTGCTTCATATATGGAAGCAGATATTTCCATATGGAACGGAAAGAGATGTCTCATTAACAGGAGTGGCTGGGCTTGACTAGGGAAATGGGTTTCTGTCTCTGTGTTTTCTTCAGTAGTTCACAGGAGAGATCAGAGGCGGCAGGAGTGTAGGCACCCCTTCAGTCCCTCTGGCTGCGGCTAACCCCAGCCCCTGAGAAAGCAAGGACATAGGTCTCCCTCGTGAACCCAGGGGTCTGGGCTAGGGGGTCACCAGGAAACGCAAGCCTTGCCCGTGGCCAGAGGGGAGAGGTGATGAGTCTTCCAGCCCCGGGAGCACCCGCCACTGGGCTCCAGCATTAAACACGGCGGAGCCCGAATTCGCCCGGTGGGGCAGGGCTCCTAGTCATTCTGCGGGGTGCCAGAGTGGGGGGCACGCCTCTGAATCTCACTCTCCTGACAGCCTGACAGGTTCGTCGGTCCCAGACCTCATTGTCAGCACCAACCATCAAATGTGGCTCCTCTTCCAAACCGACAGCAGTGGCAGCTCCCTGGGATTCAAGGCTTCTTACGAAGGTAACTGCTGCTGGGGGGCTGATCCGCTCACTCTGGAGTCAGACTTGGGGTCCGGAAGTGGGTCAGCAAACCCTGGATTTGAATCCTGATTGTGTCCCGCACCAGCTTCCTCTTCTTGGGCATATTATTCAACGTGTCTGAGCCTCAGGTTCCTTTGGCCAGTGGCTCTCCTGGCTTGTTTTGAGGATTATCTGGGATAAATCACTTGAGACTCGGGCCACACAGCGCCAACAGCATACATTAGTTTCGTCTGCAATTCATGCCTAGCTTGTGTAGACCTTTGAAAGACCCCATAGACTCCTGGAGCTTCCCAAGCTGCCATACTTGGGTGTCAGAGCTGAGTGACTGTGCACGGGGCTAGGGACATACACCATTGGTGACCCAAGGAAGATACAAAGGAGGGTGACCTAAATCTCACTGGGAACCAGCATTAAGGGCCCAGGAGATACCACCACCATCCACCTTCTGTGCACTTCCAGATTTCCCATTGGTGATGACTGTTAGCACCAACCCCCACAGAAAGGGGAGCAAAGCATCCCCCAAGCATTTGGTTGGCAGATTTGGGTAGAGCCTAGCCCAGCACTCGGGGAACAGACGCATCAGATCTGAGCCCTTTCGAGGGGTCTGCACTCCAAGGGTGAGACAGAGGAGGAAACACACGAGCTATTATTAAAGCAAGATAATCTGTGGCAAACAGCCAGTGGGAGCAGAGAGAAAGGGGCAGTCATCCAGTGTGCAGCATCTGGAAAAGCCCTATCAAGAAAGTGAGCCATGAGTCTTGAAAATGACTCAGAGAGACGGGGCAGGGGATGAGGGAGGGCAGGTCTTTCTCCACCCCCATTCAGAGACCTGATAATTCTACATGAGATGAGTTGGGGGTAACAACTCCAAAAGGCTCTTATTCTGCTCAGTGTGACCCCCCACCCCTAGGGACCAGGGGTTCCTCCTGTACCAAGACCCGTACTCTGTCTCCAAGCTGGGTCCGCAGGAGGTCTGTCAGTTTCCCCCAGCTGCTTGGACCACACGCTGGGGGGCTTAAAACACCAGAACTCTCTGCTCTCCCGGTTCCGGAGGCTAGGACGGTGGAGGTCCTATTCTAAGAACAGGAGGCACGTGTCGAGGGGAGACAGGACAGCAGCCAGAGCACCAATGGGGGGACAAGTGCTGAGTTCACATCCTGGTTCTGTCCCTTTCTAGCCCCGTGGAAGGTCAGGGAGCCTCTCTGGGGCTCTGTCTCTTCATCTGGGACATGGAGGTGATAATTCGCCCTAGGTCCCAGGGCTTCAGTGAAGAGTAAGTGTGGTTAAGGATGTGAAACTAAGAATTGCACAGCAATGATGGGTGACTAATGAGTGAGGACATAGGTAGGTAAGCAAATGGCTCTTTGGGTACATAGAGCTACACATGCAGCTGGGGGGTGGCAGAGAGAAATCAGGATTCAGGCCAAGCTCTGACACTGGCTGCTTGGAAAATGGGAATGGATTCAGACTCAGAGTTTCAAAAGTTTCCCCCACATATGAAGTTCTCTGGATGTTCAGCAGTTTCCAGAAGTGGGGAGGAATGATCCTATGTGCCACCCCCCTGCCCTTAATCTGTCCATATTTCATCAGTGGCGTGGCTAAGCCGTAAATAGCATGAGCCGGAAAGGGACGACAGTACAGCAGTGAGCAAACAACGTGCAGAAAGACCTCGATGGGGTAGCACTCCTGGCTAAGTCACCAGGATAAGAGGAAGTGGGAATAAATAGCAAGTCCTCTGTGAGTGTTCGAGAATTTAGCAGCTAGAATTTACCCTAGGGAGTCAGTGGTGCTGGCTTCTCGTTCTGACCGGGTATCGAGAACTGGGTTTAATTGTGGGGACAGGCAGGGAGAGGGCTGAAGTCAGACCCTATGAGAAAGGTTAAGAGCCCCCTGAAAGTGCATTCGGGAGAAGAGTGGACTCAGGGGAGAGCTGAGAGCTGCGTCCAAATATTTGAAGGCCTGTCATATAGGAATAAGGAATTAGATTTGTTTGGCATGTTTCACTGGAGAAGAAAGGGACAGAACATTGAACGCCCATTATGTGCCGGAAGCTATATGCTGATTTTCTCAAGGTTTTCAAACAGTGCTATGCAAACATTTGGGGTACCCTACAGGACGACCAAGTTCAGGTAGGGGGTGCCTAGCAGGGCAGGCTCTGATCCTGCCTCCATGCCTTCTCCTTTCTTCTCTTCTGTTTCTGTAAGCCTTCTTTTAAGAAGGGATTTGTAGCTAAACACCAGTTTGAGAAATTCGGCTTCATCTTATTTGGTGCGACAGCTAGCCGATGGCTGCTCTTTTGTACCTGAGGAATCCGGAACTCAGAAGGGTAGAGTGTGCTGCCTGAGGTCACACGAAGTCTGGCACCTGGAAAAGCTAAGATTCAACTCCATGTCTTGCTGGCCTCAAAGCCCATGATGTTCCCCCCTCTGCCAGGGGCCTCCAAAGTGACAGGATTTCAACTCCTTTTAAAATCTGTTAGAAGCCACCGCTGTGCCCCAGTCACATGGGCCGTATGGCATGAGCCCGAGCTCCTCATTACGAGCAGCTGGGGTCTTGTTCATCATGTGTCCACCTTGCCCGGCCGGTAGCGATAACCGTGTCACACGCCCAGCATGACGCGGGGTGCTGGGACTGCAGCAGGAGCATCACAGACTGGGACAGGAAACTAAAGCAGTCTAAAAACATCCACGGTGGGCCTGCTGGTCACAGACTAGGTGTCAGCAGGACCTCTCCTCGGACTCGTGACAGATGAGGAAGAGAGTCTGGGCGTTACCTTACATTGTTAATCCAAGGGTCTACATGGATCCCGCTCACAGAGGCAGGGGAAGATGGACCGGACCTGGTGAATCCCAGCATGGTCCCGGCTGTGGGATTGGCCAGTTCCTCCGTCGGAGCCTCAGTTTCCCACTCATAAAATGGAAAGAATAGTGGCAACCTTAATGCCTTGTGAAGAAAGTGAAATGGGGTCCCAGTTTCTGGCACTGTGTCTGGCCCAGAGAGGCGTCTTCCCTTGGGGCCATTGAGGTTCCTCTGCATCCAAGCCCTCGGTGATCAGCACTGTCCCCACTCTGGGCCGTGTCCTCTTCCTGCCAGAGAACACTTGGCTCCTTCCCTGTCTTGCAGGTGGCCTGGCGCTAGGTCCCTGCCTCCCACCTGCACTCCACACCCCTGACTGCCTGAGAAGTGAGAGGCTTCACTCTGGCCGCAGTATAGGGCGGGGAGGCAGAAGTGGCAGGAGACAGATCCAAGTGACTGAGAGCCTTGAGGCCTCATAAAGAGTTTGCACTTCGTCCGCAGGGAAGAAGAGCCTGTGAAAGTTTAAATGTAGGGAATTAAAAGTTTAAATGTAGGGAATGCACCTTCCCCTTCTTGTCCCTTCCACCGTCAACCTTTTATTTGAGAGTAAAAGCCCTCCGTCTCTTGCCTTCCCGGTGAGGAGCCCCTTCTGCTATGAATAAAGCTGGGTCGGTTAAGTCCCCTGGCATCCCCAGGTGACTTCCCACCTTCCTCCCTGGGCTTCTGCCACCTGCGGCCTCCTGGTCGTCTGCCACCCCTCTGGCTGCTCCCTCACAGCTCCTGCATGGGCCCTCAGACCTCCACAGAGCAGGCACTTCTACACCATCTCTCCTCGGCTTTCTGTCATTTTTTTCTAGAACCTTCCACAGTGGATTGCATCTATTCCCTTGGCTTCCATCTCAACCTAAACACAGGTGACTTCCACATCTGTGCACCATTTGCGTATCAGTCTCCCTGAGACACAATTTTATACACTTCTCCCTCAGACATCTCAAACCCAAGGCCTATGTGCTAGTCTGCTTGGGCGGACATAACAAAATACCGTAGACCAGGAGCGGAAACAGAAGATTATTGTGTCACAGTTCTGAAGGCTAGAAATCCAAGGTCAAGGTTCTGACTGATCCAGTTTCTAGTCTGGGCAGCCTTGTCACTGTGTCCTTACAGTGCTTGCACAGAGAGAGAGGGAAGGAACACGAGCTCGCCGGTGTCACTTCTTTTAAGGACACTAATCCTATTGGCTTTGGGACCCACCCTTATGGCCTCATTTAGCCTTTTAAAACTTCCTTAGCAGGCCTACCTCCAAATCCCGCCACATTCAAGATGAGGACTTCAGCATATGAGTTCGGGGAAGGCACAAACATTGAGTCCGCGACACCAGCCAAACTGAACTCACTGTCTCCCTCTACGGTAATTCCAAGCCGCATTCCGGCGTCTAGAACCCATTCTAGGCAGAAGTACAGTATGTCCATCTCCAGGCCTGCAGGGCCGAGCCCAGTGCCTGGCACACAGCATGTGCTCAGAAAAGCTCTCAGACTAAGTTGGGATGACTTTCTACACAAGCACAATCAAGCACCCTTCCTCCATACCCTCTCAGCTTCCCAGCGCTCGGATGCAAGAGCCAGGCACTCTCCGCTGCCCCCATGGCTTTGGGGTCAGCCAGACCCGGTCTGTAATCCCCTTTGCACTGTGTGTGGTCTGAGCCAGTCCCTCCGCATCTTTGAACCTGGGTATTCTCTCCTGGGAAGCGGGGCTGATAAGCACTGATGTCACGGGAGTCTTCCGAGGGCTCGGTGTCATGAACCTCCCAACAGAGGGCAGGCATTTAGGAAACACTCATTTAAAAGCTACCTCCCTCCCCTGCTTCCCTAGGCCTGCAACTCCTCTCCCAACCTGCACCCATGGCCCAAAGCTTCCGAATAACCTCCATCCCCATTCTAGTCCTCCTTTTTATCCAGCTTCTGGGGGATCCCATGCAGGATAGGCACCTTGGCTCGGCGATGAGAGGGTAGCTGCGGCATCGATGCTCTCCGGGTGGCATGAGGCATCTGTAGGCAGAGACCGTTCCCGGGCACACCCTCCGCCCCAGCTCAGGTAAAGAGAAGCTTCCTTGGGCCACACAGGTAGCACGGCAGTATCACTCCTCCCCCCCTCATTAAAAGTGTGAGCCCCTGGGTGGGAAAATTGGGGGACTTATTTTCTAGAAATTCTTACAGTTCTGCCTGTCACAATTGCAGGTCAGGGCTGGGGAGGGGACTCAGGCACCATTAAAATCTGAGTACTCGGAGCCTAAAAATTGAGTCCCCCTCCATGGGGGCAGCCAGCTGTAGGAAATGCATTCATAGTTGCAGTTGCTTTGCTTCCCAGTAGAACAAGAAATATTTAAGGAACAGGCAATTAGCACTTACCAGAAACATTATAAAATTACATACAACTTGCTAACAAGTTTTAGCTTCAATCTGGGAGTCTCCTCGCTTCCTGACTCAGAGCCTGGAATCTGGCAGCCTAGTGCTAAATCTGGGGATTGGGCTGGCACGGGGGAGGAAGGGGCGGAGACCTTGACCCTGGAGACCTGAAGAAGAGGGGCATTACAAACTCTGCAGAAGGGACGCCCAACAGCGGGGACTCACCTTGGAAATGAGGTCACCTTGTATTCAATGTTGTCTGAGCCCCTACTGTGTGTTGCAGACACGGTTCAGTTCACGGGGGCCACGAGGACAAGAAGACGATCTGTGCCATCACCTAAGCCATAGCCTATGTTCAGTAGAGTCGAGAAAATGCAAGAAGTGGGGAAATATCGATCAGAGGCAACTAACCTTGCTTGAGGGCATCAGGGAAGGCTCCCTGGAGGAGTGGGTATCTGAAACTGAGACTTGTATAAAGGATGAAAAGAAGTTGGTCAGATATCCCTGAGAGAGAGAGAACATAAAGTCTGAGAGCAAGTAGGGGGAACACGGGCAAGACTAGCCCTCTGCCCGTGGCGCCGCCATCCCCTTCCCTAGAACTTAGCTCTGCTGGGGGGCCGAGGTGAGCTTCCTGGAAGTGATGGCCGTGAGCTGGGCTAGAAAGAAGACCAAGGGCAACAGACCCGCATTGCTGGCTCCTCTCCTTTTCGGACCCTGCCTTGCCGGAAGCACGAGGCCATTTTCAAACTCAAGTCCGCGATTTCACTATTTTCAGGACACCTCTTCTTATTTGAGCCCCATGAGCAGAGAGGCCCAAACCTCCCAGTTTGGGCCAGGAAGAACACCAGGCATGTTCCTAAGACACTCATGGAGTTTCCCTGGGACCCCTAAAGCGTTCTCAGGCACCAGGAACTGGGGTTTCATTAGAGGCAGGCAGCAGTTTCCTGCTCTCAGGAAAGCCCAGTGGGACGTACGCGGTACCCAAGCCTGTCCTGGCCCGCGGGGGCAGCGAGCGGCAGAGGATGCTGTGCCATTAAAATTTGGCAGGCAACAAGTGCAGCAGCAGTCTGCATTAAACTGGCATTATGATACTGAAGAGAAAACTGGCAGGAAGTAATCTGTCCATGAGAGGCACTCTCGAAATACACGGGCTTTTGCTGATAGCAAGCTTCAGTGTGGGGCTAATGCAAACAGCTTGGAGGTGAGCCTGATGCTCTACATGTCCATGTTCCCCCCTGCTTCCTAACCTCCTTCAGCTGTGACATCCCCGTGATAGTGGTGTGGAGGAAAGAGATGGGGCGGGAAGCACATCACCCACATACGTCATCCACCCCCTGCCTCCGTCCCCTTTGTGACAACCTTTGCGAGGAGATGCACAAACACCGAAACGCACATAGAGGCAGAGGCACTGTGTCCCTTGCCTCCTGGTCCTTCCCATCAGAAGCAGAAAGGTGGAGTGGGATGTGGTTCTGAGGAAATCCAGAAGATCCAGGCATGCCCCGGGGTTGTCCTAAGCACCAGAGAAGTCTCGGGCACTCGGCAGTAGTTTGTGCTAATTGAACAGCGGGTCGGGGCTGCTCGGCATGCGTCAGATGCGATCCTCGGTTCTGGAGCTACAAAGGGCAGAAGAGATGGGGCCCTTGGCTTTGAGGAGCTCACAGCCTCCAAGACCACACATAGACCACTCCTCAGTCATTGACCCAGGCTCTTCACGATGTCCCTGAGACCCTCTCAGTGGCCTCCTCTCTCTTCACCGTTACCTCCTGCCACAGTGGATTTCTAACTATTCTCCAGACACTACACTCTTCCCCTTCCTTCCTCCTTCCCGCTTCTTTCCTTCCATCTACCCGCCCTCGTCATCCTGCACCCTCCTGGAAGCTGGGAGTATAGACATGTCAGAAACAGTCTTGGTTCTCAAGAAACTTGGCATTGAACAGAGAGAAACGCATGCCGCAAACCGCAGCAATGGAGCCATAACACGAAGTTGTCGAGAGGGCTGGGGCGGGGGAGAGAGAAAGATCCCTTAAGTCTGCCCCACGATGCGAGGGAAGATCCCCAACTGAGAAGCGCTTGAGCTGAGACTTAAAGGTGATTCTCTGCCGGGCAGCCAAGCAGGGGTGTTCATTCAGGGAGAGAGGACACAGATGCCAAGTCAGAGCCCTGTGAGCGCCCGCGGGGCTCTGCCAGCCACACGGTGATAATGACGATGGGAAACACTACTGCTCGCCGCTTACATGGCACTCGCCGGACATCCTGACAATCATCTTATATACATAAGCCCATTAAATCCTCCTAACAGCCCCGTAAGATGGGCGTGATTACCATTTCCATTTTACAGATGACAAAACTAGAGCTCAGAGAATCCAAAATGGGCCCGATGTCTCCTACTTCTGTTGGAGACAGGATTTAGATCCTCACTTATCGCCATTGCCCTGGTTTGCCTCCCCATGGGCCACCCAGGGTGGAGGGAGCGTCTAAATCTCAGGGTCAGCGATGGCCAAAGATAAGTCTGGAGCAGGAAGGCATAGGCAAGATCTTGCCATGCTGAGCAGTTAGGAACTTAATCTGTGGATTTCAGAATTAATGAGCAGGACACAGTAATGATCGGATTTTTCTTTCTGAGCACTGTCACCCTGCTTCGTGGAGTACAGATCAGAGGCAAGAGACAGGGGACCCCCTCTTGCCAAATGCCACTGTCCCAGGAGGGGGTGAATTAGACAGTGAGAGAGAGGCCGGAGACCAGGGGCTGCTGGCATGTCTAGTGCGAGGAGCCGTCCTGAAGCAGTTAGTGAGGCTGCCGGCGGGGAGGGGAAGTCAGGACACAGGCTGACTCCCAGGTGGCTGGGACCCTCCGACTCTCCCAGCCCAAGGCCGAGAGTCCCGAAGGCCGCACGGTCAGGTGCACACCTCCTCCCTCGCCCCCATCATCTCCCTTGTACCTACTTCTATAGCCCCTTGACCGGGACTCTCCAAGGGCAGGAGCTGTGGGTCAGGTCGCTCTGTGACTGTAGTGCTGAGTGGAGCATTTGGCAGTTTCCGTGCAGTTCATGCAGTCCAAGCTGGACTCCCGCACTGAACAGAATGTTCTCTGTGTTCCAAGCCCCGTGCTAAGTGCTGGGTACACAGTAGCCGATAAGGCATCCCCAACGCCTGCCTTCGTAGAGCCGACTTTCTAGTGGGTGGGGAAACAGGAGGCCCCACCTGGAGGCCAGCGAGGTTGATCACAGATGATAGGGAGAAAGCCACCGGGCAGAGGGAGAGCGAATTCACCGAGTGGCAAGCCCATCGCGGTGGAGTTCCAGGCGTCTGCCAAGCACTCCTCTTGGGTCTGCTGGCTGGCTGCGGTAGACAAAGGGAGAGAAGGAGGGCGAGAGTGAGAGAAACACTTAGAAAACACAACTGTAGTAACCAGGTAACAGGGAACTGCGTGCATGATTTTCTCTAAGTCAAAATTTGCTTTACCCATGTGCTTGTCTGGTCCCTGACATCGAACTTGATCAGCACCTGACCACGAGGGTCAAGGACAAGTGCCCCTCAGGCAGGCAGTGGAGCCCAGAGAGCCCTCTCCCCAGAGGCCGTGGTGTCTGTGCTCCCCACAGGGGTTGGCCTGGGCTTGGAGGGAAGGCCCAGACAAGGACAGGGGGTGTCTGAGGAGCACCAGCCAGCCACTGGCGCCCCCACCTCCCTGGAGGGGTCTGCAGACTCTCAAACCCCCCTGCCCTGCTCTTCTTCTCCCCTCCACCCAGTCCTGGTCCTGGCCCGGCGCATCCCCCTCTCCAGTGCCTTGGACCTCTTCGCCAAGTGCTCCCTCAAACCTGACCCCCCCTTGAGGTCCTGATTACCCCACAGCCTTCTCCAGGGACAGCCCTAGGAACTTCACCTTGGAGAGACTGGTTCGACGTTCACTGTCCAGTGCCCTGCTAGCCACATGCCCTGTTTCTCCCTTGACCTCACGCTGTCACCACGTCTGGCTCTTTCTCTCCTCCCATCAGTGTCACCAGGCTCTTCCCTCCACTCCAAGCCTTGCCATCACCTTGCCTTTTGGCCACTTGACCTTACTTCCTCTTACCATGCTGTGCCCTGACTGTGATAGACCTTGTCCTCTAGCACCTCTGACATCTGAGCCTTGCCCAGCCTGCACCGGCCCTTTGTCCTCTCCACTCTTCCTCCTGACTCTGTTCCGGTGCATCACCCTCCCTTGGCTGGGCAATCCCCTCTCCCCTCCTGCTTTTTCCCCTTTAGCTAAGCCCCAAGGATAACACCTCTGCCATCGGCCCCATGGCCTTCCATTTCTCCAAACCCAGCCTCACCCCTCAATCAGTCCTGGAGCCCCTTTCTCCACTTCCACATGTCCCCAGTTATTGAGGGCTTTGGGGACAAGTCCCATGGCCCTGCTGGGGGTGCCCTGCGCGTCCATCATCTCCCCCTTCCGTGAGCCTCAGGTGGCAATCCATCTGGCCATGATTTCCTCTTCTCCAGGCGGAGTGCCTCAGACATTCTTGTCAATGTCATATCCCTTTCCCCACAACCAGACCCTGTCCTTCAGCAAAGACCGTGACACCAGTGGACCCCTCTGCCATTTAGAAAGTAGAGCCCATGTCATCGAAGGACCTCCTTCATCCTCCGGCATTGCCCCTGAAAGCTCAGTGAGCCCTCGTCTCCTCCCTCCTGCCATGCAGGAAGGAGCTCCTTGGTCTCTCAGGCTACCCTCGCCAGTGTGCTCCGGGTGCCCCGCCCTGCATGCCCCAGGGCCTCGGGCTGTCCTCCCCATCTGTTCTCCAGATCTTCAGCACTTCTGAGTGCTGTCTCTCTGTTTCCTCACTTTAAATATGGTTAAGTTTCTTCGACCTTAAAAATATTTTCAGCTCCCCCTTCAAGGCTGTGTTCCTCATGAGTGGCCACCTAAGTTCTCTCTTCCTTCACTTTCAAGGAATGCCTCCTTTAAAAGTCATCTCCTCTTGTCCTATCATCTTCCTCTCCTCCCTCGGCATGTGGCCCCATCACTGCACTCAGCTGTTCCTGCCAGTCAGTATGAGCAGTGACCTCCTTCCACTAACCTGCTCGTCCGCCCCACTTCCCCGTGGCATTCGAGGCTGGAGATCTCCTCCTCAAGAGTCCTTCTCCAAGCCCCTGGGACCCCGCGCTGCCTGGGATTTTTTGTCCCGCATTCTGCAGGTCCAACCCATGTTCCTAACCGTTCGGCCCAGAACTGACATCTCTCAATCTCCGTGGGTGGGCGCATCCTTCTCGTGGCTTCTTTTACCATCTGTGAGCTGAGTCCCAAATTCTGTATTCCTATGCTAGACTCTTCTCCTGAAATTAAGACCCATGTAGCCACTTTGCACTAGATGTGTCCACGCAGAGATACCACAGGCAGCCCAAAACTCAGCATATCTTACTGGTGACCACGCAGACCTGGTCCTCTTCCCGCATGCTTGTCCCAGGCCGATCCCTCAGTGGATCCTGGGCTCTCCTTTATCCCAGACATGCTCACTCTACACCTCCCCAATCTGTCTACCTCTCCCCAGCCCCTCTGACTTTGCCCAGTCCAGGATGTCCTCAAAACATCGCCCAGATGACTGTGAGCCCCGCACCGGAAGGGAAGCTTCACGGGGCAAGCCTTGTGTCCGCCTTGTTCTCCACTGCACCCTTAGGGCCCAGCCCAGCAGCATTCACTAAGGAGACAGCCACATGTTTCTTGAATGAATGAGCAATTGTCCTGCCTTCAGTATTGCTGCCCCCAGACCATTCTCCAGACAACAGTCAGGGTGATCCTTTAAAATACATCATATGAGGGGCGCCTGGGTGGCTTAGCTGTGAAGCGTCTGCCTTTGGCTCAGGTCATGATCTCAGGGTCCTGAGATCAAGCCCCGCGTCAGGCTCCTTGCTCAGCAGGGAGTCTACTTCTCTCTCTCCCTCTGCCTGCTTGTGTTCTCTCTCTCTCTCTATCAAGTAAACAAATTTTTTTAACAAAGTCTTAAAATACATTATATGAAATGGTAAATCAAATGAAACCCTTTGTTGGCTCCCCATTGCCTCCCATCCGCAGACTGTGCAGCGCCTTTCATGGGTTAGCCCCGCATGCCTTTGCAACCTCATCTCCCACCACCTTGCAGAAAACCCCTGCACTTGTACTCAGAGACAGGCAATGCAGTACTGCAGTAAGACCCTGGTCGTACAGCGCACGTCTGGATCTCGGGTCACTCAGGTGACCTGGGGCAGCTCCGTGATCTCTCTGCCCCCGAGTTTCCTCGCCTAGCAAGTGGGAAGAATAGTACCTCGCTCGTAGCATTACTATAAGGATAAAATATTAAAATGCTCAGAGTGGCTGCCAACGTGACGTCAGCACCCGTGTATTAGTTCTACAGCGAACTCAGCCATAGTAAGGATGACTTAGTTGTGATCTTTGCTCTCCTCGCTCGACAAATGGTGTCACCTCTGAGACTTGCATGGGCTCTTCCCTACCTAAAGGGCCCTTCCCCTCCCACCCCTCCCACTCCTTCCTTTCTTTTTTTTTTTTTTTTACCAGCATTACTGAGATATAATTGACATCTAACATTGCGTAAAGTGAAGGTATACAGAGTGATGATTTGGTACATGGATGTATTGGGAGATGATTACCACAATCGGGTTACTCACGTCGGTCGCACTACCTCACAGTCTGTATGTGTGTGTTGAGAACTGCTCTCTTAGCAACTTTCAAAGACACAATACGACACTAAACCAGAGTCACCATGCCCTGCGTGACGCCCCCAGAACCCATTCCTCTTATAACTGGAACTTTGTACCTTTGACCCCCCTTCATCAGTCTCTCCCACCCGACTCTATTTTTATGAGTTTGGTTTTTTAGATTCCACATATAAGTGAGATCATCCAGTATTTGTCTTTCTCTGTCTTGATTTATTTCACCTAGCTTCACGCCTTCAATCAAGATTCCTCCATGTTGTTGCAAATATCAGGATTTCCTTCTTTTTCTTTTTTATGGTTGAATAATACTCCTGTATGTGTTTGTGTGTGTGTGTATACATACATGTGTGTGTGCCTGCACCTGTATACATTTTCTTTACCCATTCACTGATGGGCAGTTAGATGTTCCCATGTCTTGGCTGTTGTAAATAATGCTGCAGTGAATCCCCCACTTGTTCCTTTCACCAGCTGGCTCTTGCACAGCCTTCAGGCCTCAGCGTTTAGACGTCACCTCCTCCAAGAAGCCTTCCCTTATGCCAGGTCTGGGACTGGGCTGAGATGAGAGAGGCATGTGCCCTGGGCATAAATTGTAAAGGAGTTGCTGAAATCCTCAGTAATTCAGTTAAATAATTTAATGTGGTATTTTTAAAAACCAAGATTAGTATAAAATATATATGATAAAAATATCAACATTTTAAATAACAAGAGGCTCGGAAGGCCAGGACAAGGGTGAGGCCAGAGAAGTGAGTCACACAAATGCTGGGTCAGATCTGGTCTTTAAGTTCTGGTGGTGTTCTTCTTTGTAGGTTTGATTTGTATGTATTAGTTTTCATTTTCTAAAAAATATTACATTAAGATATTATTGTCTTGCTTGCTGAGTGTTTGTTGCCCCCCCCAAAATTTTGTGTTAAAGTTTAGTGGCTTACTTCCCACAGCCTCACCTTCCAAATTTGAGTTAAGCGCTCCTTCTGGGTGCCTACACACACACACACTCACACACACGCACACGCACACTCCCCCCAGAGAATGCCTTGTTCTGCCAGCTCTCAGCAGAGATCTGGAGACCCTGGTTTTCAGAGTAACACGAAAGTGACAGTCAGGAGCATGTCCATATAAGGCAGTGTGAGGGGCTAGCCTGAGCAGCCCGCAGAAACCCACCGGCTGTGGTTAGAAAGTTTTTGCAGCATCATCCCTGTTAGGGTGACACACGGCCACTTTAGGGACTGTGCCTCCTGCTGGCTCATTATAGTGTCTGCAGCAAAGGCAGGGTCCCTTTGGCCTGACAAACCTGGGAAGGTGTCCAGCAGACTTCCCTGATTACTCCAGCCGCCTCCCTTCCAAGTCACAGGACCCTACCGTCCTCCCTTCACCATCTGCACCAAATCCATTACTCCCGGTCTTTCCCGCAGGAGGCCTTCTTCCCCAGGAACTGTTTCCCCTCCTCTTCTCCTTCGTCCCTTCCAGCCCCCCCCCCAACCCCTTCCTCCCCTTCATCTCTCACAGCACCAAGCACGGGGCTGCTGGAAGGGGGGTGACTCCAGAGGAAACTCCAGGAACTGGGCCAGGACAGACTCCTTTCCTGAAGCCTCCAGGGCCTAATTGCCTCTCCCGTGAGGAGGCTGCCAGCCCATCGTGTCCCCCGGCGTCTGGGCCCCCGAGCTGTCTCCAGGAACCCACTCCATGTGTGACTCACACGGTTGAATCAAACGAACTTTAAAAGCATACTCAGTGAGCCACTTGTTTCATTTTACCTGCACCATCTCAAATTGAATTTAAAAAAACCTTTGTGAAAGTGCTTCCATGTCACAAGGCAGCGAATATTGATTCTCACTTAATCTCTGGTTTGGAGAATGGCAGGCAGCAAAGCTGCCTCATTTCATGCTTGTCTTTGCTGCTCAGGAATGGACTGAGCCGAAGGTCTATCTGGTCGTTCTGAATGCAGAGGCAGGGTCAGTAAGCACCCGACTGAGATTCCTTAGCCCCTGGGACAGGTATCTCACAGAGGATGGAGACCCACCTCCACTGAGCGAAAATATCCAAGCCCCTCGAGGGCTCTGTGTGGACCCAGAGTCTCGGGCATATTATTGGCCGGAAGGCCTCTTGTTCCTGGGGTGTGGTTTTAAGCGGGACATGGCAGGACCCCTCAAGAAAGGTCTTACCTGTGTCACTCTGGGCACTGAGTCGAGACAGAGGGGCAGCAGAGTGTGTAACGTGGACCTCCCACTCCAAGAGAGGTAGGAAGTCACCTTTTGTCTCTGTTTTCTCTTCCTCCTGTCTTCCAGAGATCGAGCAGGGCAGCTGTGGCGATCCCGGCATCCCTGCCTACGGCCGGAGGGAAGGCTCCCGGTTCCGCCACGGTGACACACTCAAGTTTGAGTGCCAGCCTGCCTTTGAGCTGGTGGGGCAGAAGGCAATCACGTGCCAAAAGAATAACCAGTGGTCGGCTAAGAAGCCAGGCTGTGTGTGTAAGTGAGTGGGGAGGGGGCCCTTTCGGGGTCTCAAGAGGCAGGGGCCCCATTGGCTAGCTAATCCAGGGCCCCGACCTTGGGAACCTCGCAGGTCATAGTAACAGCTTCCCTCATTGGTTTCTTCTGTTCCTCCCAACGTTGCTGGTCGGGTCCTCGTTTCTGACAGTAACGTAGACTGTAGCACTGGGAATGATTGCTCTTGACGTTGGGGGGCCTTCTTCAACGCCGTCTTGCCCTCCCTGGTGATCCTTGAGAGCAAGGTAGAGGCCACTGGGGCCTGGTGCTTGAGGTTCTGACCCAGACATTTGTTCCTCGCCCTTGTTACCACCAGCGACACCATACATTCAAGCCAGAGTGGAAGGGATGGGCCGGTTTGTAAGATCATAGACTCTGGACCAGCCTCCGGGCACAGTGGGAAACCACAGACTTGCCAGGGTCTGAGGAGTCTCCTCAAATTGCTGCTTCTTGGATTGGAGCTGCTTCTTGGATGGGGGATCAAGCTGTCTTTGGATTATCGATCCTTTCGAGTGTCCATCTGATGGCAATAACAAAGAGGGCCTTCTTCCTTCCTCTGCGATGAGATGACCATACTTGCCAGCGAAATAGTACTTTAAGTCCTGGGCCCAGTGAAATTGGCAAGTGTCAGAGGCTGTGTGCAGCAGAGAGAGGAGCCCACTTGGTCTCTGTTGAGAAGTCAAAGGCTCCAGTTTCTCTTCCCCCAACCTTCGCCACCCTACCTTCTCCATCTCTTTCCATCTACTTCTCTCAGGGGAGGGCAGGAGCCTGACCCTCTGATCACTTCTCCCACTGCAGTGGGCTTCTCGGGGTCTCCAGGTGCTACAGACTAGAGTGGCCCCTGGAGCAGAGGGAGAGAATAGCCTGGGGGTTACCAGGGAACATCAGTGAGGACTGAGACTTCAGCATATGAGTTGGTGAGTTGGGTCATACCTTTCAAACCAAAAAATCACTTTGTTTTGACAAAGCATTTATGATGACTTGTGAGTTCATGCAACGATCCTTGTAGAGGTTTAAAGAACAAATTGCCCTTAGGTGTACATCAAATCTCTCTTAGATATACACCTTTATTGCAAAAAAATAAAATTGCATGAAATCTGCCCATCTCTGTGGCCAGATATGGTTAGAATATCATGCCCAACAGTGTTAGCCTCATAACACTCTGGGAGCTAAGGGGACTGGGGCCAGGAGGGGCCGGGGACATTGGCACAGAGCAGCCCGGGGCAAGCAGGAACAAAGGCCCGATTTGGTGGAGGGAGCAGGGCTCTTCTCTGCAAGCTGGAGGCAGGGCCTCAGAAGACAAAGGTATAGACTGTGGGAGTCCAGGGAGTCCCAAAGGTATAGACTTCTGGGGGCTTTATCTTGGAAATCCATTAGAGAAAACGAGGCAGGGAGAACTGAGAGAGGACCAGGCCTCTGGGGCAGAGAGCTGGTGGGAATAAAGTGGGTAGCAGAGCCAGCCGGCTTCTCAGGACAGGATAAACTTTCCTGCCTCACAAGCTGAGAGAGGCAGGTAGTGGACTGTTATCTGAGAGCTGTCACTCGAGTCCTCCAATAATTTACTTGACCCTTTGGCCCCGAGGAAGGGTTTTAGGAAATCTTTCTAGAACCTTCCATAAGAGCAGAGGGCCATGAAGTGCTGCTCAGCAGGCTCTTCATTTCCAGGAGCGAGGCTGGCAGCCTCCAGTGATCTGGGCACTGCTTCCAAGCAGCTGAGAAGAAACAAAGACAGACCTGACCTGGCAAGTACGAAGCAGTGCTCTCTGTGGCTTACAATAAGGAAGAGGAGCCTTAGGCTTATTGAGGAGAACTGTGAAGCAGGCACTCTGGGGGGCCAGCCTGGCATTTCATCTCCTGGATGATTCTGGGACATAGGGGGCTGGCATCCCCAAGGTACTCCCATTGCTCAGGTTTTTTTCTGGTCATTTGGGTGTAACCAACACAGCTTGAGTCTCAGGGATGCTGGCTTCAGTGAAGGAGGCCAGAGAGAGCCAGCTGGCCTCAATGCCTTTGTACCATTCAGCAAGGTTGCGTTCCTATTCCACGAAGTCAAAGGAGCACCATCTGTCAGCTCCCTACCAAGTATCCAGCCCCTAAGCCAATGCATCCATGGGTTCCGGGCTCTGCCCTCAGGGAGCTCACAGTCTAACTGGAGGTGAGAGATGGCACTCAGGTACCCTGGTGCACGGAGACAGCTTTGGATTCAGACTCTGGAGACTTGTTTCTTGGTCCTGGCTCAGCATCGTGACGACGGCTGGGGTATCCTTTCACTGGATTTTGGTTTACTAATCTATCCGGTAGGGTAGCACGCTATTCTGGCTCCCCAAATCCAAGGGCTCGATGAACATATTTATAGAGCAAGGTAACTACGGCATGAACAGTCCTCACTGCCCGCAGCGAATACTTGAAAACCACTTCCTAAAGTGGGTCATTGGCAGAGGGTCATATACTTTCTTGAGGGGTTCTGACCCTGACCCCAGGTCACTAGGAAAGGGCCGACATCTATAAGCTTCCATGAACATATAAAAGAATACAGGCTCTGTATTTTATAGAGATAAATGTACGTATAAAAGCACCTCTAGCAAGAGTCAACATAAACGCCCTAAATTTTCCCACACATCACTCACGATGAATATTAGTACAATATTTAGCAGACAAACTATTCTTTCCTTCTTAGGATTTAGAAGCAGATTGGAAAAATTTAATGGTTCAAATTTCTATGAACAATTGTCCAAAGAAGTGCAAAGTGGTGCATTGTTCTTCTCTCAAAACAGCTCTTTACTCGGAAATTGCCCTGCCGAGACTACATAAACACACTCTTTCCTTCATGTTCCCAAACATTTTCTGCAGCAAGCCGACTTCAGAATCATCGCGTTGGCTTTTGAGCTGCCCTCACAGTAGTAAATGTTCGATAGATGCTCTTTTTTCATCTAGGTTTTAAAGAAGCTGATGTTTCTCCCAGTGGAAAGCATTTTGAAAGAAAAGATGGAGCCAGCTCCTTGCCTTTCACTGTCTTCTTCCTTGGTTAATTCACATCTCCAGGGATTGCTGCTCACTATCAGCTGGAAGGAGTACTCCTTTCCATCCATCCGACAATATTTACTGAGTGTCTACCCTGTGCGCAGCACCACGTATTGGATTCCGAGCTATTCGATCTCTGCCTAGAAAATGTGCTCAACCTGGTCTGGTGGGCACCCTCTGGCCAGACTGCACATTTTCTTCCCTTTCCCAGCTCTGCTCATTTCACCCCATTCCTTGCAAAAGAGGAGAGAGCCCTTTCCATGCTACTGTGTCCGGTTAGTGTCCCACCGCATGAGCTACAGCAGGAGGGAAGGGACAAATAACTGATGACCGTGCGGGGATGCTTGATGCTTTGTTGACAGGCTAGCGGAATGCTTCACACTACATAAGGAAGCCAGGAAACCAATTATCAGTCCATTAGCAGCCACTTCCCAAAGAAGTTTCAAAACAGGCTTCACCAGAGATATGCCAAGACGTCATAAGTGCAGGCTTTCTTTCACCATTTTGTAAACCATCGGGAGAAGGTGTGAACCGTAATTGCTAACTTATACGGGTGTATGTGTGAAACGTGAAGGCAGGGCCCCCTGGGATGGTTATAGTGTAAGTTCGGAACCAGCAGCCAAACCTTGAGAGACCAGGGGAGGGAGAAGTGGGTCCTTGGGTGGCCCAAGAAAATGTCACAGAGGATACAGGGCTTCAGCTGGGCCTTGAAGAGCTGACAGGTAAAGGAGGGTGTTCCATGTGGGAATGCTGTAGGAAATAGCCCTCTCCTAGTACCCTTCTGTCCTTTACCCTTGAGTCCCCCTCCCAGACCCCCTTCACCCTGCCCTTCACTGGACACACACACACATACACATATCTGCAAAGGAGTGGATGGGGTCGTAGAGTCATTTAGATTCTCAATCTCAGCATTATTGACATTTTGGACGAGGTAATTCTTTTGGCGGAGGAGGGGCAGTCCTGTGCATTGTTTGAGCCACATTCCTGTCTTATAGCCCCTAGAAGCCAGTGGCACACACACACCCTCTTGCTGCCAGTGTGACGACCAAAATGTCTCCCTATATAACGTTGCGAAATATCCCCAGAGAGAAAAAACACCCAAGATTGTGACCCACCAGTCTAGGGTACTCTGGACTTAACAAATTCTAAAGATGAAGAAATCTGTGTTTTTGCATTTTAAGTGAGGCTCTCATTAAAGTCTGTAGGATTGTAACAGTGAGAAAGCTTAGGGTAAAGGAGGATGCTGATATTTATTCAATGTTTTATGTCATTTAGGAAGATACTCTTCTCTACAACTTTATGGCATATTTTCTTCTCTTATTTTCCTGATGGAAACAAAGTTCAGGGAGACAAGGGGACTAGCTCAGAGGTTATAGAACCCCCAAGGGTTGGGCTGGAATTGGAAGCATTCATTGACAGAGCAGATTCCTACTCTAAACCCTGCACTCTCTCCACTGCGCTAGATTTCTGGAACCCAAGGGCTCATCTGCAGCAGGAAGGACAAGGAAGCCTTAGGACAAAAATACTAGCCCAGAGTATAGGCAGACTATTGACTGCGTTCCCCCCATGGAAGTATGAGAGATTAACAAGCATTAAACAAATTCATAAAAGCTGGACCCATGATTCTTGTTGGAACTGTGTGAATGCTGTATACCAACGTGCAATATACCGGCCCCCAAGCATTTCCCTAATCTTTATTTTTTCTCATTCCTTCTATCCACCCATTTATCCATCCATCTTTGATTTATTGAGCACCTACTGTATACAGTCTCAGCTGCATAAGAGGGTACAGCTGTTCCTTGTTCCTGATCAAATCGTAACCTGGAGGGCCTCTGGGGATGATCTTGCTCATCTGGGGATGGGGGTTGAAGGAGAAATCTCTTAGTGCTTAGCCTTATGTAATGTGCTAGAACTCTTTCAGGAGGTATCTGGAGCTCAAAGGTCAAAACTCAGCCTAGGCTCTTGGTATATTCTAGTGTTTTAAAAGTTTAAATAAATCTAAAGGTTAAAATAGGTAAAATACTCTTGATTTCACTTCTTTAACCCAAAACCAGTTTCAACCTTGGCCATTCTTTTTTGACTCTTGCCCATGTGCACACATATTTCATGTGGTTTTAAGCAAAGCAAACATATCAACTCACATTCTGTGTTTCACAGTTCACAGTGTATTGCGTATCTTACCATGTTGCTATGGGCCTTTCATACTTCTTGTTCTTAGTATCTATGGAATATTCTGTTTAGTGGATGGAGCCGTGACTTAGTCAAACAGTCATGTTCAGTTGTTTTACATGAGGCTGTAACGAACATCCTCATGGACGTGGATTTTTTCTTTCTTCTCTTGAACTCTAATTCTCTGGGCTAGATTTCCAGGCGTGAGGTTATCAGGCCAGAGTATGAACACTGTCAGGACTCTCACTGTACGCTCTTACATTGCTCCTCAAAAACATTGTGCGGGTTCATGATGCCAATCACAGAAGCTATATGATTAAGACTATGACTCGTATACTGTGCAGCCTTCCCATGCAGAAACGTGGTGTATCTCTCTTTCGTGTTCCTCAGCTTTCACTTTTCTAGATGTAACAACTTTGTGGTTTTATTCCAATAGGTCATATAACATATTGCTTGCACCCTTTATCTGCATCGCCAAACCCTAAGTATTTGTCCCAGCATACTGTCGTCGACTTCTATAAGGTGCCAAATGTTGTGCCAAGTGCTGTGACTCCAGAGGTGGATTGGACACAGCCCTTTACCTCAAAGATCTTGCTCTGATGTGGAGGGAAACATAATTATGTAAATTAAAGGGGGGCCCTTATGGTTCAAAATTTAGGTTTTCAACTAGAAAGCATTGGTGACATGGACACTTTTGGGATCCACCCAGTGAAGAGTCATTCTTTTGTTTAACAAATATTTGCTGAGTGCCTGTGATGGGGCAGTTACCGTGGTGGGTGCCGAGCTGAGGAGCAACAGCCCCCTTCTTCTCACGGAGCGTAGAGAAATCATCGCTATGGGAACACTGGGGCCTGAAAGATAGGAGGACAAAGTTGTGCTCCTTTTGGAAAGGGGACATCCAAGGGACAGCACTGGGCCCTGAGAGAAGCCATGGGGTTTGGGCCTCTGCAACAAGGGGTTGTTCAGTGGATTCACTGATGCACACGCACCTGTGCACACAGGCACGCATCGCCCATCTGGGTCCTTGATTCGCAGTGGTTCCTACAGGGGTTGGCCGCTGCCAGTGTATGTGAGTGGAAGAGGAGAGATGGGAGGTCCATGGGAACAGGGTCTAGAGAGAGACTGCTGAGTACCCCCGGGCCAGAGGCACGTCCCTGGCAGGCCAAGGGGTATGAAAAGTGGTGTCGGGATTTCCAACACAGGATCCGAGACAGAGACTCCAGTCTTGGCTTTTCTCCAGCCGGCTGAGGTCCAGTCCTGTCCAGAGGGGACAGGAGCACTTGTTATTTGTTGTTTGTGATCCTCATGGGGCAACTGCCTGCACTCAGGTACGGCGACGGGAGTGTTGTGTTGGTATTTTCACAACTTGAAAGCGTTCTTTCTCCATTGTAGTGAGAAACTCTTTGCGGTGCATGGTAATATAGAGTTTCCCAATCTCTTGTTTTCCTTTTTTTTTCTTTTCTTTTTTTTTTTTTTTTTTTGCTCTTTTGCATTATACACTTGTTTTATGTAGACAAACCTTCAATATTTGTGATTTCTTTTCAGTGCTGACAGAGTTATCATTCCGCCACGGATCTGAGAAGCAGTTTGTTCTATTTTTGGTTATTTGTGGGTAATTTGATTTTTTAAAAAATATAATTTGTTAATCCATCTGGAGTTTATTTAGATGACTGTAGAATGTATGGTCCAAACTATTAAGCAGTTTTCCAACACAATGTATTAAGCAATTCATTTCCCTTCTGATTTGAGGGAAATGAATTGTTTTATCACATACTGAATCCTCACATGCAGTTAAGTCTATTTCTTGAGACACCACTTTGTTCTGCTGCTCTATTTCTATCTTAGCACTGCATTGAATAATTTTAATTGTTGTTTTATAATATGTTCTAATATCTGGCAGAGCTGGAAACTACTCCTTCCTCCCTTAATTATTTTCTCTTTCAGAAATGTTCATTGTTATTCTCATCTGTTTGTTGTTCAAGATTAATTTTAGAATCATTTTGTCAGAGTAAAAAAAAAAATCCTATTGGGATTTTGTATGTGTGCTCCTATTAAACCATAAATTAACTTGAGGAAAATAGGCATTTTTATAATACACAGCCTTCCCATCCAGAAACATGGCGTGTCACTCTTTTTGTCCATCTACTTTCATTTTTTCTAAATATAACAGCTTTGTGGTTTTCTTCATATAGGTCACATACATTGCTTGCTACCTTTATTTTTAAATAGGCAGGTACTTTTTTTCACTCCCTTCCCACCTCGACCTGAATGCCCTGTGCACAGGTGAAGCCTGTCCCTTTTTGCCTCTTCTCTATAGCTGAACCCTGACTTTCCCTGTAAATATATACTCCCAGATTTTCCAGGACAAGAACAATTTCAAACATCCTTTCCTGTGGCCCAGAAAATATGATTGCAATAGCTAGACTCTTTGGAAATTGCCTTTTTCAAATATTTGGAGCCAGAATCGAGATCAGCTGAGGTTTGAAAGCATCAGCCTCAGTGTGGGGCATAATATTCCTGGGCACTGCTTGTGTTCAGGGGCAAGGGGCTGTAACAAGGACTGTGTGAGCATCTGCTGCTGACGTCATGTTCTACTCAGTTCTCTAGGCTTCCTTAAGGGCCTCACTAGACCCCAGGTGGCCCCAGGAGAGAGGCAAGGAAACTGGGGGTTGCTTTGGTCCAAATGCGTATTTCAGGCCAATTCCTAGAAATTGAAAACCAGCATGTGAGGTTCCAGGGCCCCCTCCCTCTGTTACCAGGTCCTCAAGAACCCAAACACTGAAGACCTAGTGCGATGCAGAGGTTTGGCAGGGATAGGCAGGCCGGAGGGCGGGTCAGGGGTGGTAGCTGTTTTGTATAAGGGCCTTCAGTAATCCAGAGGAGTCTTCCTTGGACCATATGCTGGTGGTGGTGGGAAGTGGGGAAGATCTGTGTCTCTCCCTGCACTGGAGGAGGGACACTACAGTCAGGGTGGGGAAGCATTCCAGAACCACAGGGCCAGCCTGGGGAGGGTAAGCCAGGACTGAGGAAGGCCGGGGCTGGGAGAACTGACCCTGGACAAAGGCGTGGCTCCTAAAGGTGACTGCCAGTATTTCCTATCAGAACGTCTTAGGAAGTAGAGTCAACACTTATCCTACCAAGACCAATGTGGGTCATACATCACTTGCTACCTTTACTCCTAAACAGGTAGATGTTATTGGAAGAAGGCAGCATCTGGGCTGAATCAAGTCCTCACTGAGGAGAAGAAGGTCTAGCCCTGCAGGGTAGCCTGTCCCAGCCAGAGGCTATGGTGCTAGAAAGGGCCTTCCTTACAGCAGGGCCTGGAGAAGAAAACAAGAGCCAGAGCAGAAGCCCAGTCCCTAGGCAGGGGTACACATTGGAATAGGGGTGACAGAGAGGAGGGTCCTGAAACTCCTGGGCCATACGCCCATGTGCTGGACTCCTCATGAGCCCACCAGATGCCGACTCAGGAGCCATGCTCAGACTTCACCCCATCGGTTTGAAGGCACGGGCCTTCCCGTGACCGTAAGGCATGTCTGGGCTTGGGCCCAGGATCTGGGTCTAAGGACTGAGCCCACGGAATGAAGGTCGTCAACAGATTTGAGCAGGGTCTGATCGAGCAAAGATGGAAGGATGGGCTTTGCAAGGGAGGCTGCCAGCATGTTCAAAAAAGTAGTCAACACTCCCTATCAGGTCAGTGTGGGCCATAAACATCGCTTCTCATCAGTTTATTTTTAAATAGGTGATATTTCATGGGGAAAGGAAGTGTCCTTTGTGTCCCTGCCCACTCTCAAATGGGCCCAAATGTAGCTAATCATTAGAATCATTCAAAGGCTTTTTAAAATACAGAATCTTCATCCCTAGAAATTCTGATTCAGCAGGCCTGGGATGGGTGAGCAGGCATTGTGGTTCTAAAACCTTCATAGGAGATATAGTTGCTAGGTCAGCTCTGTAAGCCACTAATATGGAACTCCTACTGTGTGCCAGGTGTTTGCGGGGAAGTTTTGCATCCTTGCAGAGGCGTTTGGTCCCAACAAGATGGCAGCCTCTTTAGGCATGGGGCTATGACATATGTGGCCATATGTTGTTGTTTTGAGTCTCACCAGCCTGAGGCTGCCATAACTCATGATGCCAGTTATCATGATGGCAGTAACCTCCTGGCATCCAAGAAATAGTGACCTCCACGTTGATATGCCGTGGGGTCGCAAGGTCAAGTCCTCTGAACATCATGACTTGATGTTGTTGCTGCCTGCCTCTGGTTTCTTTTGAACACAGCAAAATGTGAATTGGAAGTGGCTGCTGCACGCTAGGCATGGTGCTCAGCACTAGGAGAGTGACCGGGATGATTCTAGCATGAATCTTGCCCTCTAAGAGTTCATAGTCTAGTGAATGTGATAAGCACATACTTGTATTATAAAGCAGTCTTCGAATTATTACAATAATAGAGGTGGCCACAAAGTGCCCCCAGAATGTAAAGGAAGAAAAATTTATCCCAACTGGAAGATTCTCTGAAGACTTCTTAGAGGATCATAGCATAGGCAAAATTTCAGCCCAACTCAGGAATCTGTCCGGAACCAAACTGAGAACACAGCTGAGTATAGGGCCCAGTCCACATGCTATATTCCTACAACTAAGAGTCCTAGTCCAAGGTATCTTTGGACCATAGCTACCTGGCTGAAACAAGGCTGGGAAAACTGACCAAGCCTTAGGGATCTAATACTGGGCTGTGACCTCTGCTTATAGGTGGGGATGGCATCTATCTGCCATTCTCACTTCAGTTTTCATCTGTGGGATCATAGCTAACAGATTCTTCTCTCTGTACGATTTCCAAAGTTACATGTATGCTAAGTGCGTTCTCACTACGGACCGTGCTTTCTCCACTGTGCTCCGCCATGTTTGACTAAGTGAACAATGGAGGAAACACAGTTTCACCAAGGAGGGTCTATTTTCACAGCTGCTGGCTCAAGAGCTGGGGCTTGAAGCTCTACTTGTACCCCTCCTCCATTCTGTGAGCCTCGGGGCAAGTTTGTCATCTCACTTGGTCATAATTACATCAGCCCTGGCTGTTTTGGGTGTCATTGGGCTTTGTGGTTTCTGGGGAAGGTACCATTCACTTCTTCTGGAGCTTGACTTTCTAGGAGAGTCTTGGACTATCCCTCTTGGGTTTATAGGCCTTCCTCTAATCCTTTTGTACAAAGGCAGTATTCTGGTGACCTCAGGGAAGGTGGGCCAAGAACAGGGCTGTTGCCACAGGCTGGTTAACTCCCATCTTGTTCTGGGAGTTAGGTAAGACTCTCCCATAGTCCTGAAGGTAGCTCTCTCAGGCCAGCTGTAAACTCCCCTGGATCCTTGTGGATTCCTGTGGAGGGAAATCCAAACATACCTTTATGATCATGGGAAGCAGCCACTAAGTGTTCTTTTCCAGTCTTCAGTGGGTGGAAGTCTGAGATATGACTGGGCTTTGGGTGGCCAGGACCATGGCTGGTTCCAGATTGTCTGGGTGAAGATGCTTTGCTGAACAGACTTCGAAAAGATGGTGAGGCTTTCCGACAGGACTCAGATGAAGAGGACAGGCCCTGCAGCCCCAAAGTACAATCCCAGGAGCACCTTCTGAGCTGCTGGAGATGTAGTTTACACCCTTTCTTGAATTCCCCTTCCCCATCAGGGAAGGCTTAGGCTCTTGGGCTGTGTCACAGCCACATAGTTTTTTCCGCAGATAATACCCGTGTTTGGCTGACCAGGATAATAATCTGCTGGAGCTGATCCCCTAGTTGACTGAGATCTGCTCCTGTGGCAAAGAAAGAAGCCTGTGAGCATCATTCAGGGGTCCCACGGTCTGGGCATGGGCAGCTGAGGGACCTCACAACAATGAGATGCACGTTTGCTTGGCACTCAAGGAAGACTGGGTCGTTGAGGCACCCACTATTCACCCCTCATGGCATAGCTCATCAGAGTCCCAGACAAAACTCAAGACCGATAGAACATTTAATACTTAGGTATAGATCTCTTCAGCACCAGGCCCGCCCTTGTAGCTGATAGACTGTATCTCCTTTTATAAGTTGGTCTTCTCATAGAAGGTAGCACCAAGCAGAGCTAGCGACCAAGCCCTCAATCATTCCTGCAAATGACTTTTGTTAGAATCTTCTAGATTTGGAGTTACCTACTCACCCGTTGAGGAAAAGAGGGACTAAGGACCAGAGAGCAAACCTTGGTCTGGAGTCTTGCTTTGTTGAGCAATGGGCTATGCTAGGGGAGGGGCAGGGAGATGCCTCTCCTGCTGCCTCAGTGGGCCGGCTGAGACTCAGAGAGAGCTTAACCAGGAGCATGTGTGGAGACACAACCATCAGTAGTCGAGGCGGGAAATGCCTCATTTCAAATTCAACAAAAAATGATTTTATACCTCCCACATGCCCAGGTATGGTGCTGCATTCAGTGCCTTGAGAAGCATCATCGCTGAATCTTCACAGCAAAAGTGTAGTTTACAAGTTCTTAGTCCCATTTTTATTCATGTGGAAACAAAGCCAGTGAAGAAGTAGCCTCCCATCCCCCTGCCAAAAAAAGGTATGTAACTAGTAAGTGAGAGATAACAGGCAAACTCAGAATTTTAAGGATTCACATTTGTTCCGATTTGGGGTTACTGGCTTGGCTTGGCTCTATTTTTCAAAGAATTTATGGTCTGTTTTCAAGGTAAAAGCTGAACCCCAAGAGTATAGCTAACCCTAACTCAGCCCCTTCCCATGAGTGCAGAGCAGGGACTCTCCTCATGCTTTGTTCCATAAGGTTCTAGACCCGTCCTAGGAGCTGGTAACAGGAGTCCTCAGGCAGCAGCTAAGGAGCACATCAGACCCCAGTTCAGAGCCTGGCTCTGAATAGGGTCTAAAGGCTAGGGGAAGCACCAGGAATGGTTTGGGTGGGCGTTATTCCAGAGATGTGGCAAGAAGCAATCATGGCTGCCAGTGGATCATTGCAAGAGCTGAACAGGAGTGGCGTTGTGTGTTTATGCCAAGAACTTAGCCAGCCTCTAAAGACGCACAGGGAATAGGGTCTGGTTGTGGGAGGCAAGGACTTAGCACTTGTCAGAACCCCACCGGTGAGCTTCAGTTTAAGATTCCAGCTCCTGAAGGGGATTGGATTGTGAATGGGGAGCTTGAGGCAGAAGCTACCCCCTCGAGATAAAGGGTACTCTTGCAGGAGAGAAATAAAAGGACCATGAGTGGGGTGACCATACATTTAGATTTGGGACAATTCCAGTTTATATCCCAAAAGTAATTATCCGTATTCTCAAAAGTGTCCCAATTTGGGCAATGTATAATGTGGCTACCCTAACCATGACCCAAGAGACTCTATGCCAAGAAAGGAATCGGTCCTCAGTTGAATGTTTTGGATGGTGCGGGAGCTCTCTGAGCCAAAGGTCTATGAAGCACGATGTGACTGACCCCTTCTTACCTCTCCCCTCATCCCATGCCACTTGCCCCCTCACTTACTCTGTCCAGACTCACTGGTACTCTTTCAGATCCTCAGAGTCTCTAAATTCCTTCCTACCCCAGTGCCTTTGCACTTTGCAGTTCACCATGTTGGAATGCTCGTTGGGTGGCTGGGTCCTTCTCATCACCTGTTAGCTGCCACCTCCCCAGAGAAGCCTTCTCTAACCACCTTATCCTAAAGGCAGTCCTTCACTTTCTGAATTCTTCACATCCCTTTTTATAGTGTATTAATCAACTTTTGCTGTGGCATCAACAGTCCAAAAATCTCTGGACTGCAACAAGTGACATTTATTTCTCATTCATATCCCACAAGGGCGGCTATAGGTCAGTTATAGCTCTGTGGGGCTTGGCTGAGCTCTACATAGCCTCTTATTCTGCAATCCAGGCTAAAAGACCAGTCCGTACATAGAACATCTGTTCTCGTGGCAGAAGGCAGAAAGTCAAGAAGATAGGGCAAGGCCATCACAGGCCCTGAGTGAGATGAACCTGGTGGACAGACTCTATGACCAAAGCCAGGAAGAGTAAACGAATGGTGGGAGGGACCCACACCACTCAAGAGATATGATGCCTTACAGAGCTTTCCCAGTGGACAGGAGGAGAGAATATTCTAGAAAGGAAAAAAGGCCTGGGCATGACATGGAGTTAGCCTTGCACATTTGTAGGGCTGTGAGTCATCTAATATAGCTGGGATGTAGGATAGGGTGGGGAAGTGGGAGAGTGCCAGGTCTTTGAGGGTCTTTTTTGCCCTTTTGAGGAGTTTGGGTTTTATCCTCTGTGCAATAGGGAGTATTTAAAGAGGTCCAGGAAAGGATGTAACATCATGAGAATTTGTGATTTATGAAATTCATCCTGGAGCCACTACAGAGGATGGATTCAGAGAGAGTGAGCTTTGAAGCCAGCAAACCAGGTAGACTATTGCAGCAGGAAGAGGGCCTTAACTTAATAGGGCCGTGATGGGGATGTGACAAGTACAAGAGATATTGAAGAGATAGAATCAACCAAAGTTAGTTACTGATTGGATATAGGAGTGAGGGAGAAGGAGTTGATATATTTTGCTTGGGTAACTGGGTATTGTCATTCATGGAGATAAGGAATGAGCGAGGCTTAGGAAAATAGATAAAGAGTTCAATTTTGGACATGCATTTTAGATGCCAGTGGGATCCCCAGTGGAGATGTACGTCAGACAGTTCCCTCCCCAGTCTGCCGTGTGCAGGAAGGCCCCGGCTACTGGAATTTACTTGGGAGGCAGCGGCATAAAGCGGGAGCGGCTGGGTAGTGAGAAGAGAAAAGCCAGTCACTGAGTGATGACAGAGCTGAAACTTGCTGACACCAGGGAACATTCCAGACCTTAGAATCCAGAAGAACCAGGTTTGGGAAAGAAGACTTCAGAGTTCAATATTGGCCATGCTTAGTTTAATCTGCTTTGACAAAATCCAAACTCCTTCTCATGGTCTGAAAACCCTTTGCCATCCTCTTCATATCATCTCCCGTTCCTTGTCGCTTTAGGGGTCACCTTGCTTCTGCCACAGTGTTCCCCTTTCTGTCCCTCACCTGTACCGGGCTCGTTCCCCCATCTACAGTGGCCTTCCCTTGCGATGGCTGGCTCCTTGCTCACACCGGCCATCTCTGACCTCATTGGAAGTAGGTCACTCCCACTACATTCACTTTTCCCCTCTGCCCAGGCTTCGTCCTATTACAGTATCGACCTCACAAGAGCGGAAGGCTTGCTTCTCTGCCCAGTTGGTTGCCAGCCCATATCCCTCACACCCGGAGCTGTGTTTGGCACACAGCTGGTGCTCCAGGGATCTTTGGGCGAGGTGGGGACATTGCCATGACCCCAGGATATACGGGGCCTGGGGCTCAGAAGGGTGGTCTGTCCAGGGGGCATGCATTGAGGAGTCATTTGTGGGATGGGGTGCCCTAGAGAGGATGTGAGCTAGAAGATGACCCTGAAATCAATCCCTGCATGTTCCACAGTGTGAACGTCGGGTAGAGGAGGAAAGCTTGCAGATGACTGTGAAGGGACACCCAAGCCAGAGGTAGGAAAAGTGAGCGACTGTGATGGAGGACAGAATGGGCATGGTCCGGGAGTTGGGGGAGGTCAGCTCTGGTGAATTCAGGATGCCAGCACCCGAATCTTGCTTGCCTGGGAGGTGGGGATTGGACCAAACCAAAAACGAAAAGGGAACACGAAACCCTGAGCACAATTCATGGCTTATGGATTGAACTAAATCCAGTATGAATTTAAGAGGACATAGTGTGTGCTCATACGTGGCCAGCATCGCCCACTGATCCTCATGCTCCCTTTGGCACGTGGGAGTTTCTGTAAGACGTTCTCAGTATTCTCAAAGAGAACCACACCTTAACCTAATCTCCCGTAGGTTAAGGATGAGCTGGGCCGGGATTGGGGGAGCCGTTGCACCCCTCCTGCATGTGACCTTGAGAACCTCCCACCCCTTCTGCAGCCCCAGCGAAGTGCAGTGAGAACTTTGGCCAGGCTCCAGCGCCAGAGATGCTGTTTAGATAACTGATGAACACGAACACACCGAGCTTCTGCGCCAGAGGCCGAAGCCATTCCAGGGTGGGTTTGTGGAGCCTCTGTCTCCAGCTCAGCTGTAGCATTCATCAGCAGGGCTGCCTCAGTTTCCTGGTCCAGAGACCCACAACGAAGCAAGAACGACCTGCCCGGGCTTCTCATGCGTGGCTGAGCACTGCTGGAGAAAATCGCCCAACCAGACCAGTGGGTGCTGCTGCAGATGCCCCGGGCGCCCGGCTCCCTGGAGCCTGCGGCCATGCCGAGCCCTCCATCTGTGCTCCTCAAGACAGCCTCTTGTTCTCTTCTCCGTGGAAGCTGTCCACTCGCTGCTCCCCTGAAACCCATGAGCCGCCCCTGCCCGCGCCTGGCCCTGGAGAGTGACCTTGCCTCCTACCGGGCAGGCAGGCACCTGTCCAACTTGCAAATACCAAAGACACCCAGCCTGCAGATTATACTCTTTCCCATCCTTCTCCGCTTTATGATGAAGATGTTCACTCCTCTCTCGTGTCAAAAAGCAGCCCCTCTGTAGATTGTACATCCCCTTTAGGCTTTAAATCAGGGACCTACGAACACCTTCAAGTTCAGTACATACACGCTTGCACTAACTGAAGCATATGATTTCCAAACAGTGCTTACCTTCACTACTTACAGTGAGCTCAGATAATTTCCATTCTCTTCCTTTTTCCCTTTTTTCTCTTTTCTCTTAGGATCCAACAACTCAGTACCCACCACATCGCTTTCACAACCAGTGACTAACCGACTGTTTCAAAAATCTTGCTAGAGTCTCCCTCGCCTCCCACTTTCTTAGGAATCTTATGCCTTATGTGGAATCCGTCCTCCTTGTCCCGTCTCTCCAACCTCTCCCCGTCTGCCGAGTTCTGCCCGTCACCATTTAAATTTCCCCCGGTCTCTCTTCACTTAGAAGTAAAGCTCTTTCTTCACACCCCGCATCACCCTGCTCGTTCTCCAATGCTCCTTTCACACCCAGACTTCCTTGGCAGGATGGCCTCCCCACTGCTTCCCTTCCTCAGCTCACGCTCCCTTGTCACCTGCCCTTTCTGACCTCTGGGTCCCCCCTACCCGGAGACTGCTCTCGCCAAAGTCGCCGATGACCTCTTGTCGCTAAGACCCAGAGGGTGGCTTTCTGCCCTTCTCAGATGCTCCTCTGTATTTCAGAATGGAGAGTCCCTCTTTCTAGAAACCACTCTCCTGTTTCTCTTCCTTCCTCGGCTGCTTGGTCTCCATCTGCCCTGCCAGCTTCTCTCTGTTCTCTTGCAAAGTTCCATGCTGTCTGTTTTTCCTGTGCCAACTCGAGAGCTCTGTCTGACGTTTCTGTTTTCTAATGATATTGTACGTTTCCCGCATCTCTGTTGACCGGCTTTATTCTTCCATTAGTGGCCTCTTAGTTTCCTTGGCCCATATTTCCATTTTGAGTGTTTATCTTTTTATTGAACTGTCGTTCCATATACGGTAAGCATAGTAAATATTTAACTGTAGTAACCTGCAAATATTTCCTCTCCCATTTGCTCCTCAGTATTGAGGTTTTGTTTATGGTGATTTTTTAAAATCTAAAAGTTTCTCATTTCTGTAGTTTAAAAATATCATTTTCCGTATGATTTCCTACTTCGGTGTGATGCTGTGAAAGTCCTTCTCCACCTCTGAAATTATACAAATAGTCTTTTTTTTTCCAAGTAGTTCTGTGGTACATCGAGTGAGGTATGAATCTAATTTTTCCACAACTGGTTAGCCATTTGTCCCAGCATCCTTCATGGATCTATCCACCTCTGCCCTGCCAATGTGAAAAGCCCTCCTTTGCCTATACTAAATTCTTACACGTCCATGTGTGTTTCTGAACTTTTCCTTTTTGGCTCCATTTCTCTCTCATTTGAAGCTGATACAATACCGATTTTACTATTATAGCTTTAGAATGTGTTTCAATATCTCAATGGGCAAGGCCTCCTTACTAGGAGAAAGTAGGTGTCATGGCTGAGAGCTTGGGTTCTGGAACCCGTATGACTGGGTTCACATCCCAGCCCATCACCCCTTGCGGTATGGCATGACTGGGGACAGGTTACTTGAACACCTGACTCAGCTTCTGCATCTATAAAATGTGGACAATGGTATCCACCTCAGGGGGTTGTTGTAAAGGATTGCTGACGGGCACCCCATACGTATGACTCTCATCTCTTCAAGGAGACACTGGCTCTTTTCGCCTGTTTATGCCAACAGATGGATCTTATTACAATTGTTCTAAGTTTCAGAAAAAAAAATATTAGTGTGGGCTGTGCCTGGAGTTATGTTCAGTGTATACAATGATTTGAGGATAATTGTTTTAACAATACGAACTCGTCATCCAGAAAAATAGTGTGTCCCTCATTTTTTAATGTTCTTTTCTGCCCGTCAGTAAAGTTTTGTTGTTTTCGTTGTATAGGCTGTGTTTGTTCGTTGTTGTGGGGCTGAATCTGATTTGCTAACACTTTGCATATGGGATTTCTTTTTACACTGTGGGTGTGTTGGTGTGTGAGTAGGTGGGTGTGAATATGTGTATCATATATACTGTTTTATGGGAGTTTTTGTATCAAAATTAATTTAAACAGCATGGCTATTATGGTGTGTTTAAAGTTTTAAAGCTCTAGCCACAAAACCACCTACTCCTTAAGTACATTCCAGTTTTCTTGTGTTTTACTCTTCATACAAGTTTGGTAATTCAGAATTTCCTAGGAAATTCTGTTTTGTCAAGATTTTGAATTTATTGGTATGTTGTACATACTACTCTTTAATAATTGACTTATCTCCTGAATTTTACTATATCCATTCTCTATGTATATGTGCCTTCTCTCTTTTTATTTCTTGAGAAGACCCGTGAGATGTTTCTTATTTATGGGTCTTTTCCATTATTTTTTTTCTATTTTAATCTTTACTAAGTTTATTCTCCCTTCTCTCCTTGATCTCTGTAACTTTTGAGTTTCAACATTCATATCACTTATTTCTCTATAACTTAATCATGAAAAAGGCTATGAATTTTCTGTGAAATACTGCTTTGACCTGATATCCTCCTCATTATTATAACTAGTCTGTATACTTGTCCTTTTTGAACTTGAGAACTTATTTAAGAAAGGGTTCTATGAATTTTCAAATGATTTAGGGATTCTCCTGTATTCTTTTAGTACTAATTTCTAGTTCATTTGCACTGTGAACGGAGAATGTGGCCTCACCGTTTTTGCTTTGTGGAGAGGTTTATGGAGATTTCCTTGTACCCTAAGATAAAGTCCATTTCTGTTATATTCTGTAATATTCCATGGCGATGGAATTTGTTTGAAGGCGAGGGCGATGTTCCTTGTTTGAAGGCCACACAGTTGCATGTAACACACACACACACACACACACACACACACACTCATAGTATTTACAGATCCTCTTTCTCTTTACTTACTTTTGATTTCAGATTAGTATATTTTTCTCCAACTCTTGTACTTTTTAAAAATAGTTTATGTGATCTGCATCAGTGTTTTGGGCCATAAAGTATCATAACCATCATATCTTCATTTTGGAATCCATGTGTCATCCATTATTTAAATATCATCTTTGGATTTTGTTTTGCTTTGTCAGGCCCCCCTCCCCGTAACTGAATTATTATTTTGAAAGCAGTGAAGCCAGCAAGAACACCAAAAGAGAAGATAGTAAGAGAGGGTTTTTCAACAAGCCCCTTGTGTTTCCTACTCAAGACTGTATCAAATAATGATCTGATATTACACGCAGTAATTATGCACACACCTGTTAATGAGTTTTCCACCTTTGTCAGTTTTCAAAAGTCTGAGCAATGGCGGAGCCCTCTGATTTAAAGGTTTATCTAAGGTTGAAATCCATAAGCATAGCTACCTCCAAAGGGGGTTGGCCTCTTATCTCCCTCTTTTAAGCTGGGTGATTGATGATGAGATCCAATCACAGCACTTGATGTTTTCCTCCGTTTGGACACTGAGAAGCAAACTCGGCTCTCTAACAGAAACATTCCAAAGTAGCATGCAAACATAATTTTCCGGAGTAAGAAAGATTAGACCTTTGTAGGACAATGCATACTCTCTTTTCCTTCAAGAAGTCTGAGTTATTTCTTCGGGCGTTAGCCTGAGCTTTGTAGGGCCACATTATTGTTCTGTGAGTGTCGGTTTATGAGCTTCCTCTCCTTCCAAGTGCAAGAAGAAATGTCTCTTGGTAGCGTCCGTGAGACTCTTGACCAAAAACCGGGATCGTCTAGGTGTCTGGTATGACATTGTAACATCCAAGGGTCTGATCTTAATATTAAAACCCCCTTTCTGGGTGGTTTGCATTGGACTGGTGGGTGCCTCCACCAGTCCTTCTGAAACCTTGGTTGCACATTTAGGATCACTTGGGGAAGCTTTTATTTTATTTTATTATGGGGGGGGGGGGCTTTTAGAACCTCTGGATGCTCTGGACCTGCTCCACCAAACACACAGGAATCTCTGGAGCCTTGGCATTGGTAAACTTTAATACTCTTCTAATGTGAAGTGTGAGCTATCTTGGCCCCTACCCTTGTTTTTAACTGCTCTGAGTCACTTTGTATAAGTTGTGTGTCTTGTTCCAAAGTGAGGATTATATTTTACTGGGCTAGGTTAACCTGTATACGTGTATTTTCATAAATAATGTTTTGTCTCTTATCTTTTTTTTTTTTTTTTTAGCATTTACTTTACATTTCCCCTCTTTATGCCTCCTTGTTGTGTCCTTTGAATTCCATTTTTTGCTAAATTGACTGCTTTCCTTTTTCCCCTTTGGTAATTTTGAAGATAAGCTACTTTATAGTCTATTACTAATTACTCTTAACATCTTTAAAAACATCATGGTCTAACCTATATTTCTCTAATTAACCATAGAAACTATATAACAGAGTTTCTTGCAAGATGAAGAAATTAGCATATCTCCTTGCTCCAACTTTATGCTTTCTATCAGTGTCATCTGCAGAGTTTTACCCTGGGGTTTGGGCAGGAGTGATATCTTTTATCTTCTCTTCGAAGGAATATTTGTTATGCTTGCATTGTTTTATAACTATGTTTATAGCAATTATTTAGATTCTTCACTCTACCATTTGCTTGTTTCTAATCTCTTTTTTTTTATTAACCATAACTTTCCCATATTTGAGTTCCTCATTTTGATTCATCTCTTGGTTGGTTAGAAAACACCTTCGAGTGTTTTTGTTTCTGTTTTTGTTTTTAATGAATATTATGTGAATATTTTTTGAGGTCTTTGACACTGGGAGCAATTTCTATTGTCTGTTGTTTAGCAACTTGGCTGGATCATTCTCTTTTTACTCTAAATTACTAGGAACAGATCTGTACGGTGTCTAAGAGAAATGCATTGAAGGTCATGGCCTTCAGTTGCATTGGCCATGAAATGCATTGAAGGTCATGGCCTTCAAAAAAAAAAGTATTTTTTCCTAGTTTCCAGGGCAGACTCATGTATCCACCTGTTTTTCAGACGTTGGTCAATTCTGTTGCTTGGGATTTGTAATGGGATGGGAACGTGAGGCACCCATATTCATGTCCCCATCTTTTCAGAGGGTATCCACCATTAAATACAGTTAACCCTTGAACAACACGGGAGTAGGAGTGCCAGCCTCTCCCCGCCCAACCCTGTTCAGTCAAAAAATCCATATATAACTTTTGACTCCCCCAAAACTGAACTAATAGCCCACTGCTGACCGAAAACCTTATCGATAACATAAACAGTTGATTAACACATATCTTGTATGTTATGAGTATTATATATTGTATTCTTCCAATAAAGTAAGCTAGAGAAAAGAAAGGAAGAGAAGATTTATTTACAGTACGGTGCTGTATTTATCATAAGAAAAAATCCACGTGTAAGTGGATGTGTGTGGTTCAAACCTGGTTGTTCAGGGGTCAACTGTATTCATTGATTCATTCAGCAAATATTGATTTGCTGATTGAGCACCTACAATGCGCCGACCATCGCGAGAGCCACTAGGGACCGAGAGGAATCAAACAGACAAGATTGCTACTGTCATGGAGCGTATGTGTATGTGTTGGGTCGAGGGAGGGACAGACCATAAACAAACAAGTGAACAAGATAATTTTAGAGAGTGATAAGTAAAGCTACCATATACAGCTGCTCAAAATGGTGCCCCTGGAGCTTTGCAAGATGGCAACGCACTACAAAGCTTTTACAGAAAAAAGAATAATGTGATAGAGTCATGGAGTGGGGGTGGGGACTCAGGTGATGTTAATTACATTCTTCTCTGCTGCAAATGCACTTGTGCACACACTTGCAGTGCTTCTGGTGGTCTTCTCTCTGAAATCATAGCATTTCTTTTTACCTTCAGTCTGCCTTGGTGTGGTTCTACTGGTAGACAGGCCTTGTGATTTTGCCCCTTGGCTTCAAGATCATTGGCTCTGTTAGGTCAGGATTCCTCACGAATTGCATTTTGCTTGCAGCTAGAGACAGCACGGCTGTCCCACTTCGGTGCTGATGTAATGATTAGGAGTTGACAGGTCAATATTCAGCAAATTTTAAGAACACCCACCGTGGACTTCACTTTTAGGCACAGTGGGCAGTCCTGTTCTCATAAGAGGTTGTTGAGGGGTGACTAAGAGCTTGGCCCCTGGACTCAGATGGATTTGAACTTGCTGTACCATTTATTGACCAAACAACCCTGGAAAATTACTTAACCTCTGCATGCCTCAGTGTCTTCGTCTTTAAAATGGGCTACCTACCAAATGGTGTTATTGTGACAGCTAAATTGACTAATGGATGACAGTGCCTGCGCTTAGTAACCACCATTAATATATTATAATAATCACTATTAACTCTATATTGTTTTGCCTAAAAGCTTTTTCATTTCCATCGCTCCCCTTCGCTCAGACTCTTTCTATACCTCTAAAACACAGAGACTACAGCCATAAGACCGAATGTGTCTTAGGGACCAGGTTCACTTTGCAGAATTGGACGGGAGGGCTTTGAGTAGCAGATTGGAAAAGGGATACCTAATGTAGAAGAGGGAAGGGTGGGTAGAGTCAGGGAAAGGAAGGAGAAGCTCAACAGAAGGAGTCACCAATCCCTTTGTTTTGTATGTGTGTGTGTTTTGCAAGCATGATTTCATTATTTTTCACCTTCGTTTCATTATAACTAATAAGCCAAATATTTTGCTAACTTATGTTTCAATATTATTAACACCAAACACCAATATAAACGTTAAAAAAGGATTTAAATGTTTGTCCACATTAGTTTTTACCCTCTTTATACTTTTACATTTGAAAGTGTTTAGTATGAGCCTATATCATTTTTGCAGTCAGAAAAATTAAATATTGTTTTCATTTTGAAAAAGTATTACCCCAAAACCTATTACTCAAAAACAGTTTTTATTTGGGGCTCATGTCCAGTCTTCATCCACATGTAAATGTGTAATAGCTATAATCGGGAATATACATATAATTTTATGATCTACTGTTTTACTTAAAATGATGCTTAACGTTCTTCTTTCTGCAGGGTCATATTTATCACTTTAATGATTTCATTCAAACAGCATCACATTAAAGGCTATAATTTACCTCATATTATTAGGCTGGCATATAGGTTGTTCACATTTTTTTCTCTGTAATAAAATTTTGTCACTATAAACATCTTTGTCCATGCGGCTCTTTTTCTTTTGAATTAATTCCTAGAGATTACTGAGTCAGAATATCTGAATAGTTTTGTGGTTGTTGATAAGAATTCATATACTCCCTTCCAAAAGGATTATATCAACTTTACTTTGCAACTGGCAGTAAATACATATGAGTTTCCAAGAAGCCTCAACAATATTGGAATATATATATATATATATATATATAAACACTAGTGAAATAGACTGTGTTTTCATATTAATTCTGTTTTCTCTCCTATGAATCCTCTGAGCATACTCTTTGCTCATCTTGGTGCTATTCTTATGCAACTATTAAAAGCTCTAATTTAATATTGATATTCACCCTTTGGCATATTTGTTACAATTTTTTTCATTCTATTATTTTCCCTCTTAATTTTGGTTCAATGTTTGCTTGTTTGTTTTTCCATTTATAACACTTCCCTTGCCTCAACCTTGTTCCAGGGTCTGTCAGTCACTGGTGAAAAGGGTTTAAAATAAGGAATTCCAGAAGAATCTGTCCATAGGATAAAGTAGGAGAGAGAGCAGGAAGTGAATAGGACAGGGAGAAAAGGCACCATCACCTCTCCCCCAGGATTCTTCCAAAGCTTTGTCTTCTGAAAGAGAGTGTTTACCCAGCACCTCCTTAGCATAGTTCTGTGGCCTTGAGGTTGCCCAAATCCGCAGGGCATACCTATCATAATGTTTAAAGAGAAGAAATGGACTTGGCATGCTCTGACCCTGGCTCCCAGCCAGGGGATCAGCAGCAGCTAAGAGGACCCACTCTGCCATGTCTGCAGTTTGCCAGAGGGGCCCTTCCCAGCACCATGCCCAACGTGGAACCCAGCATGTCTCCCTCCTAGATCTCAGAGCCCAGCTGGTCCGGCCCAACCCCGGTGTTATGTTTCTTTCCATTGCTCCTTAGGCTAAGCAAATGCTCCCCGTGCCAGCCCTCAGTAGTCCAGGCAGAATGCCGGGACGCACCCTGACCTCCACGGCTCTTCTCTTGCAGTTTCCTGCTTCTTCAACTTCACCAGCCCCTCTGGGATTGTCCTGTCGCCCAACTACCCAGAGGATTACGGCAACCACCTCCACTGCGTCTGGCTCATCCTGGCCCGGCCCGAGAGCCGCATCCACCTGGCTTTCAACGACATCGACGTAGAGCCTCAGTTTGACTTCCTGGTCATCAAGGATGGGGCCACAGCCGAGGCCCCGGTCCTGGGCACCTTCTCAGGAAACCAGCTCCCCTCCTCCATCACAAGCAGTGGCCACGTGGCCCGTCTCGAGTTCCAGACTGACCACTCCACAGGGAAGAGGGGCTTCAACATCACCTTTACCAGTGAGTCCCCACTCTGTCTCCAGTGGACCATCCCTCGGAGTGTTGGCCCCTGAGCATTGTGGAGGGTGCCCCGAGGGAGGAGCCCTGATGTGGGTGGGCCAGTTCCAAGGGCCCCAGCATGGGACTCCAGTATGACCGGAAAAGCAGAAAGTGTAGGCTACTGGCCAGGGTGCTCTTTTCAAGGGAGTTGCTATCTTTTGAGCATTTCTTTCCTTTAAGTGCAGTATGTAATGTTAGAAGAGCTTGGGGCCTCATGTCTCCCGCTCACCCTTCCTCCCCTAGCAGGCCCAGTGAGCACCAGGAAGGGCCCCGGGAGGGCAGGCCTTTGTCATCCTCTCATTGTTTCTCATCCCTCTCAAGCGGCTGGCTCCCCCACCCCCACCCCCAGTCCCCGAACACCTGCGAACTGTTGACTTCAGTCAGATATTCCCCATGGGGCTCACACTTCACTATGACTAGTTCCCACCCCTGCAGTTGAATCAGAAGCAAAGGTCCGGAGCAGTGTTTTTGCATGGATCTGGGACTTATTGGCCTTGTTATTGGGGCACTTCCTCTTCGTCCTTCTCAGGGCCACAGTCCAAAAGCTGTCACCTCCAGTTTCAACCCTGGGCCCCTCCTCTAGAAGCAACCTGAAACTAAGGGGTAATTCTTTGTATTTCTGTGTCTGCTGGAGCTGTAGTGAGGAGGGGGAGGAGAGCAGAGCTTGGAGACCACAAATAGCAAACTGCCAAAGGTAGCAGGAAGAGCTTATCAGGTCGTAATAAGCCGTAGACCCAGTGAACTCAGCCAGTGGCAAATAGTCAAATGGGGCTGAAGTTGGGCTTGCCTGAGGCATTCACCAGATCCTCTAACAGGGGCTGCTTGTGGAATGCAAGCCCCCCCCCCCCGCCCCGTTCCCGCCCCGCCCATGCATGCAAACACTCAGAGTCTGGTACTTTTGGACAGAACTGGTCTCTGAGCCCCCACCCCACTCCCTTAGCATGGAGGTCTTGCTTCCTTGTCCCACCTGTCCCTGGAGTCTCATTGAGCTGGGGCTATTGGGGACCTCAGATGCCAAGGAACCACCCAAGCTAAAGCTCTCTCCCAACACTCCCTTCAGCACCTTCTTCAGGACAGCAAACTTGCTAGAAACCATCCGTCTTCTCAGGGCCTGCCTCTTCCAGGTGTACCTGTCCCCGCCACCCACAGTCAGGAGGAAGGAGAACCCAGTCCATCTTCCCCAGTCTTCCCAGTCTCGCACTGCACTCCAGCTTCCAGCCGACCTACCCCTCTCCTTGCCTTACCATGAGATTATGAGCTCTGGAAAGGTGGGGACATGTATACTTATCTTCTTATCCCTTCTGCCCAGCACACAGTCTGGAGCTGTGATAAGGATCCGTAAATGTGTATTGGATGGAAGGATCCATGAGTGACGCACACCCTTTTCCCCCTGGTGGGAGTAGGAAGAAGAGGGGTGAGAGGTATCCCAGGGAGCCCACCTTCCAGGATGGTGAGGGGTGGGAACTCTGCAGGTTCAGTGTATGTATGGACATCAGTGGGAAGCCTGGGACAAAACCAGTTACTGAAGCTCCTGGCAAAACCAAATCCTAGGGAGTGCCTACCTTCCAGAAAGCAGCAAGTGCTGAGTCCTTGGTGGGGAGGGGAAAGGGGAGGCAAAAGGCAGGGGACCTGATCTAAGTGAGGATCCAGCTGCTACCTAGCATTCCTCTCCAAGGCTTCTCCACCACCGTAAAAATCATACACATCCAACACATACATACTCAACAAACAGAGCAGGTCAAAGAAGAAGTACTAATTACCACCCCAGAATCCCCCCACTCAGAAAGGATTCTCACCAGCCTTTGCTGAACACTACTGCAGACATCAGATATTGCTCTATGCACTTATAGAGATAGTTCGGACGGATAAGGAGACCTAATTGTGTTACATTTGGGCCCCGTTGCTAAATCAGAATCCCTAAGGGGAGAAGGCCCTATAATCCACATTTTTACAGGCTTTGGAGGTGACTCCGATGTAGCTAGTACAGTAGTAGCCCCCCGACGAGTGTCCGGGAACTGGGACATAAGGCTCCTCAGTCACACGCAGCCGATGATCATCTAGGCTGAGCCTGAACCTGCCCGGCGTGGGGAACTCACCTCCCAGATAGCTTTTCCACAGCAGGAGAGCGCTGGGTGCTTCCCCTCATGCTGACTTGAAGCCGGTATCCCTGGAACAAGGATCAGTGATCCCATTTTCACTCCTAGTGCTCCTTAGAGTAAAGCTAATCCTTTCTTCACACGGGGCATTTGGACCAATGATGATGGCAGGTGCTGTCCCTGGAGCACCTGCCATTTGAGCACCTCTGTGGTCACCACCGCCAGTGCTCAGAAACGTCAGTAGCTGAGCTCTGTCCACCCTTCCACATGCCAGGAAACTGAGGTTTGAAAAGGCTCTTGACTTAGAGCTTTTGTGCCCTGACATTGGACATAGCTTCAGAGTCTTGCGTGTGTGTGTGTGTGTGTGTGTGTGTGTGTGTGACAGATCAGATGTTTAGGAGACACGTCTGGACTTCTGGGCCCCAAGCACCCCTCTTCTTCTTCCCAGGACATCTTTCTAAATGTCAGGGCAACTTCATAGTGATTGTTTCTCATGAAGAAAGGGGAGAAACCTAAAGTCCGGAATGACCTGGGCTTTGCATTTCAGCGGGAAGGGTGTTGGGGTGTCCGCTGAGCCTCCACAAGGGATCATCACAATCATCTCCACATCAGATGCTCCTGTGGCTCACCTTCGGTAGGGAGGATCCCCAGGTTTGCAGTTCTCTTGCCTCCAGCAGGGTCCAGCAGCCTCTGGGGCCCTTCTGTTTCTGGTTGTGCAAGTGTTTCAATCACTGGTGAATTTCAGAGACTTGCAAATTGAGTTCTTCATTTAAAGTGGCACGGGCCTGCACAGCCAGGGAGCCTGGTCTCCTCGAAAGCACCATCCACACAACAGCAGGGATGCTGAGAGGGTGTGGCTCGGAGACTTGAGCTCCAGAACTGCGGCACACTGCTGGAGGCAGGCTGGGAATGTGCTCCGTGGAGACGGAGTGGGAATGGGAAGAAGGCAGCAGACTCATACTCAGGGAGTACTTACCATCTGTCAGGCGCCGTCCCAAACATTCTCCACTTTCAAATTCATATCAACTTTCCTTTTATTTCTATCCTGAGTTGACCCTGCCAGGAAAGTATGGTCTCCATTTTATAGGGCAAGAAACAGAGACTCAGCAAGATTACATAAGTTGCCCAGAACCGTGTAACTAACAAGAGGCAAAGCTCAATTAAACCCGCAAGCGCTCTCTTTCCTCTGCCCCATTCCCGCTGCATTATCATTGCCTGGATGGAGTGAGAGGCAGCCTGAAAATACACAAGGAAATGAGGGAAATGGCTTCAGACAGGGTTGAGTCCAGGGCACCTACTTTATGATGCTTAGTGTCTATTAGTGTCACAGGACTTGGAGTCCAGCTCATCTCAAACATAAATGACCTCGTAACTGTCTGAAGTTAGGGAAGCGTGGAATGGATGTGGGTAGGAGGGAGCTGTGCTCCTACGCCATGGTGGGCCTCAGTTTCCTCATTTGTAACCTGGGTCATCATGTCTACCTCATGGAATATGATGTAGATGAGCCGACATGAGACATACTGAGTCTGCTGCCTGAGCTATGTATGTTCATCAGCATGAAATTGGATTAGGTGCTCGGGAAAGCAGGAGACCAAGTTTAACAATCACCTGCTTTCTGCTCACTGTGGCTCACGGGTTCTGGGACATCATGGCGGGTTCTTGTGGACACTTCCACAAGAGTCTCGGATTGCCTATCATAATGAAGCTTGTTTTCTCTGGGGTGGGGGGGACCTATCTGCTCTCCAACTCTGCCTAACCCCGTCCTTGACCCCCATCCACACAGCCTTCCGACACAACGAGTGCCCAGATCCCGGCGTTCCGGTGAATGGCAAACGGTTTGGGGACAGCCTCCAGCTGGGAAGCTCCATCTCCTTCCTCTGTGACGAAGGCTTTCTCGGGACTCAGGGCTCGGAGACCATCACCTGCATCCTGAAGGAGGGCAGTGTGGTCTGGAACAGCGCCGTGCTGCGGTGCGAAGGTACGTGCCTGCCGGGGCGGGGGGCTGGGGCCGTCAGCCGGAGAGGACGCAGAGGGGGCCAAGCGGCACCTGTCACCATCGATCACCCTTCCTCTTCTCCTGGGACCCAGGCCACCCACTTACCCTCACACTGGGATGGCAGGGGCTCTGTAGGATGACTTTGCACAGAAATTTGAATGGTAACCAGAGATTAACCTGGAGAAACACTGGTTTTAGACAGTCAGGCATCAAAACACCTCTGCTTTCCACTGAGAACTCTCTCGGTATCACAGCTGTTAGGAGCCCTTCTTCCAGCTCCTGCCTGAGGGAGCTCCGGGAGCCCAAAGCTTTGGCAGCGCCGTGGAGTTTGAAGTCTTTCAGGCTGCCTGGCACTCTGTTCTCCACGTGCTCATTTTCCCCGGTTCCCTGGGATGTCTCCCCGCCTTGGCCTTCATGCTCCTGTTAAAGGCTGCCTCCGTATCCTTGAGGTCAGTCCTCAGGAGGCTGAAGGCAGACGGGCCAGGAGAAACACAGCTCGAAGCAAGCGTGGGTTATTGTGGCGTCTTCTCAGTCCTGCCCAGCCACACAGAATAGGTTTGACTTAGGCTTAGAGACCAGCCATCCGTTCCCCCAAACTGCAGGCACTTAAAACACAGGCGAAGTTTCTCGAGGGCAGGAATCAGGCCACATCTGCGTCCCACGCACCATACCTGCCACAGAGCAGGTCCTCAGTAGAATTCATGACTGACGGACGAAAGGTGAGCATCTACCAGCCCCTGGGAGGCAGTGACCGTGGACATGGAGGCAGGGGCTTGTAGTTCTCCACTTTGGGGAGCCGGAAAGCTGCTTCCCCTCGTTTCACATGATGAACAGAGGTGGTGACCTAATTGAACTCTCTCCATAGGGGAGCTCCAGAGGGGAGCGTTGGAGCGAGCACTGCCCCAGAGCTGACAGGTGGGGGAGGGGAGAGGAGAGACCACTGACCTCTCAGTGCACGTAGCAGAGGGTCTGGGGTTAAGGTGAGCTTTCAAATCCATGGAATTCTGGCAAGTCACCTTTTCCCTCCGAGCCTCTGTATTTTCCAACTGAGCACAGAAGGGAGGGGATGAGAACAAGGTACGTTATATGGGGCAGTTCCTGGCATAAAGTACTCAAAACAGTTTGCTCTGCTGCCCCTGGGTTGTAAGCTCCATGAGTTGAGGAGATCTTCCTTGACCTCACAGCCATACAGCCGGCAAATTGTTAGATTCTCAGATGCTCAGCCAATACTGATTGATGAATTACTGAATGGATGAATAAAGGAAAGACCTTTTAATTAGGTTAGTCTGTCCCTAATGGCCTCCAGAGCCTGACTCCCACCACACTGCCCTTTGCTTTCACCCTGAAATTTACTATCTGAGGGACCCTGGGCAAATGACTTGACCCCTTCGTGCCTCAGTTGCCCCATCTATACAGTGCCGTTAATAACAGCAACCTCTTCACAGGGTTGTGAGCACCCACGGACCTTGGAGCTGCATCTGGCAAAGAGGGGGCAATTGATAAGTGTTGGCCATGAGCATGATTTTAACCCGATTTTAATCATTTCTTCATCGGACCAATCAGATGACTATCACTCCACTTCAGGGGTTCGAGTGGTGCCCTTCCACCCTTCCAAGCACCTGCCCCAGTCATGCCGTGAATGGACCCTTTTCTGCCCTCCAAGTTCCCACAATGAGGTCCACACAATGTCACGGCCATTTTCCCCAGGGGAGTGAGCTTCTTTGGAAATGACATTCTCGGCCATGGAACTAGCAGGTGAAATCACGCCACCACTGGCAACAGTGGGGTGATCGTGCGAGTGTGATGGAGTCATTTGCGGGTGAAGCCCATGACCCCACAGAGCCACCGTGCAGAGCCCAAGGTCTGGAGGACTGTCCACTTGTCCTTCAGGCTGCCCCTCGTTCTCCCTTATTCTCTCCCCGAACCCCTTCGGGTGTCCTTGTCTTGGTCCATCTCATCCAAGACATCTTCCCTGCTGTCTCTTGCTCACCTAATTCCTTTTGTTCTTCGGGGGCCACCACTGGACCATGCTTTTGGACACTTGATCTCACCACCATTTCATTTTTCTTTACCAGTTCCTGACCTTTGGTTCTGTCTCCCCACCAAGATTTGCTTGCAGGGCAGAAGCCCAGGTTCCCAGTGCCCTCAAGCCTGTAGGGGCTGAGTCCCAGCGGAGCTGGGAGACACTAGGAGGAGACATGAGGGCTCCGTAACTACAGACCCCACTCCTTGGCATGGTCCGCCCTCCTGAATCAGGGGCTCCTAGACCCTAGTTCCGTCAGTGCACTGAGATACTCGAGACCAGGTATGAGTGCATGAGAGAATTAGACTCACTGTTTCATGGGCAAAGTCCTAATTTTGTAATTAAAACCATCCCGTCCATTCCCTTGGGAGGATGGGGAACGCTGAGACTGGAGGACAACAGGCAACTAGACGTAGGGAGCAGCCCGTTGGAGAGACCGTGAACTTGGCACAGGCGAGAGCCTGCTCAATTTCATCAGAGGGGTGGGCATTTGCTGCCCAAGGTGGTTTTCAGGGATCTGGGGAGCTGCGTATCCGAGGGTCAGAGTGAGAGACCCTACCTCGGGTGGCCAATCCCAGACATGAAACAGTGGAGTAGATGGGGTAGAGAAGCCCCTGGGATTGGCCCCTCCGTGGCTCCTTTCCCCTGTGTCCCAGCCTCGGGAGAACCTTGCTTTGTAATCAGCATCTTTTGTCTTTTCCATTTTTTCTAGTCTTGTTTTTGATTAAGTATCCCCACCTTGTGGACAATTAAATGCAAAAGCTAATGGTCTTTTAAAAAATCTTTTAATATATGCTAAGAGCCACTTAGCTTTTGAGAGACTATAATGGGACAAGGGAGAAAGTGGCATCTTCTCCTAAATTTAGAAAGAAGGATGATCATCTGGTTGCTCTAAGGAGCAAGTCGGCAAACTTTTCCTTAAAGAGCCCGCTGGGAGGTAGCTTCGGCTTTCGGGGCCGTGCGGGTCTCTACTCAACTCTGGCACCTTATGCAAACACAGCCACGGCCACCACTTAAGTGAATGGGCTGGATGTGGCCCCCGGGCTGTAGTTTGTGGATCCCTTGTCTAGAGCACAGAGGACAGAGGGGATCCATATGTTTAAAGTCAGAAATAGCTTTAAAAAGCCTTCTAGGCAGGGAAGGCATTTACACAGGCATGCCTAGTTATCCCTCTCCTTTTCCCTACCCACCTCTTCCTTGTCTTTTTTTCAGAGAGAACCAAGTAACCATACCACACGGGGATAAGTATTTTACAGGTGTCCCTTCATTTCAGCCTTGCACCCGGTAGGAAGCAGGTGTAGTTCTGGGCCCCACTGGAGCCCAGAGAGGTTAAGTCACTCACCCAAGGTCCTCCCAGCTTGTCAGCAGTGGAGCCAGAATTCAAACCCAGACTCTTGGCTACACTGTTTCTGTATTTTTCTGGAATTATTTCGCTACAGAGAACACAGTTTCAACCCTGTTTATGAAATACTTCAAAGTATCCACACGTAGGATAAAAAGCAAGTTTCTACTTTTCCTATCCCAGAAGAAAATTAAAACAAAAGGAAACATAGTGCCTATTGCAGAAGACAGAGAAGAGGGGACCCCGCATGGAAGCATCAGAAATTGACAGCATAAAACAAAATGACAGCAGTATGACAAACATATCAGTTATGACAGTAAAGGTAATTAAACTCCCTATTAAAAGACAAAGAACCTCAAACTGGGTTTAAAAAAATATGCTGCTTATATAAGAAATACACAGGGGGGGGAAAAGGAGATAAATTATCTACAGTGAGTGTGTATTCTCATTTTTACAGTAATGCTTGATGGTTGTAAAAATTTTAAGCAATACATAAGTGAGATAAAGTTCAAGTGAAAATTCTCATTTCCTCATCCCACTCCCTAGAGGAAAATGGTTTGACTGGTGTAAACACATCCACATTGTTTTTCTCTGGGTGTATACCAGATGGGTTACTTTTATAATCAGAAAATTAAAAAGTCCTATAAAAAAGACAAAAGGCTGGTTCTCCCCATTCCCACAAGAGAATCCAAGTGATAGTTGTAGCTCAGTTAGGCCTCCAAGGAAGAAGTAAGAGCAGTTACTGAGTTTCTGACATCATCTCACTGAATCTTCTGGCCACTCTCCTGAGAAAGATGCTGTAATGCTCTGAGCACAAGAAAGCTGCAAACCAGTGAGGTGAATTGACCAGCCTGAGATCCCGCTGCTGATAACAGTTAAGCATTTCCTATGTGTTAAATATGTTGCCCTGCTGAATCTTCATGACAGCCCTCGGAGGTAAGTACTGTATTGTTCCCATTTCACAGAGGAGAAAACTGAAACACAGAGTAGTTACGTAACTTGCCCAAGGTCACACAGCTCAACGAATGGGAGAGACAGGATTCCAATCCAAGTACTCTGATTCCAGGCCATCGCTTTCAATCACCCAGTGAGGACTGACTCCAAAGTTCACTCACCTTTCATGCTGCCACAAAACAGTGGTGTAGCAGGCCACAGGAAAAGGCTTTCACGACTTGTGGTCATTCACACTGGACACCTTGTCACCAAAACCCCTCTGGGGGCGGGAGTGAGGGTGGGCATTCCCACGTCCACACCCACACCGGCTAACAACACAAGCTCTGGAGCCAGCCCGCTGGGTTTAAATCCTGGCTCTGCCACTTCCCGGCTGTGTGTTTCTGAGCCTTTAGCTCACCTCTCTGTTCCTGTTTCCCCCACTCTGAAACGAGGCTAGGACCAGTCCCCATCCTCTAGGGTGTTCTGAAGGTGAACATATAGGAAAAGAAAAAGGGCACATCAAGCGGTGTCTGGCACCTGTGAGGCTTGATGAAGACTAGTTCTTCATAGTCTTGTGTTCTGTCACCGTGCCCAGCTGCATAGTTGCTCCTGGCCTGGCACGATGTTGGCGTTCATCATGGGGGACACCAGCCCCTTGCCAGAAGCTCGGTGTGTTAGTCATCTCGTGCCATCGTTACAAAATACTACAGATTGGACAGCTTGGATGGTAGAAATTTGTTTTCTCTCTGTTCTGGAAGCTGGAAGTCCAAAGTCAACGCGCCAGCGGGTTTGGTTTCTCCTGAAGCCGCTTTCTCCTCGGCTTACAGATGGCCACCTTCTCGCTGTGTCCTCACATGGCCTTTTCTCTGTGTGCCCATCCCGGGTGTCTCTTCTTAAAAGAACACCAGTCCTATTGGATTAGGGCCACATCCTAATGATCTTATTTAACCTTCATTACTACCTCTTTAAGAGCCCTGGTTCCAGACAGTCATCCTGGGGCTAAGGCTTCAACCTGTGAATTTGGGGGGACGCAATTCAGTCATAATACCTGGTCTTCTACCTTCCAACCAGTATTTCACTTCAGCGAAGTATTTATTGAGCACCTGCTGGGTGCCAGGCACTGGGTCCCTCGGTTTGTCTTATCCCTGAGCTCTTATCTCTAGTCAAGGCCAGAAACCCCCTCCTCTTTTCTTTCGTTGTGCGTGCGAGTGTGTACACAGTGGGAGTGTGAGAGGTATGAGTGTGAGTGTGTGCATTTCCTTTTTTCCCCCCACATTCTGAGTGGAAAATTTCAAACAGGATTGATACACCTTTGTGCCCACCGCCCAGCTGCAACAGTCACAAGCTCGTGGCCTGTTCCATTGCATTCACCCCCTACCTGTTGCCCTGGCCACGCCCCCTCTGGGACTATTGGGAAGCAGATTTCAGGCAAAACAGCCCATCCACAACATTTTAGTGTGTATCTCTAACAGATAAAAAGAGCTTTTTATAAAAGCAATATTATCATCCTAAAAAAATAAAAATAATTACTTAATACAATCAAATTTCCATGATCGTTTAACACTTTCTTTTCAAGATACTTCTTAAAAATCAGAATCCTGCCTAGCTTTACTCATTACAGGCAGCACGTATGTGTCAGCTCATTTAACCTGTGGACCTCCACGCCCACCCCCTGCGATTTTTTATGGAAGAAGCCAGTCATTTATTCTGAGGTGTCTCCTGCACTCTGGGTTTTGGCCATTATGTCCCTGCGAGGTTGTTTAACATGATCCTCTCTCTCTTATATTCCTTTAATTGGCAGTAGGATCTAAAAACCTAATCAGATTTAGTTTCCATTTTTCAACCGGAATATTCTACGGGCAGGGCTCTGTGCCACCATCAGAGACGCATAATGTCTGGTTGTCTCTCATTTGAGGATGTTAGGAGCCAGCAACGGGATTGCAAAATGCCCACATGCTATCATTTCATCTTCTTTTATAAGCTGGAATACTTAAAGAAAACTCGCCCTCATCAACTATTTGGTTACCCTGAGGTATAGTTCATGAAGGAAAGGCAGAGAAAAACTTAATTATTTTCCTTTACTTACCGGTTTTTATTCAATGAGTCAATTCCCTGACATCTTCTAAAGTTGAACGTTTTTAAATATCATTACAGTTCAGTGGATTTAAACATATTTTATGTATTTAAATCCATTGCAGTTATCACTCTAACCGACACTCCAATTGTCCCATTGGCCAGTGGGAAGGAACCTTTTGAACGTGGCCCAACCTCATTTTGAACATTTTCTGTCCCTGACCTGGAAGCAGCCGTTTCTCCAAGGAGCCCTGGTCCCTTTTTGATGGAAAGTGATACTGAGAATCTGGGCATTGGGGGTAATTATTCCTATTGATTTGGCCCTAGTCTCTAAGGCTTTTCAATGAACAGAGGTAAAGAATCATTTTTTAAAGATAAAACACATAATGGGTTCATTTCATCTCAAATGTAAGAATACTTTCTTTTTTTACTTTCTTGATGTCATATACCTGCTTTCATTCCTGCTGAAAATTCCAGTTCCCTACAACATCAACATGATTTCCCATTCCCTACTGCATACCCAAGACTCACAGAATGATCTGGCCACTACCAACACCAGTGTGATTACTGAAAATGGTTTAAGTTGTTTTACTTTTGATTCCTCTCATTCCTAAACCCTACTAGGGATAGCTGTATTTTAAGATCTCTTTTGCTAGTTTTTTCATGTGTGATTATGCCACCAGCTGATATAGTACTGTATTCATTTATTTCACTCTGCTTTTGAGTTTTGAAAAATTCCTTATCAAATTTAAATCTTTCTCTTCAGTTGCAAAAAAATATTTACATAGTTCCAAACTTAAGCATCTAAAAGAAGATAGATTCTGAGAAAAAATGTATCGTCTTCTAGAGTCAGCTAGACTCTGAGAAAGTCTAGCTTTTATCCCTTTCCTCTCTACCCTGTTCCCTCCTTCTTTCCATAGATAATCTTGAGTTTGGGCCTTATTCTTTCATCAGTTGTTAATATGAGTCAATGTGTGTGCACGTGCGTGCGCGTGCGTGTGTGTGTGTGTCTCCCACCCCTCTCTTCAATAAACAGAATCATAGGATTATTTTTTTACCTCTGCCTTGCTTTTTATTCACTTACTAATATATTCTGGGGACCACTCCATGACATTATATAGAACATCTCTCATTCTTGTTTATAGTTGCATCGTCCATCTTGTTGATGACTCCAGTTCATTCAGTCAGCTCCCTATTGCAGAGCATTTGGGCTCTTTCCATTCTTTTGCTACTATAAATCATGCCGCTTTGTATAGCCTTGTATAAATATACATCTTTTCATTGATTTGCAAGAATATCTTTGGGATAGAGTTCTAGAAGCAGAATTGCTGGGTCAGAGAGTGAATGCATAGGAATTTTGCTATACATTACCAAATTTCCTTTCACAGGAGTTGTGCCATTTTGCATTTCCACCAGCAAGATACTAGAATACCTGCTTTCCCTGAGCCTCATGTGTCCTTGAACTTGGATTTTGCTTATATGATAGATGAGAAAGATTTCCTCATTGCAGTTTTAATATATATATATATATTTCCTTAGAATGAGGTTGAACATCTTTTCAAATGTTAAGGAGACATTGCATTTAGGACCCTGCCCTGTTCCTCCCTGCCCGACAACTGTCACCATGGCATGTGAAGATGAACCAGAGAGCATGAAGGACTGAATACATAGAGAGGTCATTTGAGCAGCACATGAGCAGGAGAAGAGAAGAACCAGCCAAGGCAATAAAACAATACAGCAGAGAAAAACAAAGTGGTGACCAAAGGCAGGATTTGGGTTTCCTTGCCTGGAGATTATAAATAGGGTTTTGTTGTTTTGATTTGTGCGCTGAATGGAGGGTAGCCTAGACAGAAAGCGACCACGTGATCTATAGCTTTCTGGAAAGTAAGTAAGGAGATCACAGTGCACAACCCAAGAGGCTGGGCCTGTGCTGAATTAAAGGCGAGAGAGAACCCCTGCTCTTCCTGAGGCTTAGTACCTGCACGGGGACCCAGGGACTGAGCAGGAGCCCCCTACGAACACACACCTCCGAGGTCTCACCCATCCATCAGACAAAGAGAAGAATGTATTAGCAGGTTCAGTGAGATGTAGGGACGGGTCTTGAAACCTGGGGTTACCCAGGAAGTGACAATACCCACGTGCAATTTGCTCCCTCGTTGTTTGATATAAATGCTGTGTTATTACTTAATTTCTCTGTGTCTCAACTTACTGAAAACGGGGCGATAGTCCCCACCTATAAAGCAAGGATAATAATAGTATCTGTCTTTTAGTGTTGCAGTTCTCACAAAGATAATCCTTGTTAAGTCCTGATGCACAGTGAGCTCTCAATCCCAGTGAGCTCATTGCCGCCAGCCGTGGCTGTAGTACCATTATGTATCACAGGGGGATTTGGAGACAGAGGTTGTGAAGTAAAATCCCAGCTCTCACTTCATTACTTCTTGATCTAGTCTCTTAGCCTTAGTTTTCTCGTCTGTAAAATGGGCATAATAACTGCATAAATGTTGTGTGCTTTTGAATGAGATAATACACATAAAGTAGCATTGTAAGTCACTGATACGAGTTTCTACTACCATTTGTATTACTGTTCTTAGGTTAATTAAACTTCCTAATGTGACACTCTCTTAAGAATGCTTGACAATCAGAGTGCCTGGGTGGCTAAGTCAGTTGAGCCTCCAACTCTTAATTTCGGCTCAGGTCATGGTCTCAGGATGGTGAGATTGAACCCAGTGTTAGGCTCTGCACTCAGTAGGGAGTCTGCTTGAGATTCTCTCTCCCTCCCCCTCAACAATCTCCCACTCTCTCTCTCTCTCTCTCTCTCTCAAATAAATAAATCTTTAAAAAAAAAAAAGATTGTTGACAATTATTTTCAATCTTTCCAAGAAGTTCGTAGAATTGAGAGAGGGAAGTTTCAGTGTATTTGATTCTGTTTTATGAAACTGATTACCTAGAGAAACATACAAAAAACTGCAGAGACAGAAGTGGTGCATAGCTCTTCATTTCCTTCCTGGTCTTGTTCAGGGCATTTTTGGCATCTGGCAGCTCCATAGTAAGGAATTCCAAAGGACCCAGGGGTTCTTCGAAAACTGGGAGGCTGCTTAGTTTCGGATCTCTAGATTTACGGTGTCTTCCTAGGTCCAAGTCCAGGCTATAGGACTAGTGAACGCCCGGCTAGTTGCCACGCCTCCGTAAACCTGGCTTAGCTGTAAAAAGGGGAGAACAGTAGTGCCACCCCTGTAGGATTTGCATTCTGTGAAGAGTGAGCATGACTGTCCGCGTGAGCCCATGAGTGGCAGTGGTGGTGACAGTGGCCGCAGTGTGGATGGTGGTTGTTACCGGCATCCTCCTCATCGGTCCTGGGGAGGGACCAGCTGGGTGAGGTTAGACTGCACTAACAAACAAGCCCCAGATTTCAGTGGCTTAAAAACTGGAGTTGATAGCGCACCCAGACTGCCTGAGCTGCATGTTTAACACTGGTCATCAGGGGCTCTGCCCCTTTGTCACTTAAAGGCCCAGCCCAAAGGGATTTCCATCCTGACACTTGTTCTCATGGTCAACGAGGCAGAAAACAGCAAATCTGGCATGAGCTCCTCAAGTTTCCCCTTGGGCAGGACGCGCGCCACTACTGCTCTCGTGTGATTGGTCAAAGCGGTCACGTGACCTAAGATAGCTTGAAAGAGGTGCGGGATGAAATCTGACCACCTGCCAGAGGGGGGACGACTGGCCTCACTCTGATGAGCACCACAAGGGCCAAGGGTCCAGCTGCTGCAAGAGGCAGTGGTGAGGGAAGGATGCAGGCGTGGACAGGAAGCTGAGGAATGGGCAGAGAGAGACGGACCGAGGGACTGAGAGGACAGGCGGGGCTGGATCAGAGGCACGCCTGCACCACCCAGTGTCTTGTGGAAGCACCTGCCGTGAACCACATTCATTCGCCCTTCCATGCATTCATGTATTCATTCAGGCAGTGATTACTGATTTCTGCACGGAGGGGTAACTGTGCCAAGCTCTACGCTAAATGCTGGGGACTCTGAATTGGGAAAGACTATGAACAAGGTCCCTGCCCTCAGGGAGCTTACAGTGGATCAGGTCGAGCCGAGGTCTGCGCTGAGCTTTGGGGTCTGCCCACTGCCCCTGCCAGAGGTGGCCGGGTCTCTGCTTTTGCCACAAGCCTGATGCAAGGAGCAAAGAACAAAGGAAAAACCAGTGCAACCCAAATATTAGCTGTACTTCAGCCCTCCTAGAATGACAGAGGACTTTGTTCAAAGGATTATTTTTATTTCTCCCCTCTGGCCTTTAATAAAAGTCCAAATGATGTAACTGAGCATGTCTGTAAAGGTCCCAATAGACAGAACTCACAGTTTATAGTTTATATAATTTTCCATAAAAACAAAACAATACTTGTTGGCAGATACATTTTATAGAGAGAGTTTTTATTTGTTTGTTCATTTGTCCCCCTCAAGAAAGCTGTTTCTCTCCCTTCTGTCCCCCAGCTCCCTGCGGTGGTCATCTGACTTCGCCCAGTGGCACCATCCTGTCCCCAGGCTGGCCTGGCTTCTACAAGGATGCCCTCAGCTGTGCCTGGGTGATTGAAGCCCAGCCAGGCTACCCCATCAAAATCACATTTGACAGGTGCCTGCAACCACAGCGTTGGAGGGAACAGAGCCGGTGTGGGGGTGGATTTCTTAGGAGTGGTGTGGGAGGGAACCTGGGGTTGAGGGCAGAGGGACCAGCATGTTTGCTGAAATGTCAGCAGAGTCAGAGAACATTGGAGCAAATTGCCATGGGTGGGGACAGGCCACCCTGGCTTTGCACTTGGCCTTGGTTTCACCTCAGTAGTGGGGTTTGTATTGTTTATGACCAGAGGAGTGAGCAGAAGGCTGGGGTATCACTTGGGATGTCAGAGCCCTTCTGTCCCCCTCACCCCCAGTGATAGAGAGTGGGCAGATAGACACCGTAAGATGCTGAAGCAGGCATTGGCATCTGAAGAGCATAACTCTAAAATTTGCAGTATGAGAAGGCAGCCTTCCTGACCTTTGACCCAAACCCTGCTCTCATGCTGCATTTCCCATTCCTACCCAAGGCGTGCCCCTTGGGTGGGGAAAATAGCCACCCAGATATGAACAGAAACTCCTTCCAAACAAAGCATCCATGGCCTAGAATACGCTGCTCAAACTTTTCCATGAGAGTCCAATAGTAAATACTTTAGGTTTTGTAAGCCACCTGCATATTTTCTGCTCTTTGAAAACATACCCCTTTATATGTGTTAAAAACCATCCTTAGCTCTTAGGCCATACAAAAACAAGTTATAGAATAGATTTGGCCCTGGGCTATAGTTTACTGAATTCTGGCCTAGAACATTCTGACCCTCCATGAGGCTAGTCATGGCGCCTCTAAGTCTCAAGATGAGTCTTGGCCCAGGCCACAGGGAGGACCGAGAGAGTGCCGAGCCATGGGAGGAGGGGGAGGAACTAAAGGCAGCAGAGAAGGCCCTTCCCTATCACTAGTGAATGTGTGCAAATTGTATTAAAATGTCCCAGCCTGCCAAAATCCGGTTGTTCTGAAGCCCTGGGTCAGGCAGGGCCTTTTATCATTTGCAAATTAATAAACCTCGGGTTTCTCAAGACATCTACATTCCCATCTTTGGCAGATTTAAAACTGAGGTCAACTATGATACTCTGGAAGTTCGAGATGGACGGACATACTCAGCACCCTTGATCGGGGTTTACCATGGCACCCAGGTCCCCCAGTTCCTCATCAGCACCAGCAACTACCTCTACCTCCTCTTTTCAACCGATAAGAGTCACTCGGACATCGGCTTCCAGCTCCGCTATGAGAGTGAGTCTTGGCAGGGAGGCAGATGACAAGGTGGGCTGGGGGGTGCAGGGACCAAGGACCGTTCCAGCAGCAGGTCCCCAACGTGGCCCCATCCCAGGGGCTTCCTCAGTTAGGCTGTGCTCCTTGTGGGGGGGCACTCCCCTACTCTCAGCATCTGTCAGAGCCCACGGGAGCTCAGAAGGGAGCCTTTGGAAACAGTAATGGCTGATGACCCCCACACCACAAAGCCTCTTCTACCCACGGGTGACTGGCACCACCATGCCAGGCTCTCTGGGGACAGAGTGTTTGAGGATCGTGAGATGGAGATGTGATAGCATCTCCCGCTCACTGCATCCATCTCTGCTGCCTCAGTTGAACGAGATAGATATCACGTCCATTCTTTGTAGACCAGTAGACAAAGTGCTGGTTGAGAGCGCCATGAGGACAGCCCTGTATTCTTACTCATGTCTGTGTCCCCAGGACTTAGCGTGGTGTCTGAACCATAGTGGACACTCAACTTAGGTTAACTGAATGAATGGATGGACGGACAAATACTAGAATCAGCTTGTTTTCTCTGAGAAACAGAGAATCTTCAGATAACCCTCTCAGCAGGTGTCGACAGCCACACTTGACGCATGGGTAAATGACAACTTCAGCTTTCTGTAAATCAGAGTTCTCTCCTCCGTCCCTTTGTCGGCCCGCTGGGGTCCTTCTGTGGTGACTGTTAGCTGCCTGCTCCAGCCTTGGGCTCTCTTTTCCAGCTATAACCCTGCAGTCGGACCACTGTCTGGATCCAGGGATCCCCGTAAATGGGCAGCGCCATGGGAATGACTTCTACGTGGGCGCTCTAGTGACCTTCAGCTGTGACTCGGGCTACACGTTAAGTGATGGGGAGCCCCTGGAGTGTGAGCCTAACTTCCAGTGGAGCCGGGCCCTGCCCAGCTGTGAAGGTGAGACACAGCCCGTGACGGGGTGCTAAGGTAGTGGATTCCTTGCCTGCTGTGGAAGACCAGGAGCTAGAAGGGGCATTGACTCCCCCACCCATCAGTGAGGGTTGAGGGTTGAGAGGAGATGGCTCCCCGGCTCCCAGGAGGATTGGTTGGGGATGGGGGGATGGGGGTGGGCTCCCTGGGCCAGTCCAGTCTTTCACCACTGTCTTTACTCCCATAGCGCTCTGCGGTGGCTTCATTCAAGGCTCCAGTGGGACCATCTTATCACCAGGGTTTCCTGACTTCTACCCCAACAACTTGAACTGTACCTGGATTATTGAAACATCGCATGGCAAGGGTGAGTGGTTAGGCCTGAAGCAAGTACTGGGCTGTGACATGGTCAGAGCCCCATGTGCTTCAGGTCAAGGTGGCCTCAGTGGGGATCTCCCTACACAGTGGCCTCAGGGTTTGGTCTGAATTTTTCTCATCCACAGGAATACTCCCACAAGCTTCCCGTCTCTTTGAATCACAGAATACCTTATTTTTGAGGTATTTTATGTACATATTTTATGTATAAAAATACATATTTTTAAGAATCCAAAATCTTCATGCTAGAAGATACTGTAGAGATTACCGGCTATCAAACTGTACATAATGCAGGAATCTTCAGTAATTGCTCCCCACAAGGTGGCACCACACCTTCTGCCTAAACAGCCCCAGCAGTGGGAAGGTGGCCAACCCATTCAGCGAATGGGCGCCTGCTGTCATTTTTTGATAGATCTGACCCCTCCTAATAGCCTCTTAGATGTTCTTGAAACTTTTTCCCTAGTTCTGTGTCCTGGAGGAACATAGGATCCCCCTGCCCCTCTCTCCTCATGTTCCCCCTTCAGACACTGGACCCATGAATCTCTTCTTACCTAGCTCAGCTGTTCTTCAGATGCCATTTTCTCATATTCCTCACCAGTTCGGACTGTTACCTCAACTTCCCCAACATGAATAATCTTTGGAAATCCAAGTTCAAAGTAAGGGTGCTGGTTAGAAATAAACGGGAAATAATATAGTCTTTGATTCAACAAATATTAATTGAATAATGCCACCCATGGGGCAGACGCTGGGGCTGGGAATAAACAGTAACCGAGCACATATGGCTTCTATCCTCAGAAGTTTATTCTGAAGTTCACCCAGGGTCACGGTTCTTAACCCCTCCGCACTGTAGCAAATATGTTAATACTTAGATTGCACTGTAGACGTTTTGATTCTCCACGTTGGAGGTGGGAAACACCTTACTTCACTAGTAAATCTGATGCATGCCCTTCAATAAGAACCTCTGATCTAGAAGAATTAACACGTAGAAAAGCCAAGAAAAAATTTTAAAAGAGTAACTCTTTCAGATAGTAAAATTTTATTGGCTAAATAATTTTAACAGTGTGGTATGAGTATTAGAATGGACACACAAACCAGTGCAGGCATATGAAGGTCCAGATGTAGAGTCCTGTGTGTGTATGTGTATGTGTGTGTGTGTGAGTTTGTGCACTCACACACATGCACACTCGTGTATGTGTGTGAGAGAGGGAGACAGTTTGTCTTATATAATTAAAGTGTCATTTCCAATCCATTGAAGAGAGGATTGATTATTTAATAAATGGTTTTTAAACAGTAGACTTAAACACTTGGGAATAAAAGAAAAGAACCAAACAGACCTCATACATTTAACCACATAAATTCCAATAGTAGAAGAACATAAAAATTCAACCTCAGGTGGGGGTGTACTATAAAGAGTAATACTAAAAGCAGAATCCATAAAGACAAAGACTGTAAGATTTGATTAAATAAAACGTTGAATGGATTTATGTAAAAAAAAAAAAGGCCATAAAAAATTCAGATAGTAAGTGGACAAAATTATTTTCAACATATATAATCAACTAAAGATTACCAACCTGAGGCATGAAGAGCTCTTAAAAATCTTACAGAACAATATACCTGGTCTCTAGGCCTGTTAAATGAGCAAAGCTATAAGCGCTTCGTAATAGAAGCAATAGAGATGAAAGGACATTGACCCCACTCATAATTAAAGAAATGCAAATTCAACCAGTAATGAAATACCATGTCTTTTTTCAAGTCAGCAGAGAAAATCCTAACAGTGTGGGAGACAGTGTGCAGACCCGAATACTCTTCTTCAGCACTGACATTGTATGAAATGGTTGAAATTCTCTAGATGATGGTTCCATGATACGAATCAAAAGCCTTCAAAATATGCATGCCTTTGGACCCAGCAATCCCACTCCTTGGAATTTATCTGATAAAAATAAATACAACTATACATCAAGATTCAGCTGCAAGGGTGCTTCCTAAGATACTTTATTAATTGGAAGATTAGTTAGCTACTCAAATGTCCATCAATGAGGAAATGTGAAATAAACATATGATACTTATATATAATGCAACACTGCACAACTATAAAAAGGCATAATGTGAGAGAATATTCAAAGACCTACAGGGTAGGGGTGCCTGGGTGGTCCCATTGGTTAAGCGACCAACTCTTGATTTCAGCTCAAGTCATGATCTCAGGGTTGGGGGATTGAAGCCCGTGTTGGGCTCCGTGCCGAGCATGGAGTCTACTTAACATTCTTTTCCTCCCTCTTCCACGGCCCCTCTTCCTTCTCTCTCTTTCTCTCTCTCTAAAATATAAAAGTAAAATCTTTTTTAAAAATTAAAAAATAAAAAAAATAAATAAAGAGCTACAGGGGTAGTTGCAATACGTTGTTAAGTCAAAAGAGATGTTTGCCAAAAGAACATAGACCGTTTATAAAAAATAAACCAGGGTATGTGTGTAGAAAACTGTTTGAAAAGATATACCCCAAGATGTTAGTGCTACTGCTCTCTTATTTTTATCTTCTCCCTTTTTTCTAATTTTGAGCAATAAACATATATTACATGTAAACTATACTATGTGTGTAAAAAAAGAAAATTTGTAAGAAAAGTCACTTGAAGTCTCCCCACATGTGCTTAAGGGCTTTCACTTTTGCCCCTAATAGGCCTGATCTAACTGGGATTAGGGTGGCGTGTAGCTTCGTGGGGAGAGGAGACCCTCCAGCCATTCAGGGTGAGGCCCGGTTGTCCCCTTCTGCCTGAGGAGAGGGGGGATCGGGGCAGCATCCTTGTTCATCCTGCAGAGCTGTTAACAGCGAGTCTGGGCCAGAGTGGGCCAATGGGGGACCCGATTGGCATCAAGAGGGCAAGAAAGGCAGCCCCTCATAATCCTTAAAGGAACATCCCCCGGTAGTCATGATTTCCTTTCTGTCTGGAATCTGTAATCATAGGGAGGGTATGTGTCTCTGTGCCTTTGTATGTGTGTCTTTGTCTAGAAGTCAAGGCACTTCGAGTATTTAGCAAATGCTTATGTTATACTTGGACTTACCCTCAGTGCTAGGAGAACCCAGTGGCGTGAGCCGCTCTGGTGTTGCCTGCCCTCAGGAAGTTCAGAGTCCAGTGGTAGAGAGAGACCATCTAACGTGCCACGGCCAAGAGCAGACCGAGGTAGCAGACATCCAGAGGCCAGGCTTGGGCTTGGTTAGGTGGTGTCCTGAAGTTAAAACTTAGGCCCATCTTCAAGGATGAGCAAGTGCTAGCCAGGACGAGAGGCGTTCCAGGCAGAGAATCAACACAGGGTCACTGATGTATGACCCAGTCACTTCTTCCTTAAAACCTTTTAAAGACTTCACTAGACCCTTGGTATAGGGCTCAAAATTGTGAAATAGCTGGCGTGAGCCTATAGCCCTTGCTCACCTTTCTCAGCCTCCTTCTGAGCCCTGTAAACACTTAAGTCCTAGCTATGTTGAAGCTCTCTCAGTTCCTAGAACTTCCCAGGCTTTCATTGTCCACTAGAGATTTGCGCATTGGGTGCTGTTCTTCTCTCTAGAATGCTTTGTCCCCCTGCACTGTCTCCACCATCCCTCTTGTGTGGCCAGCTCTTCATCTTCTGAACTCCCTTCCTCTAATGAGCCTTCCCAACCCCTTCTTTCCAGGCCTGCGTGTGAGTTGGGTTCACCTCTATGGGCTCCCACATGATCCTGTGCCTTCCTGGCCCCCCACACAGACTCCAAGACCTTTGGGAGACATGTCTGCCTTGTTCCCTGCAGCCTCTCTAGGTTCTGGCTCTATGCCTGACACATGAGGAACTCAAGAAATATTTATATCAGTTGAATTAAACTGAACCCAGACCCTTCTGCAGAGGGCAATGCCTGTAAGAGTATCTCACCGTTAGGTTACCGACTCTGATTGATCCCCAGCAGGCAGGGGAAGAGCTGGAGAAACTGAGAACTCTATGAAATTCAGAATTGTTCCATTTCCCAACCAAAGGGAATGGCTAACTCAGGAGTCCAAAGAATGAGACCCCAGAAGTGCCATTTTCTTCAATCCACAAGGCTTCCTGGGAGTTGGACAACCTGAGCAAAAATATATACCTACTGTGTGCCGGACACCAGGCTGTGGGTTCTGCGTCTGCTACCCTAAGTATTCTTCCTCCGAGAATTAAATGTTACCTACGAGGAGAAGCTATCGTCCCCATGTTATAGTGGAGGAAACTAGAATTCCGGACACACTGAGCAACTTCAGCCCAGACCCTTCAGCTGGTATATGGGCTGTTGACCCGGGTCTGTGTCCCTCCCTGCCCCCCAAAGCCCACACCTTTTCCACGGCTCTGAATGCCTGCCTGGCGTAGTGCCCACATCCTTCATAGGGTTCGACGTGGTCACTCCAGTGAAGTATCAGTTTGTGTGTGCCTCTGTCACAGCAAATCTGGACTCAGACTCCAACATGGGGCCTCTGCGACAATGTCTTCATTTTCTTACAATGGCCAAAAGAGCCCCAAGCAATCAGCACAGCTGGGAAACCCAGGGGCTTCATCTCAGTTGTTTACTCATCCTTAGAATGCCAGCCAAATGTTTACTCCTATGGAGGGGCTGTGTTTGCTCGCTGAAGAAAAGAGTGCGAGACTTAGTGCTTCATCAACTCCAATCCCCCGGGCTGTGTCTGATCTACTCTCTACCCAACCGGTGTTCTAGCCAGGAGGGAAAGACCCATATTCCACCGAGCTTTTTCCCAAGCACTGCAGACTGAGAACGGTTTCCCGTGTACACCTGTGTTGACGGGTTGGGAGGACAGGATACACGTGGGCACACATACCTGTACATCCCCAGAATGCTCACACCCCTCCTGTCGAAGACTGTGACCCCGCGAAGTCTTCCCAACCCCCCGGGCATAATTGGCACTCCCTCTGTGCCGCCATTCTGGACTCCCACTATGGATGTGTCGGTCTCCTCCACTAAACTGGGAGATCTTCCTCACTGCTTAGCCCAGGCCCGGCACTTAGGAGGTGCTTAGGATCCGTTCCCTTGAGGAAATAGATCAATAGATGCATCGCAGCTGCCTGGGTATTTACAAGCTGCATGCCTGGTTCCATCACCTCTATGGGGTTCTCTTTCCCCTCCCCCCACCCACAGAATCCCAAATACTCTGGGCTCACCAGCTCCTATCGACAGAGAAGCAAAACTATGAAAACATCTAAAATATTTTAGCACTGAGAGCTTGGACCCAACCATCTTTTATCAAAAACTTGTCAGTAATTCTCTAGAGAAATATTCCTCAAACTTTTCTGTGCCTACAGATCTCCCGGGGATCTTGTTAGCATGCAGATTCTGATTTGGAAGGTCGGCGACAGAGGCTGAGATTCTGCATTTCTAACAAGCTCGCGGGCGAGGCCCATGCTGCTGGTCCATGGACTCTGAATAGCAAGCGGACCCAGCCCCCCAGTCTAGCCCAGCACCTGCCCTTGGCACGTCCATGGCGTACACTCCCCTGGGCATGCCGATGCGTGCGTGGGCGTGCATTCACACGTATGCCCACCCAAACACAGACTGCAGTCTGGATCTGGCCCAAGCGCTGCTTCGGGAGTGAAGATCCCGCCACCCCATCTTTCTCGCCACCTGACCTGTCTCAGCACCTGGCCCCTCCCACTGCCGGTTCTGTCTCCTTAGCAGGAGAACCGGTGTCGTGGACAGTTTATTACGCAGCCCTGCAGGCAGACTGCACCCAGATCCCGGCTCTGCCACCTGCTAGCCGGGTGACCCGGGACAAGTGCCTTTTCTCTTTGTGCCTCAGTTTCCTTGGGTGTACAACGGAGATGAGGGGTAATCATCCCCATGTCATAGAGTTATTGGTGGGATTAGCCGGGTTTTCAGATCTTCCCTTACAGTTGATAGGGGCCAACTACAGGGCAATAAAACACATAGCACAGGGACACGCAGATACTTAGTGCTGAAATGTTGGCGAATATTCTTGCTTTTGTTTAGTGCTTGCCGTTCTGCCCCCGGCACATTCTGAATGATGTTCGATAGCGCATTTATCACTCTGTACTGTAGCTCTTTGTTGAATGTCTCGTATATGCCCTTGCTCCTCCCTTGGCCCTGGATCCCAGCCCGGAGGAAGCGCTCGTCAAGTACACGAATACTTGTTGAGAAATGAACGAGACAATCTGCGAATGAGCAAAAGGCTATGAAGCACTCTCACGGACATAGCCATAAATCTTTCAAATTTGATAACCATAAAGCAGTGTCCTCCCTGACCCTGACCCGTGGGCAAATGGCATGTTCCGGATCATTCGGGCACACTCGTTCCGGCTCACCTGTACGTGACGATCAGTGCGTGCTCGCACCCCTCCACGCCCCCCCCCCCCAATAGACATCCACAAATTGGAAATGTTTGTGCCGATCCCATCTCACCCTGGGGCTGCTGCAGCAAATCTCAGTTTGTCACCCAGACCCTTCTGGTCTCTTGGCAGGTGTGTTCTTTACATTCCACACCTTCCACCTGGAGAGTGGCCACGACTACCTCCTCATCACCGAGAACGGCAGCTTCTCGCAGCCCCTGAGGCAGCTGACCGGCTCGCGACTGCCGGCCCCCATCAGCGCCGGACTCTATGGCAACTTCACTGCCCAGGTCCGCTTCATTTCTGATTTCTCCATGTCCTACGAAGGATTCAACATCACCTTCGCAGGTAAAGCATGTCGGGGTCCCCTAGGGGAAGAGACGGCAGAACATTCTGCCTCTCCCTCTGCTGCCGGCCTCTGCTCTTCCCAGCAGATGAATATTGGTCCACTTCCCAGTCCCAGGGAGAATGACCTCACCACTGCAGCAAGAGATAGTTGGGTTAGACACCAGAAGGACCTCCCCGTGATGGGCTGGGAAGCAGGTTTTGGGGGGAACCTTCTTCTGAGAGTGTTTAAGATCTACTCTGAAAATCACCGACCCAGCGTCCCCTCCCACCCTAGTAATTCCTGATTGTTCTGCTGATTTCACTTCCACTGTTTCATGACCCCAGCAATTAAAAAAAGAAGAAGGGGATTTGAAATGAATGTATTGGAGTATTTGAGTCTCATTTAGGGACTTCTTCACCAATGCTAATTCAATAGTAATAGATAGTTATCTCTGTGTTTAAGAATCCTGAACAGAAAGCTCTTTAATTTGGGATTCAGGAAGGAAAGCAGACTGCTCTGGTCCCAAGTACCCCACCACTCTTATCCCATTGCTTCCCAGAGTCCCTCTTCTCGTCCCATGGATTCTCCCAGGATGAGCAAGAGCTATCTGGCCTTTAGGAACTGGGACATGGCCCAGCTCAACCCCACGCTGTCAACCCCTCCAACAGAAGCCACCTGCCTTGGGCCTGGCCATGGATGGCCATGGATACGTGGGACATATCCAGCCACTGTGCCTCACCCCATCTGAGGGAACCTCCTTCTCTTTACCACATAGAGCCCTGGGACACTGTGTCCCAGAAGGGAGATACCCTTGGGAACAATGAAAATTGTCACTTCTGTGCCCTCACTAGAGGTACTGGGCAGATCCCTGGCTGATAAATGCCATCCCACCATGCTTGCCATCTGCCTCCAGCACCAGCATTGCCGAGACATAGTTTGAGTGAAGCATTTGGATTCTTTCTCCCGATGTTAAGTTGCCCTTGGCTGGGTCATGCGTTCTGACCCTCTAGAACCACGCTGATTGAATTTATCTGGGTCAATGCCTAGGGAGAGAGAGGCAGGAGAGTCTTTGAGCCCTGAGGCTTGGGGTTAATATGGGGATGAAGGGTCAGAGGAGGGAAAGGTCAAGTCATGGGGACCTCATAAATACTCCAGGAAGCATGCTTCCAGAAACGCCGTGTCCTCTCTCTGCTTGCTGTGGGGAGCCACCGTCCCCACCGCCCGAAGCATGGCGTTACTCACTTCACTGTGTGTCTCTCTGCCTTTGTTCTTAGGATCATTCTTTTCTCATTACCTTTTGTGGGCCAGGGTGTATGTAATCTGACCTCTGTCTGTCTTTATCTCTGGCCCTTTTCTCCCTGGTGTTTTTGTCTGTATGTTTCCATGCTGTGTCTCTGACCCCAGCGCTCCTGCTCCTTTTCCAGAATATGACTTGGAGCCCTGTGAGGAGCCTGAGGTCCCAGCCTACAGCATCCGGAAGGGCTTACAGTTTGGCGTAGGCGACACCTTGATCTTCTCCTGCTTCCCCGGGTACCGTCTGGAGGGCACGGCCCGCATCACGTGCCTGGGGGGCAGACGGCGCTTGTGGAGTTCGCCTCTGCCAAGGTGTGTTGGTAGGTGGTCACGTGCTTTCATTTTGCTTCACTACTGGGGTGGGCCAAACGTTAGTCAATTGCTATGAGGTAGTGAAACACACGCGGGCTCCGAGGCCAACAGGCCTGGGTCTGGGGACTGCCTTAGCACACGCTTGCCTGCAGTGGGGCCTTGGGTGGGAGGCCTAACCTCCTTGCCAGGCTCTGAAGAAGGTTCTTCCAAGCCCCGGGCCCCATGGGTCGGGGGGAGGTAGGGTGATACCCAGGGAGCGGGGACAGTTGTTGGCCTCATTTATAAGGTTGATGGCTGTGCTTGCTCAGGACTCTCCGCACAGGGCCGGACAGAACACAGGCTGGATGGAGTGCTCGCTGTTAGCATTACAGTGAAATCTTGCCTAAAACCCTAGTATGTCAGAGAGCTAGAAGCCACGGTGCACTCACTGCAACAGGGGCTGAGGTCAGCCCAGCCCAAGACATCTCCGTGGAGCCCGGGGCTCGGTGGAGGACAGTTAGAAACAGGCTGGCAAGATGGACCCGGCTGGGGCTGCACAGTCACCCAGGGTCAAGGTCGAGTCTCCACTCAGCCACTTACCGGTTGTTAGATCTTAGACAGGCCATCAAACCCCTTGGGCCCCAGCTTCCTGGCTTATAAAACAGAGATAATGGGCAACTCACAGGCTTCATTCCAGTGTAGATGGTATAATTTACATAAACCAGTGGGGTGCCATGTAGTTATCACCATTTTGCCAATAACCTTTTTATTGTTATTTATCCATAACCAACAACCTTTTATAGTTCCAGAGGGCAAACATTAAGACAAATAGATGCAGAATTCCATTTTGGCCAGTTAAATCATCCCAGAGTTTATCCTTTCTCCCGTAACCATCCCCCAGAGCCTCGACCCACCCTGACCCAGACACACATTCAGACCTACACGTTCCTCCATGTAGATTCCTTGTCTGTCTGGCCACCAGCAGCTCTTTCCTTCTCTGGGAAAACATCCTCAGCTAAGTAGGTCTGGGGGAAATTTTTCTTGAATAGGATTATCTGGGACCACAGATGCACACACTCCTTAAGCTCTTGCCTCATTGATCTCATTACATAAACTCATTCTTTAACTTATTATTCCAATTACTGTATGTTCATGACACCTCACAACATTTTCATTATTACATTTGTCTTCTGTTTCGTGTGTTATTAATAATGCACAGCAATTATAATCACCTCTAATTACCACCAGCCCTGCAACAGTCCTCGGGCTGGAGGTTTCATGGGAATGCCCACCCTGGGGATGCTCCTGTTGCCACGGGCACTGTGGGTGTAAATTGGATGACTTAGCCCACGCAGTGTTACCAGGAAGCGTTCCCAGCTGTGACGGAGATGAACAGCCCTGGGCTCTAACTCATGGTGTGATGGGGTGACAGCCCATGACCTCAGGGGCCTCTGGACTCGATGTGGAAGAGACAGCCCTGACTCCAAGGGCCCCCCGGTCTACAGCAGGAGATATGGCCCTGTCTTTGGGAGCCCTGGGGTGATGGAGAAAAGTGAACCCTCTGCTTCCAGCGCCCCAGACTGATGGATAAGCCACAGCCCCTGCCCTTAACGAGACCTCTTCTGGCGGGGACGACAGAAGTCACAGATGCCTCAGTCAGTGGCAGGACTTTCCTGTGCATATGACTGTTTGTTTCTCCGGAACATTTATTTGTTTCCACTGATGCTTGTGTTTAGCTTTTCAGTGCATCTGCTCACCTCCCCTGTTACTTTGGAAACTCTCCCAGAAGCAAGTGTCATGTCCCTGTACCTTCCTGTACCTTCCCTGGTGCCCGAGACAAAGGCCCTGGCAGGGAGTCAGCCCTGGTGATTGGCTAAGGACTGGCCGCATCTGAAGCTACCAGCTCTGTGTCTGTCCTCATCAAGGTGTCGGGCTGTGGGGGCGAGGAGACGGGCATGCTGGGGCAGCGGCGGCCACGGAGCTATCGTGCAGGAAGCCAAGGCCAGGGAACCTGTCCGATAATGTGCCAAAGCTCCTGCTTAAGGGAAGCCAAATTTAGGAACTAGGCAGAGGGCAAGGGGACTAGTGAGGGTGCTGTGAAGGCACTTCCTAAGAAGCTTCTTGGGCTTTCTGCCAGCCCCAGCGCATAGACACTTAGGGCTCCAGATGGGATCAGGTAAGCTGCTTAGATTCACCTGGGACCGATGGGGAGAGAGAGGAGGACTCACACTTGTTGGGAGCCTACTACAGGCTAACCACTCCCCACATGCTCACTCGTTTACTCATGAAATCTCATGCATTTATTCTCTGTAGTCTTATGCGGATGTTATTACTGCCCATATGCAGGCATATGAAGAGATCGAGGTTCAGGGTGTTGATCTAACGTGGCCGTCTGACCCCGAGGTCCACGCTGGTCCCACCGCTCCCCGTCCCTCTCCCTCGATGGAGGGGAATAGTGTGTGACTCCAGAAATAACGAAGGACTGCTTCAGGGTGCCGCCCGCCTGACAACACTGAGTAATACAGGGGCACAGCCCTCAGCACCCCCTCCCCAAACCCCCACCCTCATCTCTGGGCCCCCAGAAAATGTCCACAGGGTGCCTGTCCCCAGCTAGCACTTTCGTCGTATGCCCCAGCTCAGCACGTTCATTATGCACATTTGGACGCTTTGCAGACAGGCTCTAAGACGAGTGATCGGGCCCCTCTAGGAAAATACTGTGGGTGGCTTCAACACTAGATACCTATTTCTCGTGGTTCTAGAGCCCAGGCAGTCCAAGATCAAGGTGCCAGCAGATTCCTCTTCTAGCCTGCCGAGAGCAGCTGTCCTTACAAGGCAGAGAGAGACCTCTGGTCATTTCCTCCGCTTATGTGGTCACCCCAGTCACCTGCCAAGGACCCACCTCGGGACACCATCACATGGAAGATTAGGGCTTCGGTATATGGGTTTGGCCGAGGCCACAAACATTCAGTGCATAGGAATGGCTTGTGTAAACTCCTAGGAAAGTGAAGCGGTCCTGAACTGGCCAGAGCCCAGGGAGTAGGGCCCATTGAAAAGTAAGAACTTGTTGTGGGACACAGACACTGTCTTCAAAGGTCTAAGGAGCAGCGTTGGGGACAAGAGAACACACACACGGGCATAACTAAGACCACAGGAGGCTCAACTCTGAATGTCCCTGTGTCACAAGCTCCATCTACACTGCCTTGGCTTAGTATACATCAGGCTTAGGAAAATTAGGGTTAACTGTATGGCCCATTGGTTGACCCCAGGGACAACCTTCTACCAATGACTGTGCCCAGAATAGGGACACCGAGGGATGGTTTGGAGAAAGAGACTTGCTATCATCAACCTCAGAGATACAAGATGTGCTCCCAATTCCCCATATGTCCAGACAAGTAATGTGCTTGCCATCTGGACTTGTATTTTCATCCTTCTGGAACCTAGTTCTTTTTAGGACTGTACATCTTCTGAAGTCTGTGTCCTCCATATTCACTCATTCACTCATTTCACAAATATTTATTTTACAGACAATCTGGGCTAAGCCTTGGAAGTTTAGATTCATTAAGCATGACCCTAGCCCTCAAGTAACTCACATTTTGGGCGGGGGCTTCAGGCAAGTAACAAGCAGTCGGAGTGCAATGCGACAGATGCCCTGATCCAGGGAAGTGCAGGAAGGGGCTTTACAGCTCTTAAAGACCCTAGAGAGACAGCTGAGGGGCTCTGCAACCATGCCCTACCACTGAGCTCCCTCCCCTTTCACCTGCTCATGCCCGACCCATCCAGGCACTGAATGGGGGCTGGGGAGAGAGAACTAGGACCCAGCCCTAAAGGATCAACAGGAAGAGACAGAAATGTTTACAAATGGTGAAATAGAGTGTGATGACTGCTATAAATAAAAGTAAGGAACAATGGAGAAAGAAGGACTAATTTTGGAGGAGGAGAAAAAGATGTCGAAAGGAGGCTGTGAATTCATTAGCTATTGAATGAAACAGGGTTTCAGTGGGTCTGTGCTAAAACTTTCTCCAAAGCCTCAGTGGCCTTAACGTCCAGGACCAGGAGGGTTGAATTCTCAGCCCCCCTCCTCTTGGTAAATGGGGAGACTTGATCTGATTGCTCAGTACCAGATTCTTTACTTTTGAAATAGGGATGATAATTATGCCTATCTTATGGGATTGGTTGTCGTGACTAATGACTGAAGTTTGGAGGATGCTAGCGATAATTATTCAACGTTGACCCCTCTGAGTTTCTAGCCTCTGATACTAAAAGGATTCGTCTCTCCTCACTTGACCACCCCCATCCGGCCCTGACATCCTCCTCACTCATTCTAGTTGCTATGATACTAGACCAACAGGTGTGGAGAAAGGCTGCCTCCCGCCACTAGGAAAGTACAGGATGCCTGGTGGGTTCATTTCTATTCCTGCAGAAGGGAGACAGACGCACAGAACAAGAGAGAGAAAGAAACAGGGCAAAACTACAGGTGGGCAGCTATGTAAAAAAAAAAATTTTTTTTTGATAAGCAGTCCTCCAGACAAGCGAACGGATAAATAACCAGGCATTTGGGCAGGCAGAAAGGCGAACAATGTGTCATCCTTGTAAGGTCCTCCGGCGCTGTGAGTTCTTTTCCAGATGTAGCCGATGGAGGTTAATTGGTGATTATTGTGATTCTCTTTCCAGCTGAGTGTGGGAATTCAGTCACGGGCACTCAGGGCACATTGCTGTCCCCCAACTTTCCTGTGAACTACAATAACAACCATGAATGCATCTACTCCATCCAGACCCAGCCGGGGAAGGGCATTCAGCTTAAAGCCAGGACGTTCGAACTGTCAGAAGGAGACGTCCTCAAGGTAAAGCCAATAGATCTCGTAGGGGATGTAAGTGACAATAGATAAGTGTGTGCTGAGCACCTCCTCATTTTCTTCTGTGGGAATGACCCACACTTTCATCTTCCTTCCTGAGTTCCAGGATGTTGTCCTCACTCATCTGGGAGAAAGTGGGAACCCAGAAGAGAAGGGTCTGTGAGGGTCTAAGAATGTGGCTTTCGAGTTTGCTTCGGAGCTGACTGTTCTCAAATACGTAGATGGTAGCGAACAGGCTGACTGCATGATAAATAATCATAAATTCAGCTGGAGGGACCAGTATCAGGCTTTTCATCGTGAACTCTGACCATCCAGCTGGATCGTGATAAGCTCGTGGAATATGCATGTGCATTTGTGTAGATATGTGTTTATGGAAATAGATCCTTTTATGTGTACATTTCCACATGTGCATGAATCTGAGTTTATGTACTAGCTTGGCTCGAGGGACCTGTGTGTGTGCATACGTGTCTCGGTGTATCTTATGTGTGTGTGCACCTGGGGACGTTTTTGAGTATACGTTTCGGTAGACTAGTAGTTCATCATGCCATGGTGATGGCCCATGTGTGGCAGCGGGGTTAAACAAGGCGGATTCAAGTTACATGTCAGACAAAGAGATGTTGGGACTTGATTATAGAAAAGGGATTGTTATGACCCTGAGCACACATATGATTCACATGTCCTTGTATGTATGTGATTCGTGTGTATCTCCCGTAATACATGGTGTGTGAGTATGTGTGTAATCGAAGAGTGGGCTCTGGAGAATTTATCTAAGAGCTGCCTTATTGAAACGGATTGTAAGGAAAATCTCACAGAGTGTGTCCATTTACATCCTATGCCAAGAGACTTTTTTAGCTTATCCTAATATAGTTTTATTGCCTGCAGCCCAAGAAGTCTTGACATTAGAAACAATCAGAGGTCACCACTCTGTAAAAAACTCAAAAAGAAAGCATTAAATAATCCCGATCCCTTAGGATTCTCTCTAGATATGATGAGTGTACTGTGCTTTTTATGCAGAGATGCTATTCTTGACTCACTCTCTGGAGCCTGTGTTCTCGGGGGGGCGGGGGGTGCGCACATGTGCGCACATTTGGACGGTGTTTCTCACTCTTACCTGATTCTCCTTGGCCCATGAGATGACTAGTTGGGACCGGATATACCTGAAATAGAAGAGAATATACCAAGTGGCCAAGTGGGGATTGGGGCCCAATTATTGGCTTCTTAAGCTCTACTTTGCAACCTCTGAGCTCCCCAGACAGAAAAGCAGCGCATCTCCTTCTAAGTCAGCAATAGACAAGATTTTATCATTTCCAAGGGCCATGTCTTCAGGCAGCCCCCGACCTCGCCTCTCTCCTTCCATGTGTTCATTGTCCACACCAGAGCCTCGGAGGATATAGCTGGGCCCAGCAAGGCCACAGTGACTTCGTCTCTCCGAGGCTGCAGGTGGAGTTGATGAAATGCAGAGCCCTTCTTGCGTAAAGGCTGTTGTCAACCCTGCAGAAAAGGAATTTTGGAGACAGAACTTAGAAGTTTCAGTTTTGAAGGGAGGACATAGCAGCGGTTCTGTGTGTCTGGCTTGGTGAGAGCAGAGGGGCTCCTTCTGGTCACATGGAGTGATGGCCGGTGCCCGAGCCTCTTCCCCACGGTGGTCTAGTTTCAGAGAAGCAGCTAACACATAGTCAGCAGGCGTGCACCCAACTGCCCCGTCCAGGTGCTGTCTCGGGATTAGGCGAGCAGCTCAAAAGACAGAAGAGAGACTTGCTGAGGCATTCAGGGTAAGAAGGGAGAGACACGGGCCCTAAAACCCAGGTCAGAGGTCAGGGAGCACCTGTGTAGGAGGCAGGACCCCAGCTACTCCTGCAGGGTTGTGGAGAGAGGGCGATGTATGCCTGTGTCTTAGGGCGATGTTCCAGACTCCCCTGCCCAGCTTGCCCTACCACCTCACCTTCTAATCGTGGGTTCTGCCTTCTCGTCGAAGAAGACCCTCTTCCTCCTGTGTCCAGGCCTCTGTAGTGTCGTCCTCAGAACGCTGTATCTCGGACCTGGCTGAAAGGCCACTCATGGGACCCCAGGACCCCCAGAACTTCTATAGAACAGGGCTTGGGAAAGGGAGGGCAAACCACCCAGGGAGATGGGTTTGGTTTCCTGGAAACCCTTCCTCTTCTAAGTCTTCTCCTCAGGGTGGACAACCTGGGACATGAATAGGGACAGAACTGTTTCAGATTATGAGAAGCCCACGGTTACGATTTCCCAAATACGATTCAGAATGGCCCCGTGGCCATGTCAGCTGCCGTGGCGCCGCGGGGCCAGCGTGTCACTCTGGCCTGCCTTGACCGGAAGGTGGGCCAGAGCTGCCCAGAGCGCTAGGCAGCTCCCATAACATCTCACACTTGCCCCCCTGGAATCCACCCCCCTGCCGGAACACTGGTGGATTCCTAATCATGAGGACCTTGTTGTCCCTCTAGAGAAACCCCAGTGCACACCTGGGCTCCTGACCAAGGAGACTGTGCACCTCCTCGACACCTTATTTATTGCTCAAGATACAGTACTCCATGCCTCCGACCAACTCTCCAAACTGTCTATGTAGTCTTGTTCTTCAGGCCAAGAGATGACTCTTCGCTTGCATTTGGGCCCCCTGATCTGTTTCTTACCTTTAATAACTGAAAATTCCTTAAACCGCACCCCTGCTCTACTCAAGCTTCTCTCCCAGAACTGATTCCTTTTATTTTGTCTCCCACCAAAATTCTGACCTGACATTAACAAGACAGGAAGGGCCTCTAAATTACAGTAGAATGGAAAGACGACTTCCAGCTCAAGATGGCAAATGAAGCACATGGCTATATGTGTAACTGCGTCCTCCAGGGCCCTGCTGGGATGATTAAAAGGATGGAAAAGCAGAGGATTTGGCCTCAGCACTGGAAATTAGGCAAGGATACCATTCACATATCACTTAAAGGAATTTTTACCAACTAGAATATCCAAAAGAGTCCAGATTGAGAAAGGGCCTGATCAAACAATGATGCACACAAGCAAAGTGAAATCCTGACTGTGGACAGAGTGCTAGAAACCAAGAGGAAAAACTCATCTCCAGCCACTTAACTCAGAGCAGCAAAGCCTAGAGCTTCGAGGACACGCCATGGCCCTATTGGCAGGGACCACACGTCTACACCATTGGCTCTTCTGCAAGCTTACTAGGTCCAAGAGACCACACAGAGCCACCATTCCCTCTTGGTGGAACATTCTGGGCTTCACGTGGCTTTTGTTGGCAAGCCAGATGAAGTAGGGCAATGCCTTGGTTGGTGCCTAACGAGAGTGGTCAGGCGGATTAGAAAAGAGGCACCACACTCACACACACGCTGTGGCACCAGGAGCAGGGAAGACTCCTGCTATGGCCTTTTCTCGCATAATCCCTTCGCTTCCCTCCAGAGACCACCGGGCATTTCCATTCCCCTCCTTTACGCTCCCTCTGCAATGGTGTGCTAACAAGAAAATGAACTGGAAGTGTGTAAATATTCCGTAGATCAGAAGAAGGGGGAACCTGTCTGAAGAGTGAGAGCTAATTGCCCGTCTGTGAGCGATGAAGAAGAAAGACTTTAAAAGCAGCTCCTACTTTGTATTCTTAACAGGATTTGGGAGAATCTTGTATTTATGACACAAAAATAGGCATTAATGAAAACAGAGTGATCTGAGATGGAGAAGGATTAAATAAAGATGAGAAACATGATCACCCAATTAAAAAATGGGATGAAGGCAATGAACGGAAGAGGGTAAAGCACGGAAAAATGAAATCAGTTTATTATGAGATGACTTTGAGAACTTCTCTCACACCTCATAAGGAAATTAAAAAGAGGATTCTTCTATGTTAATAAAATGTACAGTCAATCCATAGTCAAACTTTATGTGCCAAATAACATAGCATGAATAAATTAAATCAAAACTGCTAGAAATGTAAAAAAAAAATTTAATAAAGTTGCAGTCATGGTGGAAGATTTCAATATACCTATGATGCATCACCTAGGTTAAAAATAAATAAGGATTTGGGTAGCATGAATTATATAACAATAAATCCAAAGGAAGTAGGAGAAAGAGCCTTTTTTAAAGGTAAAGTCAAAAATGACTGAAAAAAGATACAACCAAAAAGCGATAGCAATTGTTAATAAAACCAGCTGGTTCCTTGAAAAATAGCTAATAAAAAACACAAACCTTGCAGGACTGTCAAGGCATAAAGAAACCACCAACATGTAATTTTAGAAATGGAAAAAAGGAACATAATTAGAGATGAGGTAGAGATTATGAAACAATCAGAAAATATTTAGGAACAACTATAAGCTAGACACATGAAAAAATGTTCATCATCTTTAGCCATCAGAGAGATTCAAATCAAAACCACACTGAGATACCACCTTACGCCAGTTAGAATGGCCAAAATCAACAAGACAGTAAACAACAAATGCTGGAGAGGATGTGGAGAAAGGGGAACCCTCTTCCACTGTTGGTGGGGATGCAAGTTGGTG